>JAVJIX010000075.1:0-525000 GCA_036785185.1 Paratrypauchen microcephalus
AACGACAAAGGGATTCGAACTAAGAGATTCAAACCCTCAATCTTCTAGATCCGAAGTCAGAAGTCTTATCCATTAGGTCATGTGGTCTTGGCTGGCCCTGTCTTGCAAATGAGCAGATCATTTGTCTGACCTGTTCTTATTTACAGTATGCCCAGTGCCCAAGTTTTAGTTTTCTTTCATGCACAGATTTAAAAGTGTTGTGACTTAGCTTTTCAAGTGCCTGTCTTGTAAATATGACATCCTGGGTTCAAATCCTAGCAGAGTCTTTTCACAGGTTGGGTGTAACATTAAAACAGTCAAGCCAACTCCCATTGTTCTGTGTGGAGTTTGCATGCATGGTCTGGGTTTGATCCCCGGGTCGCCCGAGCCTTTCTGTGTGGAGTTTGCATGTTCTCCCCGTGTCTGGGTGGGTTTCCTCCGGGCACTCTGGTTTCCCCCACCAACCCAAAACATGCACAATAGGTACCTCCAGCTTAGGTCCTGACCAAGCCGAAGCAAGAAGATTATGGAGTTGGTCCCCGGGCGCCCTAATGTGTGCTGCCCACTGCTCCTAATATATGTGTGTATATATATATATATATATATATATATATATATATATATATATATATATATATATATATAGGATGGGTTAAAATGCAGAGAGGAATTTCTCCAGTGTGAGGTCAATAAAGTCACTTCTTCTTCTTCTTCTTCTTCTTCTACCACAAAGCAATTCAGACCCTGAATATTCTAACCTGAAGTCATAATCCTTATCTATTAGGTCACATGGTCATTGAAGTGTTATCATGGTAGCATTTTGAAAGTGCTGGATGATTTGTATTTCTGGGCTTGTTTACGCTGTACCAGCATACTAGATGTTCATCGGTGCATGTATTATTGTGTATGCAGGAGGTGCTGTGGCTTAGCTGGTCAAAGTGCCTGTCTTGTAAACAGCAGATCCTGGGTTCATATGCCAGCAGCACCTTTTCACTCTGGCGGTAACATTAATACAATCCAGCATACTGTCATTATCACAAAACATTTCAAACCTTGTATTTTTTCACCTGAAGGCAGTTAGGCCAGTCTAAAGATTTTGTCCAATGCTCCACCCACAAGCCTACGTCACCCATGCTCCCACATGACAGTTCCCTGTAAATATACAAGAACATGATACAAAACTGTACACTACAGCTTCACAAAGCTGATAGGATGTGCAATCAATAGTTTCATTAGCAGGATGCACACTGATAGTAATGTGAAAGCACTTTGAAGGCGACGTGACTTAGGGAGGGGGACTCAGAGGTTAAAAAAACGAAAGTGAAACTTGTAAAACTGATGCTGATACTTTGACTGAGACACAATGGCCACTGAGGATCGCAGTGTGTAAATGTTGCTGCAGCAAAACGTCCCTTAGGAGCAGTAAAGTATAGTAGCTAGGCAGTTAATACCCCATGGAAGTAAATTACCCCCCTCTTTAATTGTTTGCATTCTTACATTTAGAACCTCTGAACTACAAAAATATTCATTATAACATATTATAAGACATAGCTTCTAGCCTAAATAAATTCAGTACAACAGAGCTTTTCTGTTTTGTCCACTAGATGGCACTGTTGTATTATTGAGCACCACAGCCACCATCTGGATTCCTGTTCAGTTTGATGGACATGCCTTCTTGTTTTGTTTTATCTTCAACTTTCACCAGGCATTGACCAGAGGAGACTGTAACATACAGAGATGCAGGACTAAATTTGGCCAAATGATGACGTCTTCCAGAGGATCACAGCCATGGAACACATTACCTGCCCATGTCAGGAACTGTGGGTCCTTCTCGACCTTCCAAGAACACTCTGTCTCTTCTGTGAGCTTCTCTAAATGTTCTCTGTGCTGACCTGCCTTAGGACAACGAATGTAAAGTAGCTATTGTGCTAATTCCGGCATATTTACATTGATGCTGTTTGTTATTATGTTGATTAATATGCACTGTCCTAATTAAAATAAATAAACAAATGAATAAAATTTAAAAAATAAAACCTCCCTCTGTCCTTCCCCCGACACTTGAGTCAGCTGGAAATTATTGGGCCCTAATTAGTCTGCATAATGAGCAAATCGATCACAACAAGTGAGGGTAAACAGTAAGTTATCTAAAGCCAAAAATTGTAGCACCGGCGTGCCACAGGTGCAGCAAGTTCACCCATTTTGTTCACACTGTATACAAACGAATGTCGGAACAGTCACACAGGAAACAAAATCATAAAATTTTCGGATGATATAATAATTGTGAGTTTTTTTTTAACAAGGGTGACTGTATCTCCACCTACCATCAAGAGATAAGCTTTTTCCTGTCTTGGTGCAGTGAGCATTACTTATCTCTTAATGTGAACAAAACTAAAGAGATGGAGTTTGATCCGTGCACTCTGCAAACCCATGAGCCTGTTGTCATTGAGGGCAGATAAATAGAGCAGGTTGCATCTTTTAAATATTTGGGTGTGTACATTGACAGTCAGTGAAGAGAAATTCAATTTGTCAACTGGACAAAGTTTATTTGGTCGAAAACGTTTCGTAGCTCATCCAAGTTGCTTCGTCAGTTCAGAACTGGACAAAGTTTATATGTCCAGTTGACAAACTGGACAAAGTTTATTTGTCAAACGTTGACAAAGGTTTTTCAACTTGGATGAGCTGCGAAACGTTTTCGACCAAATAAACTTTGTCCAGTTGACAAATTGAATTCCTCCTTTTACCATGGATTCTACCTGGACGACTGAGGGATTCTTCACATTGACAGTCTGTTTAAATGGAATGTACATGTTGATTTTCTTTGTTCCAAGCTGTCCCAGAGGCTCCACTTTTTAAGGAGACTGACGCTGTTTGGACAAAAATCATGACTTGTTTTTATAATGCTGTTGTGGAGAGTCTCATACGCTACAGTATGGTCCCCTGGCTTTGTTCCTTAACTGTCCAATGTAAAACCAAACTTGAAAAACTGGTAAATAAGGACATGAAGGTGATTGGTAGGAAAGAGGTTCTTTCTCTGAGGGACATTCAAGACTCTGTGCTCACTCAGGCCAGACGGATTATCAGGAACCCCTCTCACCTGTTGCATGGGGAATATAAAATGCTTCCATAAGGCAGACGCTATCGAGCACATAACTTTAAGAGTAACATATAAACTCTCATTTGTGCCCACTTCTGTTGCACTCTTGAACAAATTTGCACAAAAAAGGCACACTTAGTCACTTTATATTGAATGGTGCAATAACTATTTGTGCAATAACAGTTTGTGTAATAGGGCTTGTGCAATAATTATTTGTGCAATAAGAGCTGGTGCATTAAATAGAACACTGTATGATTGTGCAGTGCACAAATGGACAATGGGCATCAACGATGGACAAATGTATCTTGCAATGAGATTGTTTTAGTTTTTTCTGTCTGTCTGTTTTTTCTGTCTGTCTGTATGTGTGAGTGAAACTGTGTTTTTAAGCTGTGGCAGTGAGCCCAAGACAAATTTCCCCTTGGAGACAATAAAGTTTATCTTACTTTATCAGTCACCCTCTTGATGATTCTAGACAAAGTTCTAGACAAGCACACACACACACACACACACACACATACACACACACACACACACACAGTTCCAAAGGGTTTCACATGGGAGCACAGGTGTTTGTAGGGGCCCTGCCGTTTGCCCCTCTGCCACTCCCTCCCTGCTTTTCACTCACTGGCAGATTGCATTTGCAGTATTTTAGAGCAGACTGTGGAGAGGTGACCCCGCTCAGTCAGAATGCCTGTTTTTCTAGGTATTTTTGAGCTCTAAAAACCTGTAATTGAATAAATAGAGCTGTTTAATGTCATACTGTGGAACATTCCAGGCAGAGCAATAACATCTCCATAGAAACAAGCAGGTGATGGACCCACAACCGAAAAGTTATATTGTACACCTTTTCCAAGGACGCATTGTTGGAGCTCACTCTGCTCTCAGCAACGGGAATGAACTCTGTGAATGCTGTGCTAACAAAACCATGTGTAAGCTGTGAACACAGTTTGACTAGAACGTCGGACCAGTGATGGTTTATGAACATGATTTACTTGTGACGCAACAATCGAGGCAAAATGCAAACGGACCATTTTGCACTTTGGATAAATGGATTAATGAAACAAGCATGAATGAAGCAAAATACAACTCCAGGTATGTTTTTGACAACAGTATGCAAACACATGCAGTCGTGCAGGGCTGCAGAGCCAGACAAGCATCCACAGAGACCATAGCTATTCTAAGTCAGAAGACAATCTTTGAGATCAGTATTTAGTTCACATAGTTTTTCTCTACAAGTAAGTAAGCATTCCTTCAAGAAATCCATTAAGAGTGACCAGACCTTGTCAAAGCCTGATATCATCAGATCACAGAAACTAAGCACGGCTGGACTTGGTCAGACCTTGTATGGGAGACCCCTGGGAATACTGGGGCAGCAGTGAGGGAAAAAATAAATAAATAAAAGAACTGCTGTGTCCTTGGGCAAGGCACTTCATCCACATTTTCTAGTATGAATGTAGTGTGTCTGTGAGTGTTGGTTGAACTGATGACTAATGCATTATTATTATTATTATTATTATTATTAGGCCCGCTAAAGCATAGGGCCTATTGTAACTGTTCTGCAGTGCGAAGTGCTTTCCTCTTTTTAAGCACCTGGCACTCATGTCAACGACTGATGCCCGCTGACATGGCACGGTGGCACGGCAGTGCACGATATCATGTGTGCCCACAAAACCAGAGCGTGAAGCGCTCTTCTGTTTCTAAACATTCAATGCCACACTATAGTGACACTCATGGCATCCAATAGTAGAGACTGGCACTGCCCATTGCCGCGACAGTGGCATAATTGTAATTGTTAACCATCGTAAATGCCAAAAATGTGTATTGGGCAAGTGAGTACGGGTGCGTTACTGGATGCGAGCCCTTTCCAATGATTTATATAGTGCCACTATAGGCAGGCAAAGCATAGGGCCTGCAACTGTTCTGCAGTACCCACATGCGCTAAGAGAGCAAAGCCTGGCAAAAACTGGGACGCTGGTCCCTATAGCGCCCCCTAGGGAGATTGCATGGAAGTGCAAAATTGTACTTTGTTGTAGACATACCAAATTTGGTACACTCATTCATGCCAGGCCAAAAATCTGTCCTTGCCATTAGGATCCTCTGCAAAAACTAACTCTGCGTAGTCACACAGATGCATCATGGGGAAAGGACCAAAAAAGTATATTATGCCATATTGGATAGACCATATGGCCTGGTGGTGAAGGCGTCATTTTCTGTCCTCATATTTTTATTTATTCAATTTATTTATAAATGTTTGCACACAGCATTTAAAAAATACACACAAAAGAAAAAGAAAATAACAGAACAGTGCAGGAAGGGCTTACGAGTGACCCTCCTCTTAAAAAAATTGAAATTATAAGGCAAAACAAACAACCCCTCCCCAGCTAACCCCAGGTATCCAACACACACATGCAAGCGAGGGCCAATCATTGCCACTTGCGGCTATATTAAAGCTTGTTTTTCTTCTCAAAACAATATTTGTCCAAAAAGTGATATATTTGCTTCACAAAACAGTTGTCCACAAAAAAGTCAGAGGTCATTATGGCTTGGTGCTATTTTCTCTCGATTCCTATTACTGCGCGCCTATTATTATTATTATTAGCCTGGCGATGTTTACAAGTGAACAGGCTAATTATAATAATAGGCGCTCAGTGATAGGAATCGAGAGAAAATAGCACCAAGCGATTATGACTTCTGACTTTTTCATGGAAAACTGTTTTTGTGCACCAGTCCCCATCAATCCTCCCGCGGGTGGTGGGTCCACGGGAGGATGGCCCACGTCACAACCGGCCTTGATACACTTCTGTCATGGGGGCTACCAGTGTCCAGAGACACTGGGGGCAAGCTACTACGACTGCTGCTACTACTGCTGCTACTGCTACTACTACTACTACGACTGCTGTTACTACTACTGCTACTACTACTACTGCTGCTACTGCTACTACTACTGCTACTACTACTATTAGAGCTGCTGCTACTACTACTACTGCTACTACTACTACGGCTGCTACTACTACTGCTACTACTACTACTACTAAAGCTGCTGCTACTACTACTACTGCTACTACTACTACGGCTGCTACTACTACTGCTGCTACTACTTCTACTACTACTACCACTACTGCTGCTGCTACTACTACTGCTACTACTACTTGTAGACTTGTGCACTATCACTTTAATTATCAGTGTTCATTGAAACGTCACTAGGTGGCGACACCTGTAGTGAGGGGTGGCAACTTTAATAAACGAGTCTATGGTGTACATACAGTGGAGCTGCATGTGTGATTTACTGCCACTCTACATGGTGTCAGAAGTGGCTAATTATGGCGCAAGGACTATTGATCCACTGGTGTTTGATGAGAACATTGCCGACAACTGGCGCAGATTTGAGAAAGAATGGACGATTTACTGCAACGCAGGTCTGTCGGACAAGTCTGAGAAAGTTCAAGCCTACACGCAACTGAACCTAGCTGGACCGGAGGCTGCAGAGAAGTCGGAAGCTTTCGTGTATGGAGAGGGGGAAAGCCATGAAAACCCGGACACTCTACTGGCAAAGTTTCGTGAGTTATGTTAACCAGCAAAAAATGTGGTTATGCACAGGCATGCTTTTAACACTGCGAGCCAGGGAACTGGCGAATCGATACAGGCGTATGTCTCCATTTTAAAAAATACTGGGAAAGAAATGCGAGTTTGGCGCGCTCCGTGATGAGCTGATAAGGGACAGCATTGTCTGTGGGATACAAAACGAAACCCTCCGCAAACAACTATTACGTGAAGAGAAGCTCACCCTTGATTTGGCCATTAGCATGTGCATGCTTCGTGAACAATCAGAATTGAGAAAGGAAAATAAAGTGTGTTCAATTCAGAGGGCTCGCTGTGGCAATTGTAATGGCTAACACTCACCTGCTTTGCTCTCAACAAGATATGCAATAACTGTGGAAAACTTAACCACTTTGCAAAGTGTTGTCGCTCTGCACCAGCACAGGCCACCGTTCGCCACAAAGTGCCCAATCAACACAGGCAAAGAGCAACTGGTAGCGTAAATTAATTGACCACTGAATCAGACAGCCAGGTGGTTGATACTTTTTTACTGTGACACAATACTCACAACCGCACAGAAGGGGGAAATCTTCGCCACGCTGGCAATGACAAATGGAAAGGGACAACTGAAGGTCAAAGTGGACACTGGCGCCAAATGTAATGTGCTGCCCACAAAAATGCTACATGCTGTGGACCACACAGTGCGTGTGGACCCAAATGAAAAAGTCAATCTAGTGGCTTATGGAGGAGAGACATTCAAAACAGATGGCACTGTAACACTGCAGTGTACACAGGGACACATCACGTTTCATGTGGTCAATAGGGATGTGAAACCCATACTGGGATTGCAAGACAGTGTTACTCTTGGTCTCATACAGCTTGGACCGGACGTCCACACGCTGCAACAGGAAGCTCCAGAAAGATTGGAATACCAAGACCTGTTTGACACCACTGGCATAGGCAAACTGCTTGTGGTATATCACATGAGACTAGATGACACTGTTGCCCCCACAGTGTGTGCTCCACGCAGGATCCCCATTGCCATGAAAGATAAGGTCAAGGCAGAGCTGGATTTCATGTTCTAGAGAAGTTACCGGACCACCTACGTGGGCTTGAGAAAGTGAGCCGAACCGGGATCAGCTGACAGTGTCAGAGGTAAGCCAGTGTTAACACACGTAACTTTTAGACTCATACAGATTAACATTAAAAAAAAAAAAAAAAACGCACTAGCCCTTTAAACAGAGGGACCTCCACCTCGGTCTGCCAGTCCAGTGGTACTGTTCCCGACTGCCACGCTATGTTGCAGAGGCGTGTCAGCCAAGACAGTCCTACACCATCCAGAGACATAAAATACTCAGGACGGATCTCATCCACCCCGGAGGAGCTTTCCAACCACCTCAGTAACTTCGGCCACGGTGATGAATGAGTCTGCCTCCGAGTCCCCAGCCTCTGCTTCCTCCTCGGAAGACATGACGGTGGGATTGAGGAGATCCTGAAACTATTCCTTCCACCGTTCGATAACATCCCCAGTCGAGGTCAACAGCTCCCCACTCGCACTGTAAACAGTGTTGGTGAAGCACTGCTTCCCCCTCCTGAGGTGTCAACGGTTTGCCAGAATTTCTTTGAAGCCGTCCGATTGTCCTCTTCCCAACCCTCCAAGTTTTTGCCTCTGCAACCCATGCTGGACCCATCTCACAACCAGGTGGTGATCAGTTGACAGCTTTGCCCCTCTCTTTACCTGAACATCCAAGACACGCGGCCGGAGGTCAGATGACACAACAACAAAGTCGATCATCGACCTCCGTCCTAGGGTGCCACGTGCACCGGTGGACACCCTTATGCTCGTACATGGTATTTGTTATGGACAAACCGTGGATAGCACAGAAGTCCAATAACAGGACATCGCTCGGGTTCAGATCAGGGAGAACAACGGAGTCCCCGGTCAGTGCACTGTCCAGTACCCCTCCCAGTCACTCCAAGAAGGCTGGGTACTCTGCACTGCTGTTCGGCAACAGCAGGGAGAGACCTGTCCCCGACCCGAAGGCGCAGGGACACGACCCTCTCGTTCACCGGGTGAACTCCAACACACGGCGGCTGAGCTGTGGGGCAATGAGCAGCCCCAAACTGGTCCGCCGCCGTTCCCCGCGGGCAACGCCAGAGAAATGGAGGGTCCAGCCCCCCTCAAGGAGTTGGGTTCCAGAGCCCAAGCTCTGAGTGGAGGTGACGACAACTATATCTAGTCAGTAACGCTCAACCTCCCGCACAAGCTCAGGCTCCTTTCCCCCCAGTGAGGTGACATTCCATGTCCCCAGAGCTAGTCTCCATGTCCGGAGCCATGTCCCGAGCCACCCCTCACACAGCCTCTTTAGCCTCCTGCCCTCGGGGAGAAGGTACCGGAGTCTCCGGGCCCACCCCACCAGACTGTCAAACAGCTTCATCCACCAGGCTGTCAGGAAGCTGAACTCTCACCTTACCCGCCCCATCCATATTGGCATAACGAGACATATCACTCTAGACACTTTAAAAACTGCTGCTAAGGACTACTGTTGCACTGTTGCACATTTACATTTACTATTGCAATTTTACTGCTGTTGTACGGTTGTTTACTACTGTTATTGCACTGGAATTACTACTGCTGCACATTTATTTTTATCTTAATTTCAATGCACATTCTAATGCACATTACCATTTCACTGCTGTATCTTCCATTGCACATTTTTGATGCCCACTGCACATTTTTGGACATCTATAAATAGGTATTTATTTATTATGTTGCACTGCTTTCAAATTTTAGATCTTAGATCTTAGATTTTAGTTTTAGATTTAGATTTTTGTCTTTGATAATTTGTTGTTGTTAAGCTGTTGTTGAACACATATGGCAGAATTAACAATAAAGTTGATTTTGACTTGACTTCATATGAAAGAAACCTGTTGAACCTTTCTGAGCTTAAAAATTCAAAATAATAATAATAATTCATAGCATTTATATAGCACCTTTCATGACACCCAAAGCGCTTTACAGTTCATTGTCGGCCCCTCCGACCACCTCCAACACTCACACACACTCCACTTTCATCCTAGGCAATGTGGGTGAAATGTCTTGCCTAAGGACACAGTCACAGTTTTTGCGACCAAAAGGTGCGACTACACCTTTTGGTATTGAAAATTCCAAAAAGACTTCAGACTTCAGATAAAGATTTGTACATAACTTAATATTTTACAATGTTTTAAATAAAATAATAGCTTTAAATGCATTGAATGTTTTTGTTGTTTTTTCTCTTTTCTTTTTTTACATTATACCTTAATTTACATTTTACACTATGTACTTACTACTCCCCAAGATGTTAAATTAACTAAGTGTTAAGTGTAAAAATAAAACACCTGTGTGTTGTTTAGCTAAATCAGTATACATAATACAGTATAACCCTACAAAGTGTTATCCATTTACTCTCAAAATGTTAATATAACTCTTTATTTCAGGGTTAAACAGGTACTCTGGTCCAGTGTTACGTAATTAACATTTCCAAAAATGTTAAATTAACTCTAGAACAGATTGGACTCATATAAACTCTGAGAAAGTTTGTTTTGCTGTGTAGTGTCAGTTTTGCTGTGTAGAGTTTAAAAACACAGTGGAGCACTTCTTGTATTACCACATCACATTACAAGGTGAAACAGAGTGTTCTCTTTTTTAGAGAAGAACTCAGCCTAAATATGCAGGGTTTGTGTGTGTGTGTGTGTGTGTCCCGCCCATGTGTAGGTTGACAGTGGATAAATAAAAGTGACCCGTGTGATCTCGGGGCCGATGAGGTGTCACCCGTCATGTGTGAATGAAACATAACACAACTCAAGGTATATTTGTGATGCGGAAACATTATAATACAGATCAGGAAATAATGTAATATGGCCCTTTAATACAGTGTTTGTGGCCAATATAGTATTTTCAAAACAATAAAAGGAAACATGGTGATCTAAATATGTTATGTGTTGGCAGTTAATACCCCATAGAAGTAAAATACCCCCTCTTTAAGTGTAGGGTCAGCCTCCAAGAAATGAATGGAAGTCAATGTAATGTCCCCCTAAAGCACTGAAACCTAAACATAAGTGTGTGTGTGTGTGTGTGTGTGTGTGTGTGTGTGTGTGTGTGTGTGTGTGTGTGTGTGTGTAGGTGTGTGTGTGTGTGTGTGTGTGTGTGTGTGTGTGTGTGCGTGTGTGTGTGTGTCCCGCCCATGTGTAGGTTGACAGTGGATAAATAAAAGTGACCCATGTGATCTCGGGGCCGATGAGGTGTCACCCGTCCCATAGAAGGGTGTAATGAGTTGATCTTTGGGGGGATGGAAGTGAAAGAGATGGATGAATGGACACTGAGGAGGAGGGCAAATCTCAATCTCACACACTGTATGGCTCCTGGGGCTGGAGGAAACTTGGACAAGAAAATGACTTAAAGGCTCTGTCCCTGACATTTACTGTTTAAACTAGTTCATTTTCAAGGTCCTATATTACGCAAAATTGACTCTTGTGAGCTTTTAGTTATGAGATAACGTTGTTACCTCATCAAAGACATACATGACATGGAGTTGTGTTTGGTTTCATTCACATGTTTGAGTAATCCTTTATTATTAGTCTGTCTACATCTCCTAACCTCAAAATGCTCTCTTCCACCTTGTGATGCCATGAAGCAGTAGCTTTCAAATCAACAGCTACCTTTTACCTATTGTTCAGTACAGTATGGCAATTCCAGGGGTGAAATTACCCAAATGACTCTAGTGTGTGGAGTTTAAAAATAGAGTGGAGTACTTCCTGTATTAACACATTTTCAATTTGAGAGAAGAACTCCTTGAAACAAAACACAACTCCAGTTCTGTTTGTGATGAGGAAACAACATTATAACATAGATCATAAAATAGTGTAATATGGGCCGTTTAAGCCATTTGCAGTGGTCCAAAGTTATTCCTCACTCACTTTATGCATTATGACCATCCTAATTATTCACCACGATGAGTTTACAAGCACTTTCCAAAACTCTCAGAGACCGAATTACATGCTAATCAAGCACTTCCTTATTACTGAATAAACCAACCACCTTGTGAAGTTCGTGGACAACACAACTCTGGTGGGTCTCATCACCAAGGGCAGTGAGACTAACTACAGGAAAGAGGTAGACCTTCTGACCACATGGTGTAGAGACAATAACTTCCAGCTGAATGTCAGCAAGACTAAGGAGAGACAACTTTCAGAGAGGCCACACCCAACACCTGCCACTGACCATCGACAGTGCTGTTGTGGAGAGAGTGAGCAGCAGTGAGGACCTCTCCTGGACCACCAACACTGCATCAGTGGTGAAGAAAGCCCAGCAGCACCTCTACTTCCTGCGCAAAAAGTGCCTCACCACCCATCATGACCACATTCTACAGAGAAACCACTGAAAGCATCCTTTCCAACTGCACCACTGTGTGCTGCGAAAGCTGCACTGACCACAACAGGAGAGCCTTGCAGCGCATAGTGAACACCGCCATGAAGATCACTGGTGTACCACTCCCCTCCCTGCAAGACATATACACCACCCACCTCACCCACAAAGTGATCACAATTGTGACCGACTGCAGCGAAACAAGACACAAGTCATCCCGGAGGTGTTTTGAGTTATTCACAAATCCTGAAAGTGTAGATTCTAAGCTTTCCAATGATGCCTTACACATGGAAATCTGAGAACATTTGAAGAATATGTGGCCATTTGAAATCAGCACATTCTGAAGACAACAATCTGAGAAATTCCACGTTAAAAATCTCTTGTCCAGGCCTTCAGAACTCATTTGCATGACATTAAGATAAGCCCTCCACCATCACTGACTATTAGTGTGCTGTGGTGTTTACATTCAGGAAAGGTCAGAATTAGAAGCCGCTTTAGTCCTGTTTTAGTCCTGTTTTAATCCTGGTTTAGTCCTGGTTTAGTCCTGTTTTAGTCCTGGTTAAGTCCTGGTTTATTCACAGTTTAGTCCCGGTCAAGTCCTAGCAGAAATAGGCTAGGCTGCGCACACACAGGTTAAAGTTTATTACTGACCGCAGCGGCCGTCATGAAATGTGATCTACACAAAAGCTGAATTAGTATTTAAACGTGTCCTAAAGTCTATAAAGTAAATGTGTTCCTGCAAACATCATCAGGTACACTTACTTGCCTCGTTGTTTGCCTCGTTGTCCAATTATTTGTGTATCCACAGTCTTTTGGCAGTAAAGTATCCAGCTGTACATAAGCTTCGGAAAAACGGACGTGTCCCAAACCTGTCCCATGTCCCGAGGAGAGACTCTTTGCTTCTTATGTAGCATTTACAGTCAAATTTACAAATTTCTTAAGTTACAGATCCTGTTGAGCTGCAGCTACATATTCACGAGGTGCTCACAGCTGATAGGTGGAAAAAGAAAACAAAAGACCGCTAATCTCACGTGATTGGTCCACAGCGGCAGATGGTAATTTAGAAACGCCTCGATTCTTTCCAAAAAACAAGCCAATTTTACAGACAAAATGTATGCTTTTCAAACAGCCAATGCTGTTGTCTGAAACATGGAGTGGCTTCTTTATGATCTCAACTAGCACATTCTGCAAAAAAAAAAATCACAAATAAAAAAAATTAAAATACTAAAAACTCGATTATCTGGGTTTCACTAATCCCGAGTTGCGGCCTCTTTCTGGGTGCTGTCACAATTGTGAGTGATACAAGCCATCCCCGCACACAATCTGTTCAGCCTCGTGCCCTCTGGGAGGAGGTACAGGAGCCTCCATTCCCGCACCACCAGACTCACCAACAGCTTCATCCACTCCCCTTTCTACCCACCAGGCTGCCAGGAAGCTAGGAATCAGTGTCTTCCCAAGAATAGAACTCCCCAAAGAACACTTGGACCCCCTCCCCCCTTGTCTTTTGCACTTTTTTTTACTATTTATTGTTTATTTATTACACATGGGATAGTGAGAAACATCAATTTTGATTATTTGTATAAAGAATTGACAATAAACTTAGAACTTGAACAAGCAAACATATTATGACCTCAAGAGCTGCTTATATAATACATTTGAACTGGACATTGTTTTCTCAAATATGTGGAAAAAGATCAGCTCATCAAAAATATTAACCTTACTCAGCAAGACAGATTATCTCTGCGTATACCAAGATCACAAGAATTGATCTTGGTATGCTCCTACTGTCCGGTTAACCCGGGTGGGGTGACCAATCACATCACAGCATTGACGTTTGTGTAGAAGCCAAAGGTGAAGTGCCCAAACCAAAACAAGCATGGGAACACCTACATTCTTCAGTCTATTTTAGTGTCAATACACTGTAGTGATGGGCGGATCGATACCAAAGTATCGATATATCGATCCTGATGGGGTATTGAATATGCATCGATCCTGGTATTAAAATATCGATACCAAGTCATGTTTTCTTACTGACTTAACTTTCAGTTTATTTAGTTCAAATTCATATGTGTTTTGTTCATTATTCAACCATTGCCAGTTGTCAGGCACTACTTTTCCTTCCGCGTTCTCACCAAACGTGGGGTAGTACGTCATCCCGCGATAGACTCACTGCTGT
Source organism: Paratrypauchen microcephalus (assembly GCA_036785185.1). Classification (NCBI taxonomy): domain Eukaryota; kingdom Metazoa; phylum Chordata; class Actinopteri; order Gobiiformes; family Gobiidae; genus Paratrypauchen; species Paratrypauchen microcephalus. Next base: position 14,194 of record JAVJIX010000075.1, read on the forward strand.
GATATTTCAGTCAAATCGGCGCGGGGCTGCGGGAGCCATGGGAGACTGCAAGCGAAGTGTGGTGTGGAGTTACTTCCACACCGTGGACGACAATGTTGCGAAGTGCAGTGTGTGCCAAAAAATGATCTGATATTGTGGCAATACCACAAATTTTAAATAAACACTTGATCATAAATCATAAACCTCAGCATGACGAAATGCTACTGACCAAACAACGACAGGAGGCTAGTCAGGCAGCTCCCTCCAGCACAGCAGCAACAGCCGTACGACAGAAGTCAATTGTCGAGGCGTTTGAGAGACGGAGAATGTACCCAGGTAACCATCAAGCATGTAGAAGACTAAGAGTAGTGTATGTGAGAGGAGAATGTATATGAGAGTGAGAATAGTGATACTTCATTTGTTGTCTTTTTTCATAAGCTGCAAGTGCCCAACTTACAATAGATTTATTTATTTTATTTTATTTATTTGATAGGGACAATGCACATTAATGAACATAAGTATAAAACAAATGTAAATATGCCGAATTTTAGCTACAAAGCTAGTTTTCATCCGCAGTCCCTAGGCAGGCACATACATAAAAATACAACGTGTAATACAAGCAGCACAAACAAAAGTCTAGTGGTCACATTTGATGTCTGCATTGCCATTTTCATTTCATCAAAGATTTTTTTTCAGATATCTGGTGTTAGAATGTGTGGAGCTAAGCCCCCTGGTGGAGCTTTGCGAAGCCAAGGTATCTAGTTAGAGCCAGGTTAGTGTTTTTCTGTAGTATTAAAAAATGTATGAAAGTATCGGTATCGATATCGCGATTCTAACCCTGGTATTACTTTGTATCGTATCGAAACAAAAATAATTGGTATCGCCCATCCCTAATACACTGTTTATTTTTTGAGAAATGTGCAGAAGGTAAAGCGCTTTGTGCTTTTGTGGACAGGGAAGATGTTCTTGTTCCACTGTTGTGATGTTTTGACAAATCAGATTCAAATAGTCACCTGTTTAGTTTAGTTTATTATTAGGATCTCCATTAGCTGTGCTTTACAGCCAGCTAGTCTTCCTGGGGTCCTTGATAAAAAGCACAAGGTACAAAAGTACAAAACGTACATCAATACATTTCGATAAATATCACACATCAATACATTTCATCTCTATAAAAATCTGTATACAATGACAGCAAAAATCTAAGTCTGCAATTTGTTAATATTCCACAACAATTCATATTACAAGTAGCCAATCCCGATGTCATTTTTTAGTTTTCTTTTAAAGTCCAACTTCTGTTCTGTTTCAATGAGCCTCAATGGCAAAATGTTCCATCCTTTTATCGCTCTATAGATAAAGGTACATTGGAGAAAATGTGTATTTGCTTTTGGAATTTTAAACTGTCCTTCTAATGCATGTCTAGTGCCATAACCGTATTGTTCTCTATTATTCTCAGACTGACCGGACAAAAATAGTGGATTTTTTTTATTTTAATACTTTCCATGTGGAGAATAATAAAGAAGCCAATGCTTGATCCTGAACGTTTAGCCAACCTAAATTAGAATGATAGAGGTGTGAGCACTACCACCTGCATTGATCATATACTTTTATCAGCACATGTCAATTATACTCAAGCTCTGTCAATACCAGTTGGATGTTCTGATCATAATATGGTCATCATCGCAAGAAAAACTAAAGTTCCCAAAGCTAGCAACCAAAAATTGTATTTAAGCGATCCTATAGAAAATTTTCACAGGATGCCTACTTGGTGGATATTAAAAAACTATGCTGGACAGATGTTTCTAAAGCCAAGAACACTGATATTGCTTTGGATACATTTCTAAATATTTTTCGCCAGTTATAAATAAGCATGCACCAGTTAAGAAATTAACTGTGAGGAGGCATCAAGCACCATGGGTCGAGCAGGAACTGAAGACCTCTATGCACCACAGAGATGAGGCCAAGCTCTTAGCAGCAAAAACAAAACTGGTAGAAGATAAGCAACACTATTGTAAGCTCAGAAATGCTGTTACTAAATTAAATCTAAAGAAGAAGCGACAATATTATGCACAGCAACTAGAAAGGACAAAAACTGATCAGAAGCTGTTATGGAAAACTTTAAACAGCATGATGGGCAGGACCATTTCTACACAGCCTACATTTATTGATAATGGGGGTATTGTTATGACCAAACCAAGAGATGTAGCCAATAACCTAAAAGTTTTTTTCAGAGATAAAGTGTCAAATTTGAGAAAAAACTATGGGGAATGGAATAAATAGTACAATCTAAAAGATTTTATGAGAAACAAGTCCTGTCAATTTAATTTTACTGATTTTACTTCTGAAACTATTTTAAAGTTAATCAAAGCTGTCTGTAAATGTAAGCATTGATGATATTGATGAAAAACTAATCCATCTCGCAGCAGATTATATTGCTGATCCAATTTGTCATATTTTCAATAATAGCCTAAAAACAGCCACTTTTCCAAAAGTCTGGAAAGAGGCCAAGGTCATTCCATTATCTAAGGACAAGAATATGCCTTTTTCTGGCCCTAACAGTCGGCATATTAGTTAATACCTGCTCTAAGCAAAATCTTTGAAAAAGCCATATTTAATCAAATACAGTCCTATTTCTGGAAACATGACCTCTTGACAAGTTTTCAACATACTTATAAAAAAGGATACTCCACTTGTTCAGCATTGACACAAATGACTGATGAATGGTACAGAGAGCTGGACAAACAGATGATTTGTGAAGCTATCCTTCTAGATTTTTCAGCTGCTTTTGATTTAATAGATTATAGTTTACTTTTAGAAAAATTTGAGTTGTACGGATTTCAACTACCGGCATTGACGTGGATGAGCAGCTATCTGTCTAACAGATCACACAGTGTATATTTTAATGGGAGTTTCTCACAAAGTGTGTCAGTGGACTGTGGTGTTCCTCAAGGGAGCTGCCTTGGTCCACTGTTAGATGCCATTTTCAAAAATGATCTACCATTAGTCCTGAAAAAGGAAAAACAACAATGTATGCTGACGATACAACAGTCCATGCCTGAACTGTCATAAATTTTAAACAAAGAACTAACCCTACCTCTACCTGGACAAGTTGTCTTGGACAAGACATACTGAGTTCATTACAAAGAAAATGGGAAGATCATTAGCTGCTGTTAGAAGATGCCGTCAATACTTGTCAGCAGATATGGCAAAGCTTGTTGTTAGAATTCTAATAATTTCTCAACTCGACTACTGTCAGATCATTTGGTCCACGGCTAAAAGAAACAATCTTGAGAGACTCCAATTATTGCAGAACAAAGCAGCTCGTGTCGCACTAAACTGCCCTTACAGAACCAGTATAATAACTCTGCATTCTAATTTAGGTTGGCTAAACGTTCAGGATCAAGCATTGGCTTCTTTATTATTCTCCACATGGAAAGTATTAGTGTAGTGTAGTGTAGGCTACGTAACCATTTGCTTTAAGCAACAACCATTAGATATGTTGGACAGATGATTCTTTAAAGGGCACTTTTTATCCAGCCAATTAATGTTTAGGTGCCCCATGAATACCACTTCCACATTTAGGTCACACACCTTGTCAAGCATTTTACCAGTATTTTCTAAATACCTTAAGTTTGAAGAAGGAGGTCTATAACAACATCCTATTAGGATCGGTTTTGTATGTGGGACATAGAGTTCAATCCACAAGACCTCCAAATCACTGTACATTATGTCTTCTCTTATTTTTACAGGAATATTTATCTGAGTGTAGAAAGCCACTCCTCCACCATATTGGTTTCTATAATTTCTGAGCAGATTATAGCCAGATATATTTAGTTCTTCATTATTAAATGAGTAATTTATATGCGTCTCCGTTAGAGCCAATACATGAATGTTATTTGTATGTAACAGGTTTTATACTTCATATACTTTGTTTCTTAAACTGTTTATATTTAAGTGAACAAGTTTTAAGCCTTTGATGGGAAGTTGAGCAGTAGTCATTTTTAAAAGCCAGGGCATCCGTTGCACAAGTGGTCTGGTCTCTAATTGTTTGTTTTTTTTTTTTTTTATGTACAATCAGCCTGTCATACCTCAGAAAGGCAATGTCCCCTCTTTCTCTTGCAGCTCTCATCTGAGGAATTACTTATTTTCTCCTCTTTCAGACAGATTCAGGATAATCTTCGTTTATGAAAAACCTTGATCCTTTCAGTTTCCTTGAGTTATGTAGAACAGTATCGCTATCCTTGATTCTTGAGAACTTCACCATCAGAGGGCGGGCCTTGATTTTGTATCTGCATTTTTAACTTTTCCAAGTCGCTGCACTTTTTCAATATTTTTAATGTCAAGATCCAAATCCAGTTTTTCCTTGAAGAAAGCCAATACCTTTTTATCCAAGCCATTTTACATTGTCCTCTTCAGATATTCCATCAATGACCAGGTTTTGACGTCTGGCCTGAGCATCAAAAGAATCAACCTTACCATCCATGATGATAATTAATTCAGCCAGCTTGTGTATATCATCTTGTGTTGATTTACAGTTGGACGACAAGTTGGTGGCTTTATTTTTCAAATCATCCACTTGTTTTTGCGTATACTGTAGAGTGACTTTTATTTCCTGTAGCTCCTTGAGGATAGCATCTACTCTGGAGTTAGTACTATCCATCATTGTTCTCAAACAGGCTTTGAAGTAATCCTACTGCTGTAGCATCTCCTTGTAGACTGCTTTCTGTTTCTCCATGAGTTCCCACACCTGGTGATGTGTAATATAATGCAGTTTGTCCTTGTCTCCGTCCTTGCGGTTAGCCATAGCAGCAGAATCACTGGAGGTTAGCTCCTGAGCCTGGTGGTGATAGCCCCTCAGGCTGAAGGCTGATAGCACACAGGCCCAAAACTCAATCCAACAAGTATCACTTAGGCGGTTGTCAATCCACTCCTGAAATTCTTCTGAATCAACTGTGCATGCCCTGCATCAAATAAGGTTTCAAATATGGCAGAGGATGAAAACTTGTGTGTCACCTGCTGCCCTCACACAAGAAGCTGGAAACAGGGAAGCTGTGATTTCTCATCGCTTTCAATGAGAGCTGTTCTGATTGATTATGTATAGCACTCAACAGAAAACATCAATCTGACATGAGCCAGGTTAGAGAAACACACCTGAGGGCTATTCCACGAACGCGGCTAAGTGCAAAGCCCGCCTTTATTCGACAGTTTGCGCTAGTTTTAGTGAGAGTTCGGTTCCATGACTCTCGCTAACATTAGTCCCCGCTGAGTTACTGAGGCAACATGGTTTCAGCGGCTAGCCTGGTCCGGGGCAGGCTAAAGACGAGGCTTAAACAGGCCGTGTCGCAGAGAATACCGAAAGTAAACAGAGTGTAAAAAACATTTCCACACACCTCCCGCATGACTATCTGTGTTGTCCGAAAACAATATCAGCAAAAAAAAAAAGTGACCTTACATTCTTGGTCAGTTTTGACAAATTTCCAATAATTTAAAAATATTCTTTTGAGCCGCTGTCTTTACGACATTATCAAATAGAAGATTAGATGATTAGATTAAGTCTTTATTTGGTCTCACGCACAATGACACACAGCAGAAATTTGACTTCTGCATTTGACCCATCCTTTTCAGGAGCAGTGAGCAGCCATCTTTCGACGCTCAGGGAGCAGTACCGTGAAGGGTCTTGCCAAGGACCCACACTGGTTTTGCTCATTGCCCGGGGGGAGATTTGAATCCACATCCTGCCGGGGAAAGTCAGTGACTTACCAGTTGAGCTAACCAGAAGCAGCACAGAGAAGGACTTTGGCCGAGTGGTTAAGTACTGTGTCATTCACGTGGGCATCCTGGGTTCGATTCCTCTTACCGACATATTCATGCGCAAATCAATTATGTGTTACAGGGCTCTCAAGTTTTGAGCGGGGTCGTGCGTGAGACTGAGGACCGGGGGGGTTGAATTGCGTGTTGAGAGCCCTGTTTGTCTAAAGAGCAAACTTAAACTACAAAGCAACTAATGAGAGTTATATAAATGAAGTTATTACCTGATGGTTCTCAGTTTGTTTTATCATCACCGCACTTTGTCAGTGCGCGCTGAGAGGGGCGGGGGGGAGCGGGACATTTTTAACGGATTCATGTAAGAGTCTGGTTAATGCACCGGGCCCACGTCTCGCCGCATCTCACCGCGGGCAGTTCGGCTCTGCGCCGCGCGTATTCCGCGCGTAAGCCGTCGGGGAGGACACGTTACGCACAAACGGAGACACGGGGACCGGAGTCGGTGCGTCTCAGAGGAGACGTGGCACCGAGACTGAGGCTCAGGACGTGCCCGGGGGACGGCGCGTCTGCTCCGGCCTCCGCTCGGACCGCACGGTCGGGAGCAGACACCCCCCCTTCCCGTCCCCCCCTCCGGAGCAGGGGGAGGGGGGACGGGAAGGGGGGGGGGCGGCGCTGAAAACGCGCGGAGCCTGCATAAACTAAGCCACACAGACCGATTTTCTGGGCACAAAACAACAAAAAAAAAAAAAAAAAAAGAAATCAGCGTGAGAAATGCCATGTGTGGCGTGTGAGCGTGTGAACACGTCGAATTGCGTGTGTCACACTCTCAATGTGTGAGACTTGAGAGCCCTGGTGTTACATTTTCACAAATTGACATTTGTCACACATTACACAAATGTGAATTAATTTAACCAACAATTATTCATATCATCATAGAACTTAACATCACTCTCACTTGACGACGTTTACACTTTATATTTTATGTGACATCTCTATCAAAGAATGCAGTTAAAGGTAAACCTTTACTTTAAAAACAAAATGTAGCCAAATAACACACGGCACACTCCATGACGCAACATTTCAATGATTCCTCTTTAATGAAATCCTATTTATCAATTTCCACCAATAGGCATAAAACAATAAAAGACATTAGGTATGACATTCTGGTGTGCGGTCACTGTTGAAGGACTACTGAGGGTCAGGCAAGGCACTGCTGGAGGACTGCTGAGGAGGGTCCAAGTGTACGCCATCTTCAGTAACTACAACACAAGCATACTATTAAAAAATACAAATGCTTGGATCACAGCTGAGGCAAGCATTAGTCTAGAGAATACCTTGAATATACTTTTCACGAGAACTCACAGGAAGGATCTTTGATGGGGTCCCTCCTTCAATTACCTCCACCAGTGGGCGACCCCGGTTTAGGGCCAGTGCCAGCTCCTCTGCAGGTGCAAGATTTTGAGGGGGGCTCCCACCTCCTGTGGCTTGGTAGCTACTGTTCATTTTAAATTAAATTAAGGTACCATTTCAACATTATTACTAATTTCACTGAATATAATATTAATATTAGCCTACTTACCGCTCTGCAAAATGTTTTTATGCTTTGTCTTTACCTGCAAAACAGTCCTCTTCACATTATTCCTGCACAAAGACAAGGTAACACAATTTAACGTATTATTTGGAGCAAATACTTTTACCCAGTAAAAATAAATTACAACTGACAAGACTGCTCTACAAATATGAATATAAACATTTTATGACATCAACTGTTCTCCCTGAGTATTGAACTCGCGTCTCCCACATGCCAAACTGTTGCATATCCTCTGCCCCACATGCTAGTCTTAACACTAATGGTGAAAACATACTTAAAAAACTCAACATTCAGCACTGTTATGGAACTTAACTTACGCATTTAAAGGGATAGTGCGTTTTCTTTATGTTAATCTGTATGGGCTTCCTTCTAAAAGTTACGTGTGTTGACACCGGTTTACCTCTGACAGTCTCAGCTGATCCCGGTTCAGCTCGCTTTCTGGAGCTCACGTAAGTAGGTCGGGAAACTTCCCTGGAACATGAAATAAAGCTTGTTTTTCTTCTCAAAACAAAACATTTGTTAGAAAGGTGATATATTTGCGTCCAAAACAGTTGTCCACGAAACATCCAGCAGCGTATTTCGCATTCGCGTATTGTCTCTCTCCACTCATATCACTACGCCCATGTTCTATCAGCCTGTTCACTTGTAAACTTCGACGTACACATCCGCTGAAGGTGGGCTCCAGAAAGCGAGCCGAACCGGGATCACCTGAGACTGTCAGAGGTAAGCCGGTGTCAACACACGTAACTTTTAGAAATAAGCCCATACAGATTAACATTAAAAAAATAAAAAAAACAACGCACTATCCCTTTAAGCGCTTGGCGATCTTCTCGCCTTGGTTATTGCAAATGTGTTGTAGAGTTCCAAAAGCAACTTCTGTTCTGATATGCTGAAATAATCGGATCGAATCTTCGACATGATCGTGTTTTCAACATTCGCTTGTTCTCAGCTTCTTACGTTCCCCATGCACGCGCCTAGGCCAGGACAGGATAGGCGCGGATGAATTTAGCACCGCTGAGGTGCAGGTGAAACGTGTTAGTGGAACGACTTCAGGCTTTCCTCTAAGTTGCGGCAACTTTAGGCAAGGACTAACCACTTAGGCGCCGCTATGTTTACCGACGTTCGTGGAATACCCCCTGGAGTTGTGCTGTGTTTCATTCACACATGTTTAAGACACAATACCTGCATACTATTATAGGTTGAGTTCTTCTCTCAAACAGACAACACTCCACCTTATGATGCCATGTACCAATACAGGAAGTGGTCCACCATGTGGAAGCGGTCCATACACCTTCACCTGCTTTTTAAAAAGAGATATAATTATTATTCTGCAGAATTGACAATATTTTCTGTTTTTCATGTGGCCCCATGGAAAAAAATAATTGCCCACCCCTAGATTAGACTCACACTGGACAAACGTACCGTGCTTTAGGGGCTATTCGTGCTTGGGCATGATTCTAAAGTCTAAGTGTGAGTGCACCTTCAATCTGTTTAACTCATCTGGGGTGATCCATCTAAGCTCAGCCAGGTGGTTCATTCAAGGTCTTAGCGCTTACTTCCTGGTTGGTGAGAAGTAAATATACTTCATTATTAACTGTGGACAAAAGTGTCCCTCCTCTGTGTCCTGCAGCATCACAGCAGTGTCCAGGGGGAGCCAGGTGAACACAACAGGAAAAGCCTCATTCTTACTCTGCCCTGACGTTTCGGTTGGTGATGAATTCCCTCAAAGTGTTTCCTCTGGAAGGTCTTCTGGCACATTTACTGCTACATTTTGGTGGAAAAAGCCTGTAGCATCTAAGAGGTCTATATCTAGATCCTAACCAAGATACAGCCTCTTCCATGGCCTCCATGGATACGGGAAAAACAAACTGCTCAGTTCACACAATCCAACAGCCCATTAGTTGGCTAAAATTACATGACATGATCAGTAAAAAAAAAAGTTTTATAAAACTGCTTAGTGGGTGAGCCAGCCAGGTAGCCACAAAAGCAGCCACTCTGTTACCAACCAGCAACAATAAATAAATACATAAATAAAAGTACTAAACTCTTAATCTAAGGGGAGAGAAATGTAATTTTATTTAGCATCATAGATGATCAATGAGCTGCTTCGTTTCACATGTGTGATTGAAAGTGTTTGGTTCTGGCTCGAGGTGCAACAGAGGGAGGATGAGACTGATATCCCTAGCTCATTTGAGAGGTGACAAAACTGATTAATTTTAAAAATAAAATAAAATAAAATAAAAGTAGTTACAGTGAGGCAAAATGTATAGTCAGCTACCAATTGTGCAAGTTCTCCTTAAAAAGATGAGAAAGGCCTATAATTTTCAACATACATTTTCAACAACTATGAGAGACAAAATGAGAAAAAAGAAATCACTGAAAATCACACTGATTTTGACATCTGATTTTTAAAGAATTAATTTGCAAATTATGGTGGAAAATAAGTATTTGATCAGTAACAAAAGTTCATCTCAATACTTTGTTATATACCCTTTGTTGGCAATGACATAGTTCAAACGTTTTCTGTAAGTCTTCACACACTGTTGCTGGTATTTTGGCCCATTTGTCCATGCAGATCTCCTCTAGAGCAGTGATGTTTTGGGCCTGTCACTGGGCCACATGGACTTTCAACTCCCTCCAAAGATTTTCTATGGGATTGAGATCTGGAGACTGGCTAGGCCACTCCAGGGCCTTGAAATGCTTCTTGCGAAGCCACTCCTTCATTACCCGAGTGGTGTGTTTGGGGTCATTGTCATGCTGAAAGACCCAATCACATTTCATCTTCAATGCCCTGGCTGATGGAAGGAGGTTTTCACTCAAAATCCCACAATACATGCCCCATTCATTCTTTCCTTTACACAGATCAGTCATCCTGGTCCCTTTGCAGGAAAACAGCCCCAAAGCATGATGTTTCCACACCCATGCTTCACAGTAGGTATGGTGTTCTTTGGATGCAACTCAGCATTATTTCTCTTCCAAACATGACGATCAAAGATCAAGATCAAAGTCAGTTTTATTGTCAATTCTGCCATATTCAATGTTCAACATACAGTGAATCGAAATTTCATTTCTCTCTGGCCAAGCAGTGAAAAAAGACAGTGTACAAGATACAATATAAGACAAAGCAAAAACTATCTGAGACAAAAATCTAAAATCTAAAAGCAGTGCAAAAGAATAAATAAATAACTATTTACAAATGTCCAAAATGTGCAGTGTGCATCAAAAATGTGCAGATGAAAAATACAGCTGTGAAATGCTAATGTGCAATAGAATGTGCATTGAAAGTAAAAATAAATGTGCAACAGTAGTAATTCCAGTACAACAACAGTAGTAAACAACAGTAGTAAAATTCCAGTAGAAAATGAGCAACAGTGCAACAGTAGTCCTTAGCAGCAGTTTTTAAAGGGATATTCCAGGATTTTTGACATGGGGGCTCATTTCCGAGTTAGCCAGAGTGTTGCAGAGATGTGGAGACACTTTTTAGTGAATTTCATGCAGTCCTTCCAGCTGCAGAGTTTTCAGTTGCTAGGCTAGCGCAAGTCAATAGTAAATGGTAGCCTGATTTTAATCAGGCTTACCCACTCCATAGTGTACCCAAGACAAGTCAATTATAACGGCAGACTGTCGATGTGAATGTCTGTGTTGATGGAACAATTTTAGAAATATAATCAACTTGTACTTTAAAGGATTTATGTCCTTATGCAACAGCGCATTTTTTTTCCTGATCAAGCTAGGCATGGGCGGAGTGATATCACCTTGCAGCTAGGTTTCCATCTGTTTTTTTGTTTACCTTCAGCTGTCATCATTAGCCGTAGAGTACAGTAGCCTGCCCTGTTCTACAATCCAGACATGGCCACGTTTGGAGGTCTCCCCGATGCTTTTGAAGACGATGCTGAGCAATTTGCTTTCTCCACTGAACCGTACCTGTACGAGCCGGAATATACAAACAAAGAGTTGAGAGAGATGGATGTTCAAAGGGCAGAACGAGAGACAGTGTCTGTCGAGTTAGCCCCCACTACAGCTATAGAAAACCGGGACAGAAGAACCGGGGACTGGTGGTGCAAATGCAGAAACTGCACAGAAATGCAGACGGAGGAGGAATGCTTTTGCTGCAGGGAATGGGACTTGGTTATCCCACAGATGCAAGAGTTGGAGCTGGACACTAGTTTTCAAAGTCTAGATGTGTCTGGGCAAAGCGAGAGAAGAGAAGAGAAGATCTGCATTACAGAGCACCAGGACTTTCTACCCCTTCTTAGTCGCGGAGTGCTGGAGACGTTCTTCTCCGTTGATAAAATAAATTGGAGGAAAAAAACCCGACCTGCTGGACCAGATGGCAAGTTATCAATGTTGTAAGTTTACAATCCAAACAAAAATGTTATGTGTTGAGTAGTCATTTGTTGCTTAGTTGGACTGCATGCATGGACATACCAATAATTGATTGATGAATTATAGACTGTATTCAAGTGCAATCAAATGAGGTGCCTGCATGAACAGACTCCAAATCTGCTGTATAGGCTAGGCCTATACCCTTGATGTAACGTTACAACCACAGCCTCAGTCTAGAGTAGCTGATAATGGAGAGAGCTTTCAATAAATCTAGCCATGTAGGCATAGGCCATACGATTTTTAGCCTAAACAATTGTGCAAATAACTCTGATCACCATAAAAAGCAGAAAGGCCATTGTTTTATGCGAGCTCTTAGCCCAGTGTTTCATGTAAGACTCTGCTCTCTGCCCCAAGAGCTCACTTCCTTCTTGTTTCAGGCAGTACCGATTGGTGTCTTACCGAGTCGTCCTAGAGTGGGGGTTGAAAGGAACACAGCTGGGTAGAGGAAACCGGCGTATTCTTCCATCCTGTGTAGTGACCTGCATTAGAAACAAATACTCTTCGCCCACTGGTCAAAGAAGCACAAGATGTTTCTGACATTGTTCTGAACAACACTGCTGCAGATTACTATAAACACTTGCCACCCCACCATATTCTTTACATCAAAAGATGAAAAATACATATATTTGTTTACAAATGACACAACACGATTTATATTTTATTTTGTAGAGTCTCTTTTTTTTTTTTTTTTTATAAATTATTGCACCTTATAGAAAACAACAGCAACACAACAATGTGTAAAAATTTGTAAAAATATAAATCTTTCAATAAATATAAGTTTAATGGTGACCATTTGTCTTGTTACTAGTGTTTGAGAACTGTACTTAGCACCACACTAAAATACAAACAGACTGTTATTTACTCCATTTTTCAAATCTGGAGACATGCTTTGCAATAGTTTTGTCTTTGTCTGGTCTTGCAGTGGTGGCTATGTTGGCAGGTATTGTAGCTGGTTGCTGGATATAAAAGCTTGGATCTGCAAACTTCACAATAGGATCCCGGCGCCTTTCCAGGACCCGCTCCACCAAATCCTTCCTGAATGTCTGCCTGGTTGGCTCATATATCTTCCTGGCAAGCCATTTTTTAGTTTGCTAGGGGGAAGACCAAGTTGTATCTGGGGGTCCCTGGGGGAGTTGAAATGAACAGCAACATGAACAAAACAAGGCCTAGCAAGGACATTCACAGTGTACTTGTTACAATATTCAACTTATGTGTAGGCTAACCGTCAGTGGTTGTAGCTTGTTGACGGCCAACATTCTTGTTGTGGTCCATCACAGAGAGTAGGGTGCGTGCCTTCATGGAGCTGTAGACAAAGTGAAGCCTCTTCTCACTGTACTTCAGCATTGAACTGTGGTACACTTTCAGGGCGCCTGCAATTTTTATCAGTTGGTTATTACCAGTGTTGGTCTATGAATGGGGAAACACTGGTGTAAATGCTCAACTAACTGGTAGCGTAGAGAGTCATGTGGTTGAGGTCTTTCAACAGGTTCTTGTTCAGGACGTGATCTGACAGGGTTTTGAATGCTGCAGTCTGATTTCAGCCATTTCTTCCTTTTATGCTGTTCTTCAGTGAGGTCCTGGTGGTAGCAAGTCCTCTCTTGTCCGTCTTCCTCCCACTGATGAATTCCACAGATGTGATGGAGAATTGACGTCCAGCGGCGTTTCAATTCCTGTCAAACCATATGGTTTTCAGGGACAAACAGACATAACACAAAAAAACATCCTTTATCTAAGTACAGGGCACAAGAAAAATGTCTAATAAACATACCTCTGCATCACCACCGCATGTCTGGCAAGACCAACACAGGTGATTTGTGATTGACTTGAGCCAAGGCTGCAGTTCGTTGTTGTTGTTTTTTTTTATGTTTGCGGCCGCAGTCAACTTCTTCTTGAGTCCTAGCAAACAGAAGGACAATGAGGGAAGGGAAGAGGGTGGGTGAGGTTTTAACCAAGTCTGATTGCATTTTGAAGCAAGCTTACCTTTCGCAACATGCCAAGGGTCAAACTGATGCTGAATGTCTGGGTATTTCTCCCTCATAAGCTTCCTGATAGAAGGAGAGTGGTCTGTGGTGCGGACATCCACTCCAAGCCCTGCCTGAAGCAAATGGTCCAGACCCCTTTGAAACCCCAGTGTCTCCATGGCTGGTGAACTGGTCACCTCTGTAACCTTTGTAATGACAATCAGTAGACATTAGGAGCAGCTATTTCACTTTCCACCAATCAGTCAACCCCCCCCCCCACACACACACACACACACACATTCACACAACAACATTTCAAATATGCCACTGCATTTTTATTCCTACTTGCTGCCTACTGTGTGTGTGTGTGTGTGTGTGTGTGTGTTGTGTTGTGTTGTGTTGTGTTGTGTTGAATTTCTACATTGTGTGTTGTGTACTAAATGTATATTGTTTAGTATTTAAGTTGCACATCTGGAGTCTGGCCAAACACAATTTCAATCCTCTGTGTAATGTAAGTTTTATATAGAAGGTATAGACAATAAAAGTAACTTGAACTTGAACAACTGCAAGGACAGGTCAAGTACTATTACATTACATTACATTTGGATGACGCTTTTTAAACCCAAAGCAACTTACAATCAAGTACTATATACATGTCAGTGTATTTACCTGCACTAAATCACCCATGATGATTTCCTCTTTCATTACTCATGAAACTGTACAGTATGTAGTGTATTTGGCACTGTATCCAGGTGAATCAGAACGACCGCAGATGGAAAGCCCTCCACCAACTGTCTGTTGTAGTTTTCTCATTATCTCTGTGTGATGGTCACGGTATGCATGCTCAATCTCAGGTATGAGGTAGGTAGATTGCAGGTTGTAAAATATCGATGATTTTGGGATTTGGAGATTGAGTAATTCAGCCCAATCAGAGATTTCAGTGTAAGTTGACCTTGTGAACAGGATAGCTGAGGCAACCAGCAGGTTGTTTTCTGGCATCCCACGCAGTTGAGGACATGACTCCTATTCACCTGAATGTCCATTCAGACACATCCACGTGATGTGTATGCAGATTCCACTTGTGGTCACTTTCTTGTCCTCGTCTTCAATTCCACTCCACACTGGTGGCATGTTGTGAAGAGCTGCATTAGATGGGACTCGTTGACAATCCATTTATTTTCTGACCAGTTCTTGGCTACTGCAGTAGAGCGTATGTCAGGTATGTCACTGCAGTGAAACAAAGCTACAGTCAACTGGATGACTTGACGTCAAAAGAGCTAATACTCTGGTCCAGTGGGTTTCCATCTCCAGCTAGTTGTTTTTCTTCCTTTATATACAACAGAATACACACAAATAGGCAAACATATCTACACTTCAATAGTGGGCAACATTTGTTTATTGCCAGTGAGCGTAAGAGCAGAGAGCATATGAAATGTAACTGTGAACCTGAATCTTTTTCAGACAAGTGATTGTGAAATTGTGAAGACACAGCATTGTCCTTTTATACTAGTGTATAATCATTGTTATTAGTGTATGGTCATAAATGTCAAACTATTGGTAGTATTTATTTCTGATCATTGTCTTACTTGTGCTGATGCCAGTTGGGTTTCCTGCGCCTGGCCTGACGCTGCACTGCAGGTTTCCTATACAAAAAGCATGAATGTAATGAAAATGCAGTTGTTGTCACAGATTACAATATGAATGAAACAATCATGTAGCCCACACAATTACCTCAATTTGCCTCAAATTTCCGAGAGGACGGAAAGCAAAATAGAAGCCAGAGGAGGAATGCTGTTTCTGTGGACGTGGTGCTGCCTGTTCTGGAGTACTGATGAACAACTTCACTGCACTAGAACACCTCGCTGAATCCCTGGATGACACTGGTCCAGAGGGCTCCTTTGTAGGGGTGGACTGTGGTACTCTGTGCATGTCCTGTGTAAACTTTTCAGATAACAAGATATATAACAATTTTACAACACACAACATAAAGACACATCAAATTCAAGTACAGCTGCACACTACCCCTTCAGGATTTGAGAAACCACCACACTTCAAAATTGCTAATCAACAGCTGCATCTGGGATGGTTGCATGTAGGCCTTGCATTAGACTCTTCTGTTGCCAGTGCAATATGTTTTGACCCAAAGTGACAGAACAATGTCAGCATAAAGGATAACAGATTCTATACTTTGAAACGTTCTGTCTTGCTCTCTCCTCCTGTCCCTCTGACACTCACACAGGCCCTGGCCACAAACAAACACATCCATACATACATTCTCTCACGCCAGTGCTTTTTCTCCTGATGTGACCTGTCTGCCAGCGAGCAACTCATTCCAAATGTCTCAGTGTAGTTTGGGTTGTTGCATTGTTCGTTGGAATGAACGATCAATGCAGGGCTGTCTTTTCAGTTCCGTGCTCAACAGTGTAAACATCTCTTCTGTAAATCGCGTCACTGTGAAACGACATATAAATTTGCATTGCATTGCATGCGCATGTGAGCTTGAGCCTATTATTCCACTCTGCCAAGCTATAGCACACCTTTACATGAATGTTCACGGGCTAGCAACAACTTTATGAGCGTGCATGCCTTTTCTGTCAGCCGGGTAGACTACAAGAGTGAAGCAAAAGCTCTAGCACAGTCTTCATCAATCGACCAGCACGCTAACATAACGACAGGAGCAAGCTTGGGTAAAAAAGTTAAAAACCTGTTCTTCATCACGGGATCTTGCGCTTGGAAAGACAGATGGTACTGCAGTGGTTGTCAGACTAGGCTTTCCAAGGGATTTGGTGTAGTCGTCTGGTCCGAAATGATCACTGCAAATCTTCTGTTTATGTAGCGTCTCCACCTGTTGGTTTCATGCAGCTAGTTTAATCAATCAACATCCCTGATGGAATTTACTTGCTCATATGACGGCGTTTCATGGATACCACCAAACCCAATATCTTCGACAGTGCTCCATATGACACAAAACTACCATGGGTGAGCCGAACATGGTGTTTTACAGTAGAATTAAGGGC
The DNA here is from genome assembly GCA_036785185.1 of Paratrypauchen microcephalus. NCBI lineage: Eukaryota > Metazoa > Chordata > Actinopteri > Gobiiformes > Gobiidae > Paratrypauchen > Paratrypauchen microcephalus. Next base: position 30,888 of record JAVJIX010000075.1, read on the forward strand.
CCAATTGCAAAAACCCCTCTTCCTCCAAAAACACTCCTTCAATGGTGTTATGTATGCCTTATTTTCAGCACTGTTATTTAAAAAAAAAACATTAAAAAATATTAAATTCACACTGCCTTTGCTTGATACTTTTTCTTGTACTTTTAATTACATTACTTGAGTACATTTATTTTCACATTACTTGTCATACTTAAATACAAGAAGTTACTTTAAGACTTTTACTCAAGTAACATTTCAGTCAGTGACTTCGACTTTTACCAAAATCATTTTTGGGAGGGGTACCTATACTTTTACTTGAGTTTGATTTTCCAGTACTTTATACAACACTGGTCAAACAGGCTCTTTGTGCGTGAAAATGAATTTCCTCTTGGGGACAATAAAGTCTAAAGTCTAAGTCTAACTGTGCAAAGAAGCTGTTGAGGTTGTCGAGCAGGGTGGTGTTGCTGTCACAGGTCTGTGGCAAAGGTTTGTAGTCCGTGATGTTCTGGATGCCCTGCCACGACTCCGTGTGTCCCTGCTGTCTCTAAAGTGTCCGGTTATTTTCTGTGTGTAATTGTGTTTTGCTTTCCTGATGCCACAGGACAGGTTGGTTCTTGCTGCCTTCAGACGTGTGACATCCCCGGCTCTGAAGGCAGCGTTCCTGGCTCTCAACAGTCTGTGAACCTCCCCTGTCAGGCATGGCTTCTGGTTAGCACTGGTGATGATGGCCCTGGTGTGTGTGACATTATCAGTGTATTTGATGATATAGGAAGTCACAGTGTCTGCATACTCCTCACTGTCCATATGGTTGTGTGTGGCAGCCTGCTTGAACACTTCCCAGCCTGTTGTGCCAAAGCAGTCCAGTAGTGCAGACGAGCCCCCCTCTGGCCACACTTGGATCTGCTTCAAAACCGGTTTGGTGACTTTCACCCGGGGTCTGTATGCTGGTCTGTGCAGAACACAGATGTGGACAGAGAGGCCTATGTGGGGGAGAAGGAAAGCCTTGTATGCTCCTTTGTGTGCTGTGTAAACCATGTCCAAAATGTTGTTTCCTCTGGTTGGAAAATCAACATGCTGATGCATTTGTGGGATGACAGTCCTGAGGACTGCATGATTGAAATCTCCAGCTAGGATAAATAAATCTGTCCGGGTGAGCCGTCTGTTGCTCTCTAATGGAGTTATACAACTCGTAGAGTTTCTCCAGTGTAGCGCTCACTGCAGTCTTCACTACACTGAATGGAGTAGACCATATTGCTTTATTTGTGGCTAGGTGTTTTGTCCTTTGGGTGGACCAGGTTTGTCTTAAAGTGCTTGTGGTTTTGAAATAGACTGGGATTTCATGGGTTCTGATTCAGAACCCAGGAGGAAGGGTGTAACCATTCCTTACCTGGCTGGCATTTCTGCAAAACTACAGAGGATTTTCAGACAATATGAAATCCCAGTTTATTTCAAACCCACAAACACTTTAAGACAGAAACTGGTCCACCCAAAGGACAAAGCACCGAGCCACATCATACTTATGGTGTGCAGTTTCACCTCTCCACAGACAGACCTGACCTGCTTGTCACCATGGAGATTATCAATTCATGGCTTTCCTCACTTAAAGGAAGGGCTTCACACAGTTTTAGTTCCAAACATGAAACAAAACTTTAACACAAATATAAATGGCAGCAGGCCTGGACTGGTAATCAGACATACCGGACATTTTCTGTTTTTTGTTTTTTTTATATATATATATATACTGGCCCACAATTTAGAGGAGGCGGTCCATTTGTCCATCTTCAATATAGACAGTGGACTAAACCAATAAGGATATAGTAGCTTACGAGAGCGGTCCCACCCCTTTCCCTGCACTGATCCCTGCCAGTTTCAGTGTTGAGTGTGGAAACATGGAGAAGCGGCAGAAATGGGGTGCGGAGAAGTTGCGGGCTAAAAGATTAAAAAATCTCACTATAGACGCTACAAAGTGTTCTAAAATAACAGATATATTCTCTGGAGGGGCTGCTGGAGCCTCCACGTCCTCTGTAGCCCAGGTTGAAGGTGGACAGGGAAAGGAGCAGCCAGAGACTGTGTTCAGGGAACCCAAGGGAACTCAAGGGAACCCAAGGGAACCCGAGGGAACCCGAGGGACAGAGTGAACAGGGAAGTATAGCACAGGGACAGCAGGTAAGTAGGTAGTAATGCTACGATAATACCGGGACTTTTAGGTGATGGACAGGCATGAAAATCGCTCACCTTTTGACGGTTTTGAAGCCAAAACAGGTGACCTACGTGAATCGTATAGATTCGATGAGAAAAGTTTATTTTTATTTTTATTTTTTTATGTTTCACCTGGGGTGCCAGCCAGCATGCTCCTGACCTTGTACAAGTGCAAGATGCATTTTAAATAAACCATTGGATGTGTAGTTACTGTGAGTTTGCTGGTGGTTTTTGAGAGCTGGGATTTTTTTCTTTAAATGTTGCACCATGGTTTCCCCTCAGCCAAGACGTAACAATAGTAAAATACATTGCTTAGGGGAACACATACATAGTCCATTGTGCTCTGCTAATTATGAGGGGCCAGACTAAGCCAAAAATGCCAGGGCCGTTTTTTTTTTGTGTGTGTCCCAGTCCAGCCCTGAATGGCAGCATACAAATTATACAAATGAAACATTAAGAGTACAGCTTTCTGTATATGTCCATGTATATCAGAAAAGCTTGTAGGTCACAGTAGTGCATGATTGGTAAATTTACTCAAAACAGCATCCAGATTGCACCTATAGGCTGTACAGTGTTAGTTGCAACCAATAAAATAAAATAATAATAATAATCGAGCAGGGGACAGGAAAAGAAGAAAAAGAAGGCCCCTGTTACTAACGTTCATATCTTTTACAGATAAAAAGCTCTTCTGAGCTGAGCTCTTCCTGTGTTGCGAAGCTCCTCACCCTATCTGTAAGGAGCACCCAGCCCCCCTGTGCTTTTGGCCTTACCATAAACCATAAAACATAAAGAGAACTGTGAGTGCGGCAATGCACCCCACTAGCCTCGGTCTCGATGTTTCTAGAAGTTTCTTTCCGACGCGTCACGTAAAGTAAATAAAGAGTCTTGAATCCAAGTTTGTCTTTTCTATCTTTACTAAAGTGAAAGGTCATACAGAGTGGGTGCAAATAAGGTGAATAAACAGGGAAATGGAAAGATGAATTTCTGAGGCTTGTGGTTTTCCTGCGTGTGATGTGTTAGGCTCTGTATGTGTGGTGATGTCCTTCTTGTTGTCTTTGCGTGTCACATAGCGATGAGCTCCTGCCTGTCACTGAGAGACCGGGCTTCCTTGTACTCCGTGGCTCCCGACAGGACTCACCCTACGTTGCGTTGTCGACAGTGCTACTGGTTCTTCTTTGCTGTCCGTACGTGCCCTGTAGCGGTGCGCGTTCCCGTCTGTCACCCGGGAGACGGTCGATGTTACACTCTTGCTTGGTTCTTACACGACGTTTACGTGACGATACGTGACGATACGTGACGATACGTGACGATACGTGATGATACGTGACGATACGTGACGATACGTGATGATACGTGACGATACGTGACGATACGTGATGATACGTGACGGTCAAAAGACTGTGTAGCTTCCGTGGTCCAGGACGTCCTAATACCCCGTCATCTCGGCTCATCCGATACTCTATGGTCTCGGGGTATCCTCCTGGCCACCAGACCGCGGCTTCTATCCACACTACCTATGTAGTGTAGACGTTTCCCCTTCTTCTCGTGTGGATGGGTGTGTGTGTGTGTTGGTGAGACGTGTCTTCTCCTTGTGTGTTGGTGGGATGTGTCTTCTACGGTGTCCGTGTGCTCTCTGTCTGTGTGACCCCTAAGGCCTGAATTTATAGCAGGAAAGACCAAAGATGAAGGAACAAAGAATAAAGCGAGATCAAAGTCATCCAATCAGAAAGCATTCCCTGAACCTGAAGGCGGGACAAGAGCAGCTGCTATAAAAAGAGTATATATATATATATATATAGAATGGGTTAAAATGCAGAGAAGAATTTCTCCAGCGTGAGATCAATAAAGTTACTTCTTCTTCTACTCCAGAACACAGAACGTACGAAATGGCTCCTACATATCCCGGCCCCTAATTGGCTAAGCTTTAGCAAGTCAATTACTAACTTAAGAATTGGAGCCATTAACTAATTTACAGTTTTAAATTTAGCTGTTACATTTCTCGAACATTTTTCTTCAAAAAGGTTAAGGTTAAAAGGTAATTCTTCACTTTTTTACAAGTAAGTATACTTTTCACAAATTACAGTTCATATCGGACGTGTAGTAGGTCCTTCTCTTCTTCAGTCTTCACCCTGTAAGAAACACAATTTGGTTATGGGTCTTTGTATGACACTCGTCGTCGTCCGGACTCCAGCGCTGCGGACCATCCCCTTGGAGTCTGGCATAACCTTGGTGATTCTGCCCAACATCCAGTCATTTCTTGCTAGGGATGGCTCAACGACGAGGACGACATCTCCGACCTTAAAGTCTCTCTTCGTTCCGAGCTACTTTTGCCGTTCTTGAAGCAACGGCAAGTAGAGAATCTGATTTCCGCCGCCGTGTCTTGTTTCCAGGTGGATGTGGTGAAGAATAAGGTGTGTTGTTCTGTGTTGTTTACTGAGTAGGGCGGGAAGCCGGCTTCCCCAGGCGTCGCTGATCTGTTCCGACGCCCCCCTACTCCAAACTTTTCTCTTTCTTTCTCTTTCTTCGATGGTACACCCGGTAGTGCGGCATGTACCATCCTCTTCGGCTCAGCTGTTCATCCGGGACTCCTGTGACGTACCCTCTTTCTAGGATTTTGGTCATCAAATCTCTGTGCTTCCGAAAGAAGTCTGAAATCCTGATGGGTTCCCTCCTCAAGGAGTCGAGTATTTGCCCGGCTATACCTCGGTTGCCTGGCGTCTCCATGCAGACATCCCTCAGAGGTAGCTCAGTGCAGCAATGGCCATCCAAAAGATGTGCCGATGTGGCCACAGCGCGCACAAACTGCTTGTCGTGTTGAGATGGCCCTTGCTCGTCCTCACACCGGCGTTCTGGAAAATCTGCTTCGTAGTGCATGACTTCTATGGTCGACACAGAGATGCGATTAACGAAGTTCTGTTTTTCGGCGTCATCGAATTCTTTCTCTTGGCATCCGCTGACAGGCCCGTTGACTACCCAACCTAGGGCCGCCTTCACGGCATGCGGTCCGTTGTTTTGGCTGTTGATTGTCTCCCACGGCTCTTTAGCCTTGCGAAACCAGATGTTACATGACATGAAGCTCTCAATCTTCAAGCCTCTCGAGGCGAGATCGGTTGGACCCCAAGAGGTGTCAACCCTCGAGATCCACTGAGCTCCTGTAACAGCCCCTCTGACAACGGAGACACGGCCCACCACAAATGTCTTTAGACGAAAAGCGTCATTTTCAGCGTACCTTAGTACCGTCGTGCTATTCGTCCAGAAGACCAAATCCTTCAGGGGGAGTTGAAGTTCTTCCTTCAACACCCGTTCAATCTTGACTGGGATCACTGCAGCCGACAATTCCATCTTAGGGATTGTAGCCTGCTTAAGAGGAGAGACCTGGGACTTCTCCATCAAAAGGCAGACATGTTTCTCCTCTTGCCCGTTCTTCAATAAGCAGTACGGCACAACCCCATATCCATCTTGACTTGCGTTTGAGAAATGATGGATTTGTGCGCCCTTTGTGGGCCCGACTGTGTTGGACTTAAAACATTTACTCACGCTGAGATCTGACAACTTGTCAAGGTCTTCTGGCTCCTTCTGCCCTGCCTGTTGTAGATTCTTTGGAATGTCCTCATTCCCGGCCCCGGTTTGTTCACCGCTTCTACACCCTGCACGTACGAGAGCACCACACTCAACAGCCGTACCTGTTGAGTTGTCATCTGCTTTGGTTTCCTCCTGTGAGTGATCTTGCTTTATGACGTGCAAAATAGCAGGATGCCTATAGGAACAGTCGGGGCAAGAGCTCTTTTCCTTACAGTCCTTAGCCATGTGGCCTGGCGTAAGACAGCTGAAACAAAGCTCTTGAGATCTCAGGAAGTCAGTTATCTCATTCAAAGGCCGCTCTTTAATCTTGCTGCACACATTCAACACATGCTTCCCCTTACAGTACAAGCAGGGACTTTGGAAGGAGTTGGCTGACTTTACTGCTGGTGCCCTCTTCTCTAATTGTCCTCTCTCTCTCTCTCTCTGTCCTCTCTCTCTCTCGCTGTCCTCTCTCTCTCTCTGTCCTCTCTCTCCCTGTCCTCTCTCTCTGTCTCTCTCTCTCTGTCCTCTCTCTGCAGCAGTCACAGCGAAGCTGCTTCTTTTGTTCTCATCTTCTCCTAAGTTGGCTTTCCCTTCCGCGTTTGCGTGTTTATCGGTGGCTGAGGTGGCGTACTCAGCACCTTTGAACAATGGGCTTTGCCTTTTCCTTGTTGGAGTTTTTCCTCTGACTGACAGGAGGCCCGACTGCGCCTGCGAGGCGGTTGGCGCAACAGCTTTAGGCCCGACGTCATGCCTTTCAATTCCAACATGGTCGCTACTATAGTTGGTGAACCTTTCATTTCCACCGGTCGTACGCTTCGATCCAGCTCTTGACTTCCGAGCATCTTTATTCTGGTCGTAAGCTCTTAATTTGGCATTTGCGGCTGCAATGGCAGTTTCCATCTGCAACCGCTCCTTTTTAGCTCTCAAGCACGCCTCTTCATGCTGCAGGCGCATTTCCTCTTGCTGCCGGCGCATTTCCTCTTGCTGCCTTTCTTGCTGCAGGCGCATTTCCTCTTGCTGCCTTTCCTGCTGCAGGCGTATTTTTTCATGCCGCAAGCGTCTTTCTTCTTGCTCAAGCTCTTGCCTCTGTATCATAGCCGCTTGGCTTGCTAACAGAGCTGCATGTTCTACTCTGGCTTTTGACCGCACTGAACTAGTAGTGGAACGTTGAGATATGCGACTCGTAACTGAGTTAGCCCTAAAAGTGCTATCCTCCGATCCAATGGCATCTTGCTCTCCATCCGTGGCCCTTTTAGCAGTTGCGATCCATCCCTTCGTTTCATTGTCGTTTCGTTGCTTGGTTAGTGGTGACAAGATTCCGCTTCTCTCGTATTTTAGTCGCTCCATATCAGCTTTATAGTAGTAGTCAGACAGCGCGCCAGCACTCGCTCCTGACATCATGTTTCCCGTATACATCCTTAGCCTGTGACAATTCCTCGAACTCCTCACAGCTTCTAACTCTTCCCAACTTTCACCGACACTCGGGAAAGGAGTTATTGGATGTGTCTTTAGGGCACATACTTCTATTTCCGGTGGCTAGCAGACTAGTAAAACTGAGAAAATTGTCAGACCTGACCCAGGGAACGCTTGCTCCAGCCGTGGATGGCGTTTCCTGCTGGTTCAGGTTGGTTCTTTCTTCAATCAAGTCTCCTGACTTGATACTGATTTTTCTGACTTTGATGTTTAGTCTTTCGACGTGATGCTGTAGACTTCGTGACTCTAGATGTTGTTTAAAAGTCCTTTGATTTTAGCGAGCCTTTTGACTTAAAGTTGTTGCTATAGTCTTTTGACTTAGATGTGAGTGCGGCAATGCACCCCACTAGCCTCGGTCTCGATGTTTCTAGAAGTTTCTTTCCGACGCGTCACGTAAAGTAAATAAAGAGTCTTGAATCCAAGTTTGTCTTTTCTATCTTTACTAAAGTGAAAGGTCATACAGAGTGGGTGCAAATAAGGTGAATAAACAGGGAAATGGAAAGATGAATTTCTGAGGCTTGTGGTTTTCCTGCGTGTGATGTGTTAGGCTCTGTATGTGTGGTGATGTCCTTCTTGTCGTCTTTGCGTGTCATATAGCGATGAGCTCCTGCCTGTCACTGAGAGACCGGGCTTCCTTGTACTCCGTGGCTCCCGACAGGACTCACCCTACGTTGCGTTGTCGACAGTGCTACTGGTTCTTCTTTGCTGTCCGTACGTGCCCTGTAGCGGTGCGCGTTCCCGTCTGTCACCCGGGAGACGGTCGATGTTACACTCTTGCTTGGTTCTTACACGACGTTTACGTGACGATACGTGACGATACGTGACGATACGTGATGATACGTGACGATACGTGACGATACGTGATGATACGTGACGATACGTGACGATACGTGATGATACGTGACGGTCAAAAGACTGTGTAGCTTCTGTGGTCCAGGACGTCCTAATACCCCGTCATCTCGGCTCATCCGATACTCTATGGTCTCGGGGTATCCTCCTGGCCACCAGACCGCGGCTTCTATCCACACTACCTATGTAGTGTAGGCGTTTCTCCTTCTTCTCGTGTGGATGGGTGTGTGTGTGTGTTGGTGAGACGTGTCTTCTCCTTGTGTGTTGGTGGGATGTGTCTTCTACGGTGTCCGTGTGCTCTCTGTCTGTGTGACCCCTAAGGCCTGAATTTATAGCAGGAAAGACCAAAGATGAAGGAACAAAGAATAAAGCGAGATCAAAGTCATCCAATCAGAAAGCATTCCCTGAACCTGAAGGCGGGACAAGAGCAGCTGCTATAAAAAGAGTATATATATATGTATATATATATAGAATGGGTTAAAATGCAGAGAAGAATTTCTCCAGCGTGAGATCAATAAAGTTACTTCTTCTTCTACTCCAGAACACAGAACGTACGAAATGGCTCCTACAAGAACATTTTGTAAGCCCAGGTTTACTTTACTCCTTTGAAGAGTTCCTTAAAGGGCCCATATTAGACTATTTTCTGATCTACGTATGTTCCAATGTAGTTTGCTAATCACAAACAGACCTGGAGTTGTGTTCTGTTTCATTCACACATGTTTAACACACAAACCCTATATATTTAGGTTAGTTTTTCTCTCAGACAGAAAACACTCTGTTCCACCTTGTGATGTCATGTTGTAATAGAAGTGCTCCACTGTGTTTACTTCATACACCATTTGAATCATCTGAATAATTTCAGCCCTGGAATTGCCAAATTCTACTGAACTAAAAGTAAAAGTTGTTAACTCAAAAACTACCACTTCATGATATCACAAGGTGGAACAGAGCATTTTGAATTTTGGAGATGTAGACAGACTAATAATAAAAGGTTATTTAAACATGTGTAAATAAAACAAAACACAACTCCAGGTCTGTTTTGGGGGAGATAACATCATTACATGGCTTAAAGCTCACAAGAGTTCATTTTCTGTGATATAGGACCTTTAATGTGAACAGTTGGATTCTGGTCTCATTTTTTTTTAAATAATCAAATATTTGTCTTTTTGTTATGCATTTTTATACTGATTTACATTGAACACAAAAACCAGCACAGAAGCAGAGCAGCATCATAAGTAAGAAATTTGAGCCCCCCAAAAAAATTACATAATTGTAGTTATTGTAGTGCAACTTTTGATTTAGATTTTCATCATTTCAAAGAATAAACACACTCCCACTAAAAGATCCAGTCGGCTCTTTGAAATTAATTTGAAAAGATTCAAATGCCACAAAGGAACAAAAAGTCCCATCACTACTTTACTCAGTTCTAAAACAGCTCAGCTGGTAGAGCGTTTGTCTACTGAAGTTTGATGGTTCAAATACTGTTGTGTCTGTGAATGGGTGAGTGGACCCTTGATGCTTTGAGTGCCTTGAAGGTGGAAAAGTACTGTTTAAAAATAAGACCATTTACCATAAGACCAGGAAACACTGCAACCTAGTATTAGCATATCATTTTTTCAATACTCTCCCTGTCACTGTTTTATCATTATTATTACTTATCCGATTATTACTTATTAGGGACCGAGCCCGAAGGGGGACGAAGGTCCCTATTGTTGTTGCTTTGTTTCCGTATTATTATTATTCTTGTTCATACACGCTGGGGCAATTTTGAGCATGTTCCCATGCTTCAAAACAAACGAAACTTTGCACGGGCATCACAAAGTGCTGCCAGTACGACCACACAAAGTCTCGTCCCTGGGGGACCTGGGGGTCCCTGGGAGACCCCCCACTGGGGGACCCCCAGTGGGGGGTCTCCTAGACCGTACCTCAGATGGGCATAAATTTTGGTAAGCATAATCTTAAGACGTTGGAGATGTTAAATTGCGAAGGATTTTCAAATAGGCGGTAATATGACGATACGGCGGATCGATAAAGTTAGGTATGGAATTTGAAACACTTCTCCTACACCGTACCTCAGATAGGCTTAAATTTTGGTGAACATAATCTTAAGACGTTGGAGATGTTAAATTGCGAAGGATTTTCAAATAGGCGTTAATATGACGATACGGCGGATCAATAAAGTTAGGTATTTATTGAATGGGAGTGATGAGTTATGAATGGGAGGTATTTGTTGCTAGGCAACGCCCTGATCAAAGGTCTTTGATCTTTGTACCTTTGATCTGATATAGCTGCAAGCAGCAATGTGGGGACAAGCATCGAAGGTTCATGTAGGCCTCAGCATGTAGGCCACATGCAGGGTCTGACAGGGTCTAACAGAGTCTGACAGGGTCTGACAGGGTCTGACAGGGTCTGACAGGGTCTGACAGGGTCTGTTCTGACAGGGTATCTACAATGTCATGGCCACGCCCAACAGGAAGTGAGATAATTGTGCCAGGCACACGAAATTTGGTATGGCTGTGCGTCTCAGTAAGACGAACAAACGCAGGTGCGAGGTCCCGACCAACGCCGCTTGCGGCTTTAATTTTATTATTATTATTACTTATCTTTATGCCATTCTTGCCTGCATGCACTTCTCTTTCTTGTTCAACTGTCCCTACCTGGAGCTACTGTGACAAGTAAATTTTTCCTGCGTGAGATCAATAAAGTCTTATCTTATTTTATCTTATCTTATACATTTCCACTGAGATATTAGCTGGCCCATATGACAACACACACTAGTCAAAAACCTTAGTGCCCAAAAGAGTTTTTAAGTTTCAGTCAAATTCAGTCAAAAACATAAATTCTGTTGGCGAGTTTGGGCTGCAAATTTTACTCAGTTCTCCATTAACCTGCTTTGTTGTTCAAATTCTAGCTGCAGTGTCTCCAAACTTCATGCATTCCCAGATTTAGACATGACGCCATGTCTGTGCTCCTGGAGGACTCAGAGCTGATGTCAAATTCACACAGGCTTGGGGAGTAACGGATTACATGGAACGGCGTTAAGTAAAAGGATACAAAAAAAAGGTAACTGTATTCCCCTACAGTTACAAAGAAAAAGACGTACTCAGATTACAGGTACATTTAGTGAAAATGGGGATTACTTAGCAGGATTACAATTTGAAAGCATTTTATGTTATTTCATTTTTTCATTTAAAGCCGTGCACCGCGCGTGCTCTGTGAAACAAACTTGCCGCGGCGCGCGCTGTGGAATACACTTGCAGCGGCTCGCACTGAACTTCACGCAGGTCGCACACTACGGACTAAACTTGCAGCGGGCATGGTTTCAAAAAACGCATTTAGCGGGTGGAAATTTAGGGAGAATTTTATTTTTAAAGAAGACAAAGGGAACAACATCACAGTGCAGTGCAAATTGTGCCTTCCAGCGGTTAAACACCTGTCAATGTCCAAGGATTCTACTTCCAATCTCAAGAAACATTTACAGGTAAGATCGCTAATATTAACGCTTTGATACTGACAGGCCCTAAATGTCCTGCTTCAGTCATGTTATGTGTGAATATGAGTCATTTCTTTGTCTTGATTCATTGGTAGGAGCCAGTTTCGAGTTAGCTATCGACTAGCAAACTATTAGCAAGCTAGCTAACGTTTGCGGTCACAAGTACACTTTGTGCATTTGTAGAAGGATATTACAATATTTAAACATTATCTAGGCAACATAGTCATGTTAACTGATCCATGAAGACCCTTTAGACAATTCCAAGCAAAGCTGTCGTTAGATGTAGGCCAGCACGCAAGCTGGACGAACATCCTGTCCAGCTGCGGAGATCGGGCAAGATGACTGTCCCGGTAAAACTAAAACTTTAACTGAAAATATAATTTCGTTGAAGTCATAGGCGTTTAGGTGTTTGGTTTAGTGAGTGACCTTGTTTACTAGTGACTTGGCTTATAGTGATAACAGTTGTTAAAACTACACATAGAACTGTACTTGTCCTCCTAAAAACGTTTAATTGTATTGTAATTTTCTTGTTTTCTTGTTGTTATAGGATATTTGGTGTTAAAGTAATCCAAAAGTAACTGAAAGTAATCAAGTTACATTACTTTAATATTATAGTACCGGGATTACGTTACTGAACACATATTTTAAGGAGTAACTAGTAACTGTACCGGATTACATTTCTAAAGTAACCCTCCCAACCCTGAATTCACAAACCAATGAATATTACATTTAACGTCTGTCTCTGTCTCTGCTCCAGGATTGTTCTTTTCTGCTCAGATAGAATTTGGCTGAGAGAATGTGATTTTAATTGACTTGAGTTTCATACAAGTAGGACCTGTTTATTGATAGGTTTTATCTGACCCGTCACACACTCTGCAGGCAAGTTTCACACTTTAAGGTCATTAAATCCACTGCTCTGTTGACAGACACAGTGATGTGTGGGACTCCTTTGCTCAGTAATACTTTGTGTGAGGATGGGGCAGATGTCAGCATGCATATATCCAAACTAAACATAATACCACCAAAACACCAAACTCCAGGAATCAAAACCAGAAAAGACGACGTCATAAATAGGATTAATGAAACAAGACTGAATGAAACAAAATACAACTCCAGGTTTATTTTTGATAAACATTATAACATGGTTAAAAGCTCCAAAAAGTTAACTTTGCTGAAATGTGTCCCACTGGGCATATCTTGGTAGTCCACACAGGAGGCTACAATAGAATCTGCTGACTTGCTCCGGGGAGATTAGCAGGACTGGTGCCTCAGAGTGATTGGCTGAAGTTGGGGGCATGTTGGGCACAAATCTGCTTGGTATGTGCCCACTGGGAGCTTTGGCAGGGCTCATCTCATCTGAGGCTGTTTCCCACTGTTACTCATAAGGTCCATGCTAAAAAGCTTTCATTATGAGAGTGGTGAGTGTGGGCCACTGTGTAAACCACAGCTTCTGGCGGAATAAACACACATCCCACAGCATCAGTGTGATGTGAAAGCAGCTGACCGCCTGAACCAAAACTACACCACAGCAGCATTCAGTGCTGTGCTGTACTGGACTCTGAATCTTGACCCGATCCCAGTGCACAGAGACACAGACAGAGATAACATGTGTTACTCATATTGAATTGAACATGTCAAACAGCAGCTCTGCAGTGCATACTCGTACAAATATACAGTACATGATCTCAGTATTTTTACTCTAATCCAAGTACTGTCACCGTAGACTGTGAAAGAGAGAAGAGCCGCCCCAGAGGGAGAAGAGCGACAGGAGAAGCAGGGGGTGAATCAGAATGCACCTGTTGTGTTCACAGAGGCACAAACACACCTCTCTCAGAGTGAATGCTCTTTTACATCATTGTTTAGTACTAGTGACAGTGTGAAAGCAACCTGAGGTGCATGCTTTGTTTTGGGGTTTGTGTGTTCCATTCATTGGCCCTCTTCTTTTTCCCCACATTCAAATGCATTTTTGAGGCCCTAAACGTGGACGTAAAGTCCCCAAACAGGAGTCCAGGGCCACTGTAGCCACTAGCGGTTTTAATTTGCATTTGTTTTCTTTATTATTATAGTTGTTTACATCTTAATTACAATATATAAAAAACAAATTGTTTTAATTAGAATGTTCAAATAATAGTAACAATATACTGAAATAAATTAATGTCTCGAATCTCTGTGGGAGGCATTGACAAGAGCTCATTATGATGAATATTAATTGCAATACTCCCCGTTATTATTATTATTATTATTATTATTATTATTATTATTATTATTATTGCACATGTTTTTAGTTTTTAGTTGTAATCTTTTATTACTGTTTTAAGATCATTGTACCTGCTTTTAGTTGTAGTCTTTTATTATTGTGTTTATTGTTCATGTTGCACTGTATGTTTTTATGAATGCATCTTTTAATTGTGCTGCCTCTTGGCCAGGTCGCCATTGTAAATGAGAACTGGTTCTCAATTGGTTTACCTGGATAAATAAAGGTTAAATAAATTTAAAAAAAGACATACTGGAGTTGCTCTGTTTGTGAAATGTATTAAAAACTTTTCTTTAAACCCAAGTCCACATACTCAATATTGATGTTACGCACACACAAGCAGATCTGGACTCCTGCATTATGACTCCTTGTGATGCCTGATAAAAACTCTACTGCAGTGTGAGTCCCAGTGGAGCAGTGGAGAAATTCAATTTGTCAACTGGACAAAGTTTATTTGGTCGAAAACGTTTCGACCAAATAAACTTTCTCCAGTTGACAAATTGAATTTCTCCTTTTATCACTGTATATTTTATACACCTCAAAAACTCTTATTATTAACTCATTCACTGCCGGCCTGTTTTCAGAATGTCAACCCTCAGACTGCCAGAGCTTTTAGAGCATTTTCACTGATTTTACAAGACTCACAGAGTTATTTGACTATATAAACATGGCACTCATCAAAATAAAGCGTAGACTCTCTTCTTTCACCTGGAAAAAATGTACGTTTCTAAACTTTTCGGTTCTCAAGTAATTGATAGTAGAAGTAGTAGTTTCAGCAAAAACACTGTTTGTTGACCACAAAGTGGAGAAAATGAGGGTTTTGTGCAAAGAGGGATTTCGAGCAGATCAGTGATTTTGACATCAATACTTATCGATTTAGTGATACCTCAAACATCTAAAACAACAGGGAAAAAGATTTTTGATGGCAAAGTACATTTTTTATTTACAAATATAAGAAATATAACTATATACAAATATAAGAAATATAACTATATACAAATTGACAATCTTTGAGAACAAAATTTGAGAACAATCAGAACAATGTGTGGGGTGTGTGTGCGTCCATGTGTGTGCGTGCATGTGTGTGTGTGTGCATGTTTGTGCGTGTGCATGTGTGTGTGTGTGTGTGTGTGTATGTGTGTGTGTTTCAAACCCCACCAGAGAAGTTTCTCTTTGTGTGGTAAATTGTGAAGCATTTACCTCGGTGCAAGGGGACACAACACACCTTGCACCACATCCTTGTCTCACTGCGCTGGCCCCTACATGCACAGACTCGACACCTCCTTGATGGTCTTGTTTTCTTTCCAGTGGGCATCAGGTGTTCGAGTTCGTGCCTTGCTAGATTTCCATCTAGCCGGCTCTCTGGGTCTGTGCAGTATGGTGCCCTTAGCCTATGTCCTCTTCGTCCCCCTCACCTGCAACTTCCTCCCTCTCACACGGCCTTGTGGTTTTCACAACCTTCTCAATAAAATCCAAGAGGGTTTTACACTGGTCTGGATGTACAATTCTGTAAAGAATGTAAGAGTTAAATATTGCCAGCTGAAACATATAAGCAACAAACTTTTTGGACCAGTTGAGGGTTTTCCGGATGAATGGGTAGTAGGAAATGTTTTGATCCAGTTTGTCAACCCCATTCATATAAGCATTGTAGAACACAACACATTCAGGCTTCAACTGGGGGACCCTGTCTTTGTGTTTCCTCTGCCACACATCAACTGTCTGCATTTTATCTTGGTGGCAGGTGGTCACCATCTTTACCACCCTTTTGTCATGCCAAGCTAACACCATGACCTTCTTGTTGTGCCTCACAACCTTTCCCTCTGCCCCCAGGTCACTCTTTTTATGTCCCTGATCACGTTTGGTTCCCCCCTGTTTTTCCGCAGTGTCCCACAGTCATTTGTTTTTTTCTTTCAATAGGCTCTCACATAGTGACACAGAATTATAAAAAATGTCCATATACATGGTGTAGCCATGACCAGTGAGACGATCCAGAAGATCATAAACAATCTCTGGCAGAGTGCTGGCTTCTCCAACATAAGGCCGCATGTTGAAACAATACCCTGTGGCTGAATCACAGAGCACATAAGATTTAATGCCATATTTGACTGGCTTTTGCGGATTATACACTCTGAATGCCAAGTGCCCCTGCCACTGCATCATGCCTTCATCTATGCAAATGTTTTGCCCAGGTTGGTACATGTCTTAAATTTTTTTGATAATTGTTAAGGAAATTATGATTATTATATTATATTATGTTCAAATATATTGTAAAACCACTGTTGGTCTGACCCACATACTATGATATCAATATGACATCAGAACTTATGATAAAATGTGTTCCAGAAAGGTTAGTCCCTGATTCTTCATATCTTGTCTCAGTCACAAACTGTGTATGTTCCTATGATTTATGCAATCTGTGTGTCATGTGATTAACTCAATAAAAACTGAAGCAGCAGTCCCATTGTTGGGAGACATTGGTGAACTGACTCAGGTGCGGTCAGTCTCTCTGTTCCCCCTTGCCGACAAGTAAAACTTCAACCTGGTGTCCCTGGTTGTTCCTTTTAGTAATACTGTGGTAGTATTGAATCTGTGATCTAACTCTGACAATAATATAGTCCAACACTGGACGGATTTTATAGAGCTTTTCCCGGCATCTTGTGATGCATTGTCATTGAAATGTAGGAACCTCCAAATCAGCTGAAACCTGTTTCTTGGCATTGTTTTTGAAAAGTATGGTGTGGATATAATTTCATCCAATGACCAGTATTTGTCAAGTCTTGTTAAAACTAGATCAGTTAAAAAAGTCAGACCAAAGAACTCTTTGAGTTCTTGCACTGACACTGGTTTCCAAAGTGTTGCTCTGCTATTTGGGAGACTATCAGGGTGAGCGGCAAAGTACTGACGTGCATACAAGTTTGTCTGGTCAGTGGTCCAGCAGCTCATCTGTGATAAAAAAGCTCAAAGAAGTCCGCTGGCCGGTCCAATTTCAGTTCCTCAGCAGCGTTCCAGAGTCCAGGGTTGGCAGTGAAAGGAAATATATTTGGTTTCCAACCTTTTTCTTGCCACTCCACAGATGCAGATGCACCACCTGTAAATGATAGAAATATACAACATTACCTAATTGTATTTTTATTTTGTATTGCTGCGGTGTGATGTGGAGACTAGACTTAGACATTTTTTATATACCTTTTTATATACCTTTTTATACATATATACTAGGGGTGTAAAGATTAATCGATTTGGATCGGTTATCGGTCCGTGACCTCTGCGATCCAAGTGTACCGATCAACGGTGCCCGGATCGGTAAAAATGCACTACGAACGATGGTCCGGATTTACGGCCGCGAATCGGTTTCCTAGCTCCTGAGACCATGAGCGCTCGCTCTCATAGACAGTAGAAGCGGCCCTGTGCATGTGTTTTAACTCTCACGAGACTACAGTGTTGACCTTTTACCTGTGACGTTGGCTGATGTTGGAGCGCAGCGCAGGATACTTTCACTTTGCTATGGAACCGACTAACCCTGTCAGACAATGCGGATTTACAACGCCTTTCACCTAACATCCAAGGTTTGGAACTCTTGTCTCTTGGACACTAAATAAACAAAAGGATACTATTTTGAAATTTCATTTCTGTTTCTATCTTTTTCTTCTCAATAACTTTAAAGCACTTGGGAGCAATTTTACCCCTAATTTTTCATGTGTCTGAGCAAACACACTAACTCCCTGAGCATTCCTTGGACCCCTGTGAGCAACGTCCGACATGCACACTGTGGCCACACCAGTATCACACATGAGATCATCACAAGTTACAGGTTATTCATCAAATTACTGCAGTTATTTCCATTAGATTACTTTTAATATAACTGACTTTTTGGTACACTTAGAATGACAAAGAAAAATCTGTTCATGAGCTTTGTATATGTTGTATGTCAGTGTGAGGGTCCTGCTGCTGTCAGTGAAACATTAAACAGTACAGTGGTACCTCACCTTACGAAATTAATTCATTCCAGAAGTGGTTTTGTAATGTGAATTTTTCGTAAGTTGAGTAGCTATTTCAATGGAAAAGGCCTGATTCGTTCCAAGTTTTTTTTTTTATAGTGTAACTTTTTATAGTGTAACATTGGTTCTGCGTCCTGATTGGCTAAGAGACTAGACCAGGACTAAACGTGGACTAAACCATGTCTAGACCAGAACTAAACCAGGTCTAGACCAGGTCTAAACCTGGACTGGACCTGGACTGGACCAGGACTGGACCAGGTCTAGACCTGGACTAAACCAGGATTAAACTACCACGTGCCGCTCTTTGCTGGTTTCGTGTGGCTGGTTTGTAGCTCGGGCTCCACAGGACGTGGTCCGGGCGCTGCGGTTCTATCTCGTGCTCACAGCCCCGGTGCCGGTCGTGCAGACCAGGACTAGGGGCGCTCCTCGCGCAGTGCGTGCTCCTCGCTCCTCGCGCGGTGCCGTGCTCCTCGCTCCTCGCGCGGTGCCGTGCTCCTCGCTCCTTGTGCGGTGCCGTGCTCCTCGCGCGGTGCCGTGCTCCTCGCGCGGTGCCGTGCTCCTCGCGCGGTGCCGTGCTCCTCGCGCGGTGCCGTGCTCCTCGCGCGGTGCCGTGCTCCTCGCGCGGTGCCGTGCTCCTCGCGCGGTGCCGTGCTCCTCGCGCGGTGCCGTGCTCCTCGCGCGGTGCCGTGCTCCTCGCGCGGTGCCGTGCTCCTCGCGCGGTGCGTTCATGTCTCCGCGCTGCTTCCGGAGTCGTGTCTCCCCCCACGCTTCACTACTTAATACATTTTGTTGAAAATCTTGCGTGTTCGGCGCTAGAGCTAAGAGGCCAAGAAAGGTACTTTTTGAGCGGGGATAACAGCGGGCCGTGCATCTGAGCACGCATTATTTTAATTTTTGAGATTTCGCGTTTTGTAACTTGAATTTTCGTTCGTATCTAGAGACTAAAATTTAACGTGAAGGCATTTCGTAACTTGGATTTTTTGTATGTAGGGGCTTTCGTAAGGTGAGGTACCACTGTATAATATTTTGAAAAATAACCTCAAATAATTAAAATATTGGCCCATAAATGAGCAGTGTATAAATCTGTAAAATTACTTTTTTAATGGATTATAGGACCTATAGGCCATAAGATGGGTAATCTTTCCCAAAATAATGATCACCAAAATAAGTATAAATTATTATCATTTTATATCTTGCTTTTTAATCATTAGCCTATTTCAGTAATTTTGCATGAGTGACAGCGCTCTGTGGTATAACGCTCTGGGGAGAGGATTCACACTGTGAGAAAGTGCCGTCTTTTTGACTCACAAAAAACTATGAAAACAAAGTAAACAGGGGAAGATTACATTATGGCTCTAACTGTCTCCTCTTGTATTCTTCCCTACGTGAAGTGTGTGCGGGCGGCGGACCTGCCGCTCTGACCCACGGCGATGTGCAACTACAACTACGGTCATACTGAAGGAAGCGAGAGAAATGCGGTCAAAATGTGTCTGTTTGTACTTGGCTTGTCCCTAACGCATGTCACATTCACATGTGCAATCTATCAGATTGGTCGTGCCGTGCGTTTAACCAGCGGTTTGTCTATCAGTTCAGGTTAGATTTTATTTTATGCGCTGCAGGCGCGCACCTTAGAGGGAGCATTGGTTAGCATTAGTGTATCTTAACTCCACTGCACTGTTATTACTGTTATACAGTGGTACCGCACCTTACGAAAGCCCCTACATATGAAAAATACAAGTTACGAAATGCCTTCACGTTAAATTTCTCTAGATTAAAGGTCTCTAGATACGAAAGAAAATTCAAGTTACGAAATGCGAAATCTCAAAAATTCGAATAATGCACGCTCAGATGCACGCCCCGCTGTTATCCCCGCTCAAAAAGCACCTTTCTCGGCCTCTTAGCTCTAGCGCCGAACACGCAATATTTTCAACAAAATGTATTTAATAGTGAAGCGTGGGGGGAGACACGACTCCTGAAGCAGCGCGGAGACATGAACGCACCGCACGAAGAGCACGCACCGTGCGAGGAGCACACACCGCGCGAGGAGCACGCACCGCGCGAGGAGCACGCACCGCGCGAGGAGCACGCACCGCGCGAGGAGCACATTTGTGTTTTACTCTTTGACCCCTCAGCCCTCCTGTAAAGATGTGCGGAGCTAAGAAAAGAAAAGTGTTTAATAAGGAGTGGATAAGTAAATATTTTTTCACTGAATACTTATCAGCTGCTGTATGCCTGATATGCCAAGAGACTGTAGCGGTTTTTAAAGAATATAATATCAGCCGTCACTTTGCCAAAAAATATGCTAACTATGCTAGCAAGCAGTCAATGAAATAACAAAAGAACCTGAAAGAGAACAGAACTTTCAGTGCTTTAAAATCATAACTGTTAGTAATTAAAAAAAATTAAATTTATTAAATTTTCTGTGTTTTAAGAGTCATTTCAATAAATACCTAAATATCGTGGAACTTGAAAGATGGACATTTTTTGCAATGCTTTTGTTAATTTTTAATTGAAATAAAGCACATGTTTTCTACATATCCCATGTTATTTTTAGTGTTTTTAGCAAAACACTAAATCCACCTGCTCCTGGTCCGGCCCTTCTGTTAAATTTTAGAACCCTTTGTAGCCCACGAGTCAAAAAGTTTGCCCACCCCTGGTCTAGCACAACCTACTTATGGCCCTGTATTGAATATCAGTAAAACAATCAGATGCCTAACATTTTTCAACTCTCTTAGGTAATGCCAATTACACAGCCTTTATATATATTCTGTATCCTCTACATGTGTTTAAGGGTTAGGTCTGACATAGTTGACAGTGCATGCGGTGGACCTTGTGGGGCCTTATCATAGTGAGGTCCAATTAGGCCATGTAATCATAATAAAATCAGCAATAATACATGATTTACATATTTAACATGATGGTGCTGTTCAAGAGCATTAGGAAAGAGTGGTCTGCACACTGTATACGCCCCAAAGGTAATTTATTTACTTAAAAAAGCAACATTTCGATCCCATGGTAACATCAGGCATTGAGATGGGTGAGACTGCTTATATCACATGACCCCAAACAGTGCACCTGTCTAAACGAGAACACACGAAAGGTGACAACTGGCAAAACATGAGCCCGAAGGCACTGGCTTACATGCATTACATAAAACCAAAGTTACAGAGATCACAATTGGTAAACAATCAACAAAACCTTTTTAAATCACAATACATGTTGATACACATATCAGGATATATAATATGTGCTTCAGAATGTTTAAAAAAGACATTCAGAACATATTTGATGATTCTTACTCAAAGCAACTTACACACTTACTCTCTATAACCACTAGGCCACAGCTGCCATAGTAAGTGGTACAAAATGGTTCATAGAATAGAATAGAATGCCTTTTACTGTCACTGTTCATATGTACAATTTATATCATACATACTCAAAATGAGAATGAAAGCATCTCACTTCAGTGCAGACATTTAAGTAGACATTTAAGATATATAAAACACAGCTGGATATTTACAACCCAGTATAAGAAATAGTGCATAAAATTAGTGCAAAAAAGTCCTGTACTATCCAGGTTGTTGCAAGTCTTGCTCAGATATTGCAGTAGGGGTGACATATACAACCATATATACACACTTGAGAGTCTCTACATTGCAGAGAGAGATGTTTCACAGAACTCAGTTGAGCTTATTGGACTGTATTAAATATTATCAACAAGCTATAGCACTGTGTTAAACATTGCACCACAGGATACAGCACAATAATTAGGCATTGCACAACAAAAGATGGATATGCTAAAAAACCCAGTTCAAGATATTACACAGAAATAAATATTGCCCAGGTGGATATGCTACAAAAACTATATTATTACACTGTAATAAATACTGTCCAACAAGATATATTGCACTGTGTTAGGTAATAGTGTGCATTATGAGGTGCTTTAAATCTATTGGGAGGTAGACAAACTATTGAGAGGTGAATAAACTCTATTGAGAAGTGGATAAACTCTATTTCAGAAATGTCAGAGGTGGGTAAACTGTGTGTACTTGGGTTTAGACTTTATTACAACTCTGAATGTGATGGGTGGAGGGGAGAAATGGAGAGGCACTGCAGGTGAGTGTCCAATGGATTGGGAGCACAGCAGGGGCCAAAAAGCAAGAGAGAAAGACACAGCAGCCGATGTAGAGGGGATGAACACAGCAGCCAAATGTTGTGGAGATGGACACAGCAGCCGAGACAATGGTGATAATCCTCAAAGATTATTTCTTATCTCCTCTCTTAACAATGTGTACAGTTCAGCAGCATCAAACACATCTTTAGGAGTGTTCCACCCTTTTTCCTGCATCATCAAAACTGACAGAGACATGATCAAAGGAGAAGTTCAATTTGTCAACTGGACAAAGTTTGTTTGGTTGAAAACGTTTCGCCGCTCATCCGAGAGGCTTCTTCAGCTCTGACAGAGACAGTTTCATCGCAAGGCAATTGACCCTTATATCTACACTCCTCCTTACAAAGATCAACCTCCTCTTGATCAAACAATTTAAGTCTGTCCTCTCCACCAAACTGGACGACCCCCAGCGTTACCCTTGTATGGATATGGTCTAATTTGATGTGAATTCCACGTCTGTACAACCTTGTTCAGCTCTTCCTGCAAGACAATGAAAATAAAGAAGAAGAAGAAGAAGAAGAAGAAGAAGAAGAAGAAGAAGAAGAAGAAGAAGAAGAAGAAGAAGAGACTTAATAAATAGTACTAAAATGAAATTTGCAAAACATAAAAAGATCTATCCACGCTTAAATAATTTAGGTTTACTACATGATCATCTGATGTTGCCAATGAAGATGTAGGCCTACATAATTTACTGTGCATTTTTACAATATGACATGAGCAGTATTTTGATTATGCAATGCAGTAGCCTAGGATTTTGTATGGCCCATATGGCTTTTTGACCATGGCTGCCTGCTGCACTGGCATGGGCCTGCACATAACTCACAAAGATCATTGAATCTGTGTGTGTGTGTGTGTGTGTGAGATTGCCTACCTGAACAAGTTCAAGGAAGCAACATTGCATAAGACTCTTATCCAAAAAGACACCGGAGAAGTGACCAGCATCTTCAATTGACTTGAAAAGGTTCATCCAAAATTGCACGCTCTGCTTGTGCAGGATACCCCACCAGGACTCAATGCTCTGATTTTCCGTGCTGCGGCCATACAGGAAGCTCGTTTCGCGGACAAATGCATCGCCGTGTTCTCTGCTCAGGAACATTTGCATGCCCTCAATGTGACCGTTCTCAGTGCCCCTGTCAGCTCGTAGCCTCTCTGGACAACTCCCAAGACTCTCAACACACTGAATGTAATAGGACGCAATAACTTTGGGGTCATTATTGGTGCTCTATCCATAAGACATAACGGCTGTAGCCATTGATGCACCCATTGATGCAAATACCAAATGGTTTCAGTTTGTCATATGAATCCATATGCCAAAGTGCATTAGGGCCTCGCGTTGCATACATACGCCGCCTCAGACGATGAGCCCATCTTGTTTCTACCCCGCGTGGATCAAGTGCTTTGAGGATCAACCTTACAGTTTCTTGCGATACTACCAATCCCTTCTGAACTGCTTGAAGGTGCTGCCAATGATACCCCTGTATCTTTCCCCTCAGTTCCTCCATCACTTGGTCTATGTCTGTCTGACGCCTCTTCAAAGTACGTATAGAAATCACAATACTTTGATTCTGTGCCAAGACAGCAAGGATCTCCTTTTTATTTAATCTAATTCCGAAATAACACTGAAGTAAATCTTCCATGTCAGCAGCAAACACAAACCACTTCCGAGGCTCTGTTGTGACTCGTAGTAGTCTACTTCCGGTGTTTCTGGCAGAAATTCTGACTTTTTTTCTCAGAATTTCTGACTTTAATCTCAGAAATTCTGAGATTTTTTTCTGATAATTAAATAAAAAAATCTGTTCATGTGGCCCTAATCCTCTTCCGTAGGAACAGAGTGTTTTGAACTTTGAAGATTTCCATGCATCCATCCATTTTCTTCCACTTATCCGGGGCTGGGTCGCAGGGGCAACAGTCTAAGCAGGGACTCCCAGACTTCCTTCACCCTAGACACTTCCTCCAGCTCCTCCAGGGGGACCCCAAGGCGTTCCCAGGCCAGCCGGGACACATAGTCCCTCCAGCGCGTCCTGGGTCTTCCCCGGAGCCTCCTCCTGGTGGGACATGCCCAGAACACCTCCCGAGGGAGGCATCTGGAACAGATGCCCGAGCCACCTCAGCTGGCTCCTCTCAACCTGGAGAAGCAGCGGCTCTACTCTGAGCCCCTCCCATGTGATTGAGCTCCTCACCCTATCTCTAAGGGTGCGCCCAGCCACTCTGTGGAGGAAACTCATTTCGGCAGCTTGTATCCACAATCTTGTCCTTTCGGTCATTACCCAGAGCTCATGACCACAGATGAGAGTAGGAACATAGATTGACCAGTTAATTGAGAGCTTCTCCTTTTGGCTCAGCTCCCTCTTCACCACAACGATCCGGTACAGCAACCTCATCACTGCCGACACTGCACCGATCCGCCTGTCAATCTCGCACTCCATCCTCCCCTCACTCGTGAACAAGACCCCGAGATACTTGAAATCTTCCACTTGAGGCAAGGACTCCCCACCCACCCAGAGAGGGCAAGCCACCTTTTTCCTGTCGAGAACCATGGCCTCGTTTATTTGTTTATTTGTTTATTTACGGATCCCCATTAGTCTTTACAAACGTAGAGACTAGTCTTCCTGGGGTCCAATTTAAAATACAATACATTTTAATACATTTAAGCACCATAAAAACAGTCCAATCAAAACAGTGAGATTAAGTTACATTATCCAAAACACATACTAAACACTTAAAATATGTTACATTCAACTTATAGCATTATAAAATAGTAATTTCTTAACAATTTTTTTAAAAACAGCATGATTTTGTATGAGCATTATGTGTTGTGGCAACACATTCCAGTGAGAAATGGCATCTATAACGTACATAGTTGGTTAGTTAGTGAACGTCAAATGATCTACAATTTAACATGACACATAAAACACTTATTCTTTTGTTGAGATATTATTGAATGAACCATTTAAAATATGTGCATTTCATACTTTCATTGATATTAAATAGCATCATTGATTTTCATAAAATTACAAGGGACAAAGATCACCTCTTCACCAGAGCCAAGTTCTCGGCGAATGTAGCTTGGAGGTTACAACACTGCAGTATACTCCTTCAATTCGCTCATATAAGACTACCTATATAAATAAAATTAGGTAGAAAAAGTAGAATTTCTATTTTCTTTTTCTATCAGATCTACAGCCAGTCCTCTTGCCCTAAAGTCAGACATCACTTCTGTAGTCCCAACTGTTCTGATCTGATGTACAACAACAATCACAATGGACGACATGTTCACATGTTCACATAATGAAAATTCATAATCCTCATCCTGATTATTGAACAAATGTTAGCTATAACACAGGAGGATCTGGAACAGCCTTGTTAAACATTTTGGAATCTAAGCTGCTGTACTATTGTGTTAACTAGAATGTTACTATATTTTCTGTTTGACTTGGAGGACTGTGCTGGAGAAACTAGGTCTTCAGAGGAACATGAGGTGCCTAGAGGGCCTAAAAGAAATGGTATAATTTAAAACAGAAATACAAAGTATGTGCACAATAATCTGAATCATACATTTTTTATCAGTAGAAATAAACCCCTGTGTTATTCATGTTTTGACATGTCTTCTCTTCTGAGTTCTTCTGTCAAAGGATTGCGAGTGCCCAGGGACTGCAACAGAGATGAGAAAGAGGAAGGATGAGCTCGCAGTTGTACAGCGAGGCCCGCATTATGACATTTTCTGTTTTATGTTATAATGTTGCATCCCTATCAAAAATATACCAAGAGAAAAACACTGTTCCACATTGTGATGTGATATGATGATACAGGAAGTGCTCCACTGGGTTTTCAAACTCTATACACCTTCACTAGAATCATTTTTGGATAATTTTGCCCCTGGAATTTCCTATCTGTACTAAACTAAAGGTAAAAAGAGCTGTTAAAACTAATGAAAACTACTGCTTCATGACATCACAAGGTGGAACAGAGCAATTTGAGCTTTGGAGATATAGACAGACTAATAAAGGATTACTCAAACATGTGTGAATAAAACAAGACAGAACTCCAGGTCTGTTTTTGAGGATCTAATATGGATTGACAATAATTATATTATTATTAATTAATTAATTAATTTACTTATTTATTAATTTTTTTATGAACTGGTCTACTTCTATTTTTAGCTGTTATGTTTTATTTGATGTGTGAGTTGAGCTAAGATAATAAGGTGACTTTTTTAATGCTACTTCTGCTAGAGTGTTAAAAAAACATTTTCCTAACCTTAAACATTTCATTCACCATAAAATAATCCTGTCCCTAAACTTAACCATTTGCCAAACCCTAAAACTTGTTTAATTTCACTGCAACCTTTTTCAACAGTAATGGTTTGACCAGCCTGTAAAGTGCACTACAAATGCAAGCCATTATTATTATTATTATTATTATTATTATTATTATTATTATTATTATTATTATTATTATTATTATTATTATTATTATTAAATAATGTCAATGTTAAAGGTACACTGTGTAGGATGGTGGCGCATTGGTGGATGGTGGGTATTGCAATTCCGGTTCTAGCTACGGCAGACCTCGAGGGTCACCCGGGAGCGACGTAACGCGGACAGCTCGGCGTACCCGGAGGTGTGTTCACCGGCAGCCGCGCACGAACCGCGCACATGCGTGAAGCGCACCCAGCGCTGTGCGCGGGTGGGGGGAATCGGGAACCGGACCACGGAGGGCGGAGGTCGGTCTGAACCCGGGGTGCGGGCCCGCGCTGCAACAAAGCCCCAGCCACGGTAGGTACTATGTCCTTCTTCTTTTCCTCTTAGATGAAGGTGCTTGCTCCTGAGATGTATGTGCGGAGTAAGTGTGATCCAGCAACATGCTTGTCGTTGTTTATCCAAACACGTACTATCTCATTGTGTGAAAACCACGGGCCAGTGCCGACAACTACTGTATAAAGAGAACGGCGAAGGCGGAGCCCAAAATACAGTATGACCTTCTGCGGCTCTCGTAATCAAAATGGATGCCTCCACATGGGGAAGATCCCCCTTTTATGCGACTATATCTAAGTCCAACAGAATACTTTGATTTCATGATGGAAGTGAAAAGGCTTGGAAAACACTGTATTTTTGAATGGGTATCTTCAATTTCGGTAATTAACGGGTAAAAATCTTACACAGTGTACCTTTAAGTAGATCTGTAACTTACTAAATGGAAACAGGTCTGACTTACTACCGGCAATGCGAACACAGCTCCTGCTTCGGTCATACAGGGACAGAATAGCCCTTAGCAAAGGGCCCCGAACCCCGTACTCCCAGAGCACTCTCCACAGGACCCCACGAAGGACACGGTCGAATGCCTCATCCAGATCCACAAAACACATGTGGACTGGTTGGGCAAACTCCCATGCACCCTCGAGCACCCGATGGAGAGTATAGAGCTGGTCCAGTGTTCCCTGGCCGGGACGAAAACCAGACTGCTCTCCTCCTGAATCTGAGGTTTGACTATCGGTCGAATTCTCCTCTCCAGCACCCTGGAATAGACCTTACCGAGAAGGCTGAGGAGTGTGATTCCCCGATAGTTGGAACACACCCTCCGGTCCCCCTTCTTAAACAGAGGGACCAACACCCCGGTCTGCCAGTCCAGAGGTACTGTCCCCGACCGCCACGCGATGTGTCAGACGAGACAGTCCTACAACATCCAGAGACTTAAGATACTCAGGACGGATCTCATCCACCCCTGGAGCCTTGCCACCGAGGAGCTTTCCAACCACCTCAGTAACTTCAGCCAGGGTGATGAACGAGTCCGCCTCCGAGTCCCCAGCCTCTGCTTCCTCCTCGGAAGACGTGACAGCGGGATTGAGGAGATGCTCAAAGTATTCCTTCCACCGTCCGATAACATCCCCAGTCGAGGTCAACAGCTCCCCATCCGCACTGTAAACAGTGTTGGTGAGGCACTGCTTCCCCCTCCTGAGGCACCGAACGGTTTGCCAGAATTTCTTTGAGGCCGTCCGAGAGTCCTCCTCCATGGCCTCTCCGTACTCCTTCCAAACCCGGGTTTTTGCCTCTGCTACCACCGGGGCTGCAGCATGCTTGGCCTGCCGGTACCTGTCAGCTGCCTCAGGAGTCCAATGAGCCAACAAGGCCCGATAGGACTCCTTCTTCAGCCTGACGGCATCCCTTACTTCTGGTGTCCACCAACGTGGTCGGGGATTGCTGCCATGACAGGCACCACAGACCTTACGACCACAGCTACGGGCGGCCACACCGACAATAGAGGCCGAGAACAGAGCCCACTCGGACTCTATGTCCCCAGCCTCCCCCGGAATCCAGGAGAAGCTCTCCTGGAGGTGTGAGTTGAAGGTGCCCCTGACAGAGGGCTCTGCCAGACGTTCCCAACAGACCTTCACGATACGCTTGGGCCTGCCAGGTCTTTCCGACTTCCTCTCCCGCCAGCGGACCCAACTCACAACCAGGTGGTGATAAGTTGACAGCTCTGCCCCTCTCTTCACCCGAGTGTCCAAGACACGTGGCCGGAGGTCAGATGACATGACAACAAAGTTGATCATCGACCTCCGTCCTAGGGTGTCCTGGTGCCACGTGCACTGGTGGACACCCTTGTGCTCGAACATGGTGTTCGTTATGGACAAACTCTGGCTAGCACAGAAGTCCAATAACAGAACACCACTCAGATCAGGGAGGCCGTTCCTCCCAATCACCCCTCTGCAGGTGTCACTGTCGTTGCCCACGTGGGCATTGAAGTCCCCCAGTAGAACGACAGTAGGTGCACTGTCCAATACCCCTCCCAGGCACTCCAAGAAGGCCTGGTACTCTGCACTGCTGTTTGGCCCATAGGCCGACACAACAGTGAGAGACCTGTCCCCGACCCGAAGGCACAGAGAAGCGTCCCTCTCATTCACCAGGGTGAACTCCATCACACGGCGGCTGAGCTGTGGGGCAATGAGCAGGCCCACACCGGCCCGCCGCCATTCCCCGCGGGCAACGCCAGAGAAATGAAGGGTCCAGCCCCCCTTAAGGCGTTGGGCTCCAGAGCCCAAGCTGTGCGTGGAGGTGAGGCCTACTATATCTAGTCAGTAACGCTCAACCTACCGCACGAGCTCAGGCTCCTTCCCCCCTAGCGAGGTGACATTCCATGTCCCCTGACATGTTTCCGGTGCATATTGGACTCCGCCAGGGCTGCCCTTTGTCACCGGTTCTGTTCATTATATTTATGGACAGAATCTGGATCTCCTCTCTGCTGTTTGCAGATGATGTTGTCCTGATGGCTTCATCGAACCGGGACCTCCAGCGTGTATTGGGGCGGTTTGCAGCCGAGTGTGAAGCTGCTGGGATGACCATGGCCTCCAAATCCGAGGCCATGGTTCTCGACCGGAAAAAGGTGGCTTGCCCTCTCCGGGTGGGGAGTCTTTGCCTCAAGTGGAGGAGTTCAAGTATCTCAGGGTCTTGTTCATGAGTGAGGGGAGGATGGAGCGTGAGATTGACAGGCGGATCCATGCAGCGTCGGCAGTGATGCGGTTGGTGTACCGGACCGTTGTGGTGAAGAGGGAACTGAGCCAAAAGGTGAAGCTCTCAGTTTACCGGTCAATCTACGTTCTTACCCTCACCTATGGACATGAGCTCAGGGTAATGACCAAAAGGACAAGAATGCGGATACAAGTGGCCGAAATGCAGGGTGGCTGGGCGCACCCTTATAGATATGGTGAGGAGCTTGGTCACACGGGAGGAGCTCGGAGTAGAGCCGCTGCTTCTCCACATCAAGAAGAGCCAGCTGAGGTGGCTCGGGCATCTGTTCCGGATGCCTCCTAGACGCCTCCCTCGGGAAGTGTTCCAGGCATGTCCCACCGGGAGGAGGCCCCGGGGAAGACCCAGGACACGCTGGAGGGAC
The DNA here is from genome assembly GCA_036785185.1 of Paratrypauchen microcephalus. NCBI lineage: Eukaryota > Metazoa > Chordata > Actinopteri > Gobiiformes > Gobiidae > Paratrypauchen > Paratrypauchen microcephalus. The sequence continues at coordinate 60,755 of JAVJIX010000075.1, forward strand.
TATGTCTCCCGGCTGGCCTGGGAACATCTTGGGGTCCCCCCGGAGGAGCTGGAGGAAGTGTCCGGTGTGAAGGAGGTCTGGGCGTCCCTTCTTAGACTGTTGCTCCTGTGACCTGGCCCTGGATAAGCAGAAGAAAATGGATGGATGGATGGATGAAGTTTACAGGGTTTAAGTGGTGGCCTCAGATCCACATTCTGTGGAGATGACATTGTTGTTTGTGAAGGGAGAGTTCTCCGATCATCTCCAGTTCACCTGTGGTAGATCAAAAGCCTTCCAGGACATTTTTTGTGAAGTCGGTAAATACCAGTTACCAGTTCACTGGAATACACTATATACATTATGCCTCTCCCCACTCTTACGTTCTAATTCTTCCAAACTCAATTACAATTTTGGTTGACAGATGAGTAGTTTCTTATTTTCAGGAACTTTCTGACTTTTTAAAATGGCTCCAAAGTGTGAAGTGATTTTTAAATGTAAAGGTCAAGGTCATGTATTCCTCAGTGAAGTCTTCTTCTAACTGAGGGCATGGCATTGCATCCAGAAGGTCTGGATGAAATGCCCCATTGATGGTGAGGGGGGCATGCTGTGTGTTTGCTCTCCTGAAGTCTACAACAATCTCCTTTGTCTTCTCCACGTTCAGGAAAAGGTTTTTGTTACTGTCCCACTTGACCAGGCGGCTCACCTCATTCCTATAGTGTATCTCATCATCGTTGCTGATGTGACCCAACACAGTTGAATCATCCACAAACTTGATGAAGAGGTTGGAGCTGTGTGACGGTGTGCAGTCATGGGTTAGTTAAGTGAAGAGGAGTTGGCTCAGCACACGTCCCGGGGGAGCCCCCACGTTCAGTGTGATTGTGCTGGAGGTGTTGCTGCTGACCCGTATTGCCTGCGGTCTTCTTGTCAGGAAATCCAGCAGCCAGTTGCACATGGAGGTGTTGATCCCAGCTTGTCTAGTTTGAGTATGAGTTGCTGGGGGACAATTGTGTTGAACTGAAGTCAATGAACAGCATTCTAACATATGGGTCTCTGGTGTCTCTGGTGTGTGTAAGGGATGAGTGGAAGGCTGTTGAAATTGTATCATCGGTCGAGCGGTTAGACCAGTATGCAAATTGAACTATTCACAGAGAGGAATGACCAAGGCAAGGAAATTATAATTAGATAAAATGTTTCAGTACAATAATGATAATTTATTATGAACTGTCATTACAATGCCAGATTTGTGTATCATAATAACATTTGTGCACAAAGCTGTCACTCTTGTTGCCTGCTTTTATTCTTTGCTGTTTCTTGTGTAGGTTCAGGGTTAATCAGTATACAAATGCACAAAAAGAAAGAAAGAAAAAGATGAGATTTTTTTTCCAATTCCAACCATACACATCAAGGAACCATTCAAAAGAGTTCTTCTAGTAAATCGGCGAGTTGTTCACAGAAGAAGCACTAAATGTGCGTCACAGTCATTGTCAAAGTGCACCTAGAGTTTGCTCAGAGCTTTATGGAGGCCCATTTTATGTCCTCCTCAACTTCTCCCTGGCTGAGGATGGAGAGCTACTGACCTGCTGTTCTTTCTCCATTGGAACACTACAAACCTCTTTCTATTGGTCTTTCTCCATTTAATCTAAGAGCTATAAATCAAAAAGTGTAAATGATGATATTAAAGGGCCCATATTATGCTGTTTACTGATCTATGTTATAATATTGTTTCCTCATCACAAACATGCCTAGCATTTTGGTATTGTGGGGATTCCGAGCTGAGATATTGGGGTTCTGACTTGAATTGTTCATGCACTTTTATCTCAGAAAGAGAAAAAGAGAAAACCAATATGCTAAGAGTTGTTGCTACTAACCCCCTCAAGGTTATTTGTTTAATTTTACTGGTATCACATCAGTAATGCATGAAACAGTTTTAGTCTTGTATTTTTATTGTGCTAATTTATTGCTCTCATGATATGGATGACTGACAGTATTCATAAATATAAATGTAATAATATAAATATATAAATATACATTTTTAGTCAGGGCCAAAATGTGTTGGATGAAAATTAAATCAGCTGATTTTGGTTCATTTTAGAGCAGTGGCATCATGTGAATTTCTCAAGTGTCATTTTGACCATAAGGAATAACGCTTACTTCACTAATATGCAGTAGCTGTACAAAATACTATTTAGGAAGGGTCCAAATTTATGATTCAGAAAACCTCTTCAGGCATGTTTTTGATAAGGGAACACTAGAACATGGTAGAAAGCTCAAAAAAAGTGAATTTAGCAACCCCTCTTTAATTCTAGTCTTGACTTATTGTAATGAATAGCCTTTAATAGATTTTCTAATATAAATCTCAAGGTAGTATACTCCTTATAGACCACTGTACTGCTCCCATGCCCCTCCCCATGTTTTGATTTCATTGGGTGTGCTGGCCTCTGACTCCCAGCTAAACCAAGAACAATTACTTTGAAATACACATATGTTTTTTGTTTCGTTTCCAGGCCAATGGAGACTGAATCCACTTACAGAGGATGGACGGCTTTTCGGCAAGGAAGTGACAGCAAACTAATACATAAATCTGGGCTACACAGTGATTTAAGAGCAAGTTTATACACTTAATTAATATAGAGATGCAGCCAGGGAGAGCTGTGGGCTGCAGCCAATTTATTTCTGGGCAGTTATAACAAATTGGATACAAGCAGAAATCTGATCTGAAGAACAATTTTCATCAACAATACCACCAGTGTATAAGGAAGGAGTGAGATGGCCGCTCTGAAGGGGGGGCTCACTGTGGGTTTTATTTACTTTTTCAAATGGGTTAGTCTATTTGTCAATCATTACTTCATCTTTGCACTGTTTCTCCTTATTAATTAATTTTTATTAATTTTTGTTATTATAATATATTGTGATGTGTGAGCTACTGTGTCCAAATAATTTCCCTTGTGTATCAATAAAGTGTTACTGGCCTTATAGCACTGCTAAAATCACCTTTTTCATTATTATTATTATTACTATTTTTATTATTACTTACTTTATCCCATTCTTGCCTGCATGCACTTTCTTTCTTGTTCAAACTGTCCTGGAGCTACTGTGGCAAGTAAATTTCTCCTGTGTGAGATCAATAAAGTCTTATCTTATCTTTTTTTTCACCTGGTTGTGTTTTAGGCCCTGTTCGCACGACAACGTTCCTGTTTTTTTTTTTTTATGCGGGTTGGAAAAAATACGCGTCCACACACGTGTTGGATCAGTAAATATTCGCGTCCAGGCGAACACGGAGCGCTGAGTGAAAACGATGTAGTACATATGTCACACCGATAAGTGGCGCTGTAAACAGGAAACAGCCAGAGCCCCCAGATACCACAAAGAGCACATGCGCATAAAGTCCTTTCTCTTTCGTAAACAAGCAAACACGTGTGTCGTAGAGACCGTCAACAAATGCGCAATTATTTTTTCCCCCTGCTCCACCAATGTAGAAGAGACTCACTCCGGTATTGTGAAGATGTTGACGGTCCCTAACATAGACATAGACAGAACGAAGGTTTGAGCTGCGTGAGCAGAGTTTTTGCCTATAAATCGATAGTTAGTATTACTTGCTATCGTTTTATTAGATAGACATTAACAAGCAGAACAGTCGTTAACCTTGGTCGTGTTATTTACTCAAAATGCTTGTTTGGATCTTAATACGGGAATGTTAAACATACTCTGGCTTTTCGGCGAGAATATACAACCGGGGACCATCACCAACGGGCAACTATATAGTTGTGTGAATTTGTGTAGAGAAAACAGAAATGCTTTTATATATTTTTGTGTGTGATACTGCATGTGCCTGTTTGTAAAAGGTAAATTTTCATTCAGTAAAAAAGACAAGAAATGGTTGCTCTTTTTCTTTATTTACAGCACACAACACACTCAAATTGGTATGGGCTCCTCATTGTCCACTATCTGCCTTTTCATTGATGGGATCTTTCCAGTTTTAAAATACGCGTTTAGCTTTGAATTGGCAAACACTTGTGTGTCCTGGGTGCTGCCAGGCCACGACGTGCGTAATTGTGCATGTGTCCCGCTGGTGTTGCACTGCATAGTAGATCAACAGGTTTTGACGCAACAGTGCAAATAAACTTAGAAATGTCCGCATAACAAACTCAACTCCATTGTCCGCCATGGTTGTTGTTATCTGGTCGTTACTGGCCGAGGTTACCTTCTGGTCACTGGTCACGTCATGTCATGTTTTCCCAAAAGTCGCGTTTTGCCCGCCCACACGACAACGCGACCCCCGGTGTTCTCCGACTTCTCCACTCTGGAACCCGTTTTTAAAAAACACCGTTTACACCCACCCAAAACGCCGGCGCAGTGTGGACGACAGGCCCAAACGAACACAAACTTCCCCGTTTCCACCAAAAAACGTTGTCGTGCGGACAGGGCCTTATTCTTTCTTCTCCTCTCTAGACCCTGTAGTATCTGCAGTGCCATTGGCTCTGTCATCAGCATCAGAAACATTTGAAAAGAAGTGCACTGATGCACTTTGAGAAAATGCACACTTCACTCATGAGTGCAGTGTGGGTGTGGAGCTCCACAGTGACTGCCTGCTCTGGTTCTGGAAGTAAATTTTCCATTCATGTTTTCCAGAGACTTTCATAGAATTAAGAGTTTAAAGGCATTGCAGAGGCTAACTTGTGACATGCTATCTAATATCCATAACATGGCTGTTTTATGCAGGAATGAAAAATTTCTGCTTTCTTGTCAGCCGAATCAAAAATAGTGTCTAAAACAAGGGTGCCCAATACATCGATCGCAACCTACCAGTTGATCACCAAGGTAGTGTGGGTAGACCATAGTGTCATAATACTCAACACCGGTTTTAGTCTCGAGATGATTGTGATCATATTTCATTACAGCCGCTGATGTTAGCAATAAACATTTACCGGTGTGCGGAATGCGCTGGGCTTCTCATTGCAGCCTGTGCGCTCGTCTGGAACCCTGCGCGGCACGTCACCACGAGCACCCCGAGTACACGCAGCTTGTCCGCTACAGCGTGTGTCACAAAGCAGGTTCAACTTTTTAAAACATCCTACCTGTCCGTCCGTCTCATGTCAGCGCGCCTCTCCTTTTCACACTCTCACTCCTCCTGGTAATAAAATGTGGTTTGTGCTTTGATTTACAGTTTTACTTTATTGCAAACATATATATTTGTAAAAAAATTTGAGAAGGTAGTGCAAAGTGGGATCATCAAGAGAGGGGAATTTTTGCCCCCAGAATGGGTGGTTGACATCTTAGTTTTTATTGGCTAGAATGACACCAGATTGCATCTCAGAGCATCTAGAGTTCAAAAATTTTCACCCCCCTTAGCTTTTCGGTGACTTTCAGCTTTTTTTTATTACTGGTCACTTTCATCCCTGTTTATGTCCAAAAATGCTTTGCGAAATGCTTCAGAAACAGATTTTAAATTATAGGCCTTGTGATCATTAATTACCTCATCCTGATTATCCCTAAAGCTGTCAAATTTTTAACATACATTTTTTTTGTTTTTAGAAAGGCTCCAAGAAAAATGTACGAGAGATTTACTTTCAGAATGGGGGGTGGTGGGTGGGTGGACTGTCACTGTCACCGACCATTGGGTCAGTGGCTCTAGAATTTGCAGTGGTCTCCAGACTATTGTAAAGGAACACCGTCTCCTGCAGGTCATACCATACCTGGATGGAACAAGAAAAGGCTTGGGTAGAAGTTGCTGCAGAATCGGCCATTAAGGAGTACTAGTATTACACACACACACACACACACACACACACACAAAATGTAGTACAGCATTAGCATCACAGCATAAACAATATTATAATATTTGCAATATAAACTGTCATCTGCAGTCACAGATGTGGAAACAAGGTGACTATAGGTTCAGTACTCCACCCTGCCCAAGGTCACACTCTGCTGTGTACAGGAAAGGTGGCTCTTTCTGTACAAACCTTCATTTGTTGTAGAAACACGTCACACAGTGTGCCTCTAGTCTTCATTGATTTCATATGATGATGATTCAGCTTAGTTTAACAGATCCAGGAGCTCACAGAAACACTGGAACAGCCCATTCCTGAAATCTCCTGTAGCCCTCCTGCTGAGAAACCTCAAAAGAACAAAAAGAAACTGGAGATGATCAGAATGTGGAAGCATTCCTCAGGGCACCTCTTCAGCGCTGCAGTAAGCTCCTCAGATGTGACATGTCTCAGATCATGATGAAGCCACACACACGCCACAGAGGGGGAATGTTAATGACATCTCTTTAAGACAACAGACAATAAGGAAGTATATCTGTAATGGCAACATGAGCCTCTTCAGTATTTATGTGATGGAACTACATGTATAATGGGTGTGTGTTGTCTGTGTGGTGCATGCAGCTGGACCAGTGTGGACTTTCTTAGCAAATACCTGATCTTTGTCTTGATGTTGTGGCTGATATTTGCTGATAATGATATAAAGCTTTTAAACCCATAGTCAGTACCACAAATGTATGTTCACTAGCTAGGGCCACGCCAATGAAAAACAATGAAGATATTTGTGTCCAACCAATACCAAGTTGTCCCAGAGGCATTTTGAGTTATTCACAGATTCTGAAAGTACAGGTTCTAAGCTTTCCAATGATGTCTTACACATGAAAATCTGACCATATTTAAAGAAGTTGTCACTATTTGAAAGCAGGCACAGTAGATTTTCGAAAGCCCTGAAAAAAGCTCTCAAAGTTTTGCTCTCTTCAGCCCTCCTTGCCTAATTATTATAATAAGTATTATAAGTTATAAAATATGTAATAAAATACCAAGGTACAAGGAGTATTTCACAGGAGATAATACTGCTCAAATGAATTTCATATTGCACATAATATAGCATTTTATATATATATATATATATATATATATATATATATATATATATATATATATATATATATATATATATATATATAGCACGTCCATTTCGTACTCGTGCAATGAAATATTTAGGATCAAAAACCATTGACTCACCAAAATAGTCAGGAAGTACTAATAGCATAGCAAAGTAACCAATATAATTTTAATAATTGCATAAACAAAAATAGAGTGGAAATTAACGTGATAAAAGGAGAAATTCAATTTGTCAACTGGACAAAGTTTGTTTGGTCGAAAACATTTCGCCGCTCATCCGAGAGGCTTCGTCAGTTCTGGTTCTAGTGCTGGTTAGACCCTGTTTATATCGAGCTGCAGGGAGGAGCTCCCTACACTGAAATAGCTCTGACACTATCTCCACTAATCTGTCTCTATTGTATTACGAATTCCTCTGGCGTCTAGTATTAGCATATCCATTCAGCCCTAGGAGGCACTCACTACACTGAATTAGCTCTGAAACTAGCTCAATTAATCTGTCTCTTTGTTTTTCAAATTTCTCTGGCGTCTAGTTTAGCCTCCCCATTCAAGCCTAACAACCCTCTCCACCCCTCTGCCCTGGCTTGTCTGCCCTAATGTTTCTTTGTCTGTTTTTGACTTGGTTTGAGAATCGAATTATAAATGCAATTCGACAATTGTCCAGCTTATTATTCACATGAACGCCAAGGTACTTGTAGCAGTCCACAATCTCCACCTCATGACCCTTGATGGTAATAGGCTCCACAGGTGACCTCATCTTCCTGAAGTCAATCACCAGTTCCTTGGTCTTGTTTAAGTTCAGGAGCAGATGGTTTGCCTGGAACCACTCCACAAAATTTGCAATCAGCGTCCTGTACTCCATCTCCTGTCCATCCCTGATACACCCAACCACAGCAGAGTCACCAGAGAACTTCTGCAAATGGCAGGACTCTGAGCTGTACTGGAAATCAGAGGTGTACAGAGTGAACAGGACTGTACCCTGAGGGGCTCCTACATTACTGACCACAGTATCAGACAGGGTGGTCACCAGTTGCAAATACTGAGGCCTGCCTGAGAGGTAGTCAGTAATCCAGGAGACAGTGGAGGAGCTGACACCCATCCTGAGCAGTTTCCCACCCATCAGAGAGGGCTGGATTGTGTTAAAGGCGCTGGAGAAATCAAAGAACAATATCCTCATGGAGCCCTTAACACTATTCAGGTGTGAGTGAGCCCGCTGCAGAAGATAGATTATCGTGTCCTCCACGCTCATGTGAGCTTGATATGCAAATTGGAGAGGGTCCAGGAATGGTGCCACCAGGGGTCTGAGCTGAGCCAGAACAAGTCTCTCAAACACTTTCACGACATGAGATGTCAGCGCAACTGGTCTGAAGTAATTGAGTCCAGATGGGACAGGCTTCTTGGGCACTGGCACAATGCAGGAGGTTTTCCAAAGCACCGGTACCCTTTCAAGCTTCAGACTCAGTGCGAAGAGAAAGTGCAGGACCCCAGTGAGCTGTGCTGCACAAGTTCTTACCATACGGGGGTTGGTTTTGTCAGGTCCTGGAGACTTGTTCTGGCGCACTTTCTCAAGCTGCCTTCTCACCTGCCCAGGTGACAAGGAGATAGGAGTTGGGTTTCTCCGTGGAGGTGGAGGCAGGCGTGGGAGCAGAGGTGATGGGCTGATGATTGGGCTGTATAGAGGTGTGGATTAGGCATCTGGGAGGTGTAGAGATGGAGGTGCCAGTTGAGGAAAAGCGATTAAAATGTAAATTAAGTAAGTTTGACCTGTCTGGGCTATTGTCTTGCTGTTTGGGTCTGAAGAGACCACAAATAGCTTTCATTTCCCTCCAAACCTCTCTAGTATTATTTTGTTTGAGTTTAGCCTCTAACTCCCTCCCATAAGCCTCCAGAACCCACCTCAGTTGGACTTTTAGCTGTTGCTGCACCCTCCTCAACTCATCCTTTTCACCAGAGTTGAAGGCTTCTTATTGAGTAGAGCCTTCAGCTTCCAGGGCTTGTTGTTGGAGTAACAGCGAACAGTGCGTGTGGGGACGGCTGTATCCTCACAGAAGTTAATGTAATCTGTGATACAGTCCATCATGCTGTCAATGTTTTTCCCATGGGGTGAGCAGAGCACATTCCAGTCCGTGGTCCTATAGTCTTGGAGGGCATTGATGGCATCGTCACTCCACCTTTTCACAGTTCTAGTGGTGACAGGCTGCCTCTTCACTGCAGGGACATATTGAGGCGTTAACAGGACCAGATTGTAATCAGATCGTCCCAGTGGGGGCAGGGCAGTGGCACTGTATGCCTCCCTGGATTTAGCATACAGTAAGTCCAGAGTTTTGTTGTCCCAAGTCTTACAATCCACATACTGTTGAAATATGGGTAAAACACTGTCCAATGTGGCATGATTAAAGTCCTCAGAAATCAGTAGTAATGCCTCATACTTTGACTGCAGAGCAGTAACCACCGTGTGTATTCTGTCCCGGGCTCCCTCTTCATCCGCCGAGGGAGGGATGTAAACTCCAATGAACAATACAGACGTAAATTATCTCGGTAAATAATACGGACGCAGTCCCACAACCATAAGTTCAATGTCCGGCGCACAGATACACTCCTTCACAGTAATATGGCCAGGATTACACCACCTCTTGTTCACCAAAACAGCAATCCCGCCACCCTTCTTCTTACCGCAAAGAAGCGAGTCTGTGTCCGCACGCACCGTCTTAAAGCCGGGTACAGATGCGCTGTTGTCCGGGAAGTTCGTCTGAAGCCACGTTTCCGTGAAGCACATGATAGAGCTGACCGCATACTCCCTCTGGGTCTGAACAAGCGCACACAGTTCGTCCATCTTATTTCCCAGTGACCTTACGTTCCCCATCAGGCTGGAATTTTCTCCTCCGCTGTTTCACTTTCCCTCCGGCGTGGCAACCTCTGCGTGGTCTTCTCCGTACTTCCACAGCAATGTCCGGTTTAGGTCCAGAAAGCACTGCGGACTTGGAAAGAGATAGGAGCTGTTCCCTTGAATACACACTGGCGAGACTCCTCTGATGAGCCATACAGACAGCACAAAGAGGCAAGCTGAAATCCAGAAAAAAATGCCAAAAATGCCCAAAAAAACATAGCTAGTGCTAATTGGATGGCTAAAGTGAGTAAAGTAAGAAAAATAGAATAAAATCTAAAAGTGCAAACAAACAAGCTTAAAGGTAGTTAGGCAGGAGCTACTGTACCCAGCTGCCACTCTCTCAGGTGCTTGGGTGTAGACACACCTCGATTCTTTCCAAAAAAAACAAGCCAATTTCACAGACAAAATGTATGCTTTTTAAGCAGCCAATGCTGTTATCTGAAACATGGAGTGGGTTCTTCATGATCTCAACTTGCACATTCTGCAAAAAAACAAAAATCACAAAAAAAAAAAAAGTAAAAACGCGTGTATCTAGGAATCCCTAATGCCGAGTTGAGGACTGTTTCGCTGTACTCATTATCCTGTGTATTATTGAATTATTGAATGATTATATGGACTTTTTGTTATAACAAAGTACCTTCTATTTCTGACCTGCCCTGAAACACCACAGTGACAGACGATCTGCAGGCTTAGCTTAATGTCATGCAAATGAGCTCTAAAGGCCTGGACTAAGAGAATCTTTAGAGAAGCTTTTCTCAAGTTGTTGTTTTCAGATATGCTGCTTTCAAATGGCCACAAATTCTTCAAATGTTCTCAGATTTCCATGTGTAAGACATCATTGGAAAGCTTAGAATCTACACTTTCAGAATCTGTGAAAAAGTCAAAACGCCACCACTTGTAACTGTTTTTTCCGTGGCTGGTCACATATTTACCGGCCACTGGTGGTGATGCTACAATGCTACTTAGGCCCCAGCAGGGGGAGCTATGAGACTGTAATAGAGGAGAGGTGGGAGTGACAACATCGGCAGCTGTGTGCGGAAAACATGCCGGGAAGCCAGAAGCTTGTACATCTAATTTCAGAGTGCCAGGGTTATTTTCTTGACCTAAACAGTTGGCCGGAGGCCGCGCCGCGCTGAATGCCATAGTCGCTGGAGGCGGGGCAGCACCAAATGCCATGGTTGCTGGAGCTGTGCCACGCCGAGCGCCATAGTCGCTGGAGGCTGTGCTGCATGCCGTGGTTGCTGGTTCCGGGCCACGCCGAGCTCAGTAGTCATTGGAGGCTGCGCCGTGCCGAATGCCGTGTGTCACTGTGTGTCATTGTGTGTGAGACCAAATAAAGACTTAATCTTAAAAAAAATATATATATATATTGACAGTGGACAACAGCACGCCATGGAGGCGGAGGTCTGGACACGCCTGGAGTTTTCGCTGGGCCGTGGGCTGGAACGTCGGCCGGCGGTTCTTACCGTGGAGCAGACATGAGATGGAAGATCCTCTGGTTGCCGATCCCTGGATGGGATCCTCGTGGGATCTGTAGCGGCGTGAGGAGTTGGCGAACTGGAAGGAACTGTGACAGGTCGGTATTTGATTCTGACGGGTTGTTAGCAACCCGGGTAGAGAGTGCTGACATGGTCGGTGTTCTTTTTCTTCTACTGATTTCTGGCAAGCTACATGCTACAGTGCGCAATGCTGCCCTCCACTGTCTAGAATTACAGCACAAAGTGCAACAGTTATTGACAACATCTTTACAAATATAAATGAAAATATTGTATTAAATGGGGTCCTAATAACATACATTAGTGACCATTTACCTATATTTACAGCTTGTAAATGCAAGCACAATATAAACAAAGCAAGAGTGTAAAATTGTCAAGAACAGATCAAGGAAAGCCCTAAAAGCACTTAATGAAGATCTTAAAGCACAAAGATGGGATGCAGTTTATGTCAACAACGTCAATCAAGCAAACAACTCTTTTATCGATACAGTGATAAAACTGTATAATAAAAATTGACCTTTATTAACCTCTCGACAGAAAAGGGAAGATAAACCATGGATGACCAAAGAAATAAAAAATGCACGTAAAAAGAAAAAAAAAATATCTGTGTACGTTTTTTAAAAACACAAACAGGAGAGGCAGAAGATAATACAGTGATAAGCAAGAAAGTGAAATATCTTTATTCACACTAATTTGTAAAGGAAAAAAAACTGACATATATGATGAAAAACTAATTTTAAATGATTTTTGTGAATATTTTGCTAATGTGGGGTCCAGCCTTGCAGGTACTCCTTCTAAAAATTTAGATGAAAATATAATCATTGACAATGTGAACAGTACTTTTCTGGACAAGGTGGAAAAAGATAAAATAAGAAAAAATGTTAAAAACTGCCGAAACAAAAGATCAACTGACTGTGAGGAATTGGACATGATGATTGTGAAAAATATAATTGAATCTGTTATTGAGCCTTTTACATACATATGCAATTTATCATTAACAACAGGAGCTTTCCCTGACAAAATGAAATTAGTGAAAATAGCACCTCGTTATAAAAATTGTGATAAACACAACTTCTCAAACTATATTTTTTACAAAAACAAAACATCTTGAATGATAACCAGTACGGATTTAGGGCAAAACATTCAACCGCAATGCTAATAATGGAACTAACTGAAAAAATAGCAGCTGAAATTGACAAGGGGAATTATTTCTTAAGTATATTCATTGACCTACAAAAAGTTTTCAATGTACAGTGGTCCCTCGTTTATCGCGGGGGTTAGGTTCCAGAAATAACCCGCAATAAGTGAAATCCAACAACAACAACTTTATATTTTACAATTATTATACATGTTTTAAGGCTGTAAACGCCTCACCACACACATTACAGGGGGTCCTCGGGTTACGACGGTCTCGGGTTACGACGTTTCGTGGTTACGAACGCGCCCCCATTAAAAATATATATATATATATTACGCGTCATTCCGTCTTACGCGGTTTAGCGTGGTAAGAGATGTAAACAAACGCGAACGGCGCGCGGCGCACGGCGGAAGAATACGCTCTGTTGTGGTTGTAGGGAGAAAAAGATAGCCTCGTGTGCGTGCCCAATGTGGGCGGAAGTACCTGATGTGGGCTCTGATCTGCTCCTATGAAAGCGGCAGTGATAACCAAGCAGCGTAGTGGTCTAATTATTGAGATGGAAAGGTTATTGCTGCTTTGGTTGGAAGATCAAAGGCAAAATCTGACTTACGACGAAATTCGGGTTACGACGCGTCTTAAGAACGGATCAACGTAACCCGAGGACCCCCTGTATACACTTTTCTCAGACTGGTATTAATATTTTCTCACATTTCTCTCTTGTTTAAACACTCAAACTTTTGTAGATTTTCAACAAAATGTTGAAAATGGGGGGGGGGGGTGCACGCAGACAGGTGCACCCACATGTGGTCACGATGAGCGTGGTCATGAAACAAGGCAGTCTAGTCCTGGTTTAGTCCAGGTTTAGACCTGGTCTAGTTCTGGGACCAGAGAAATGTGTGCGCGGATACATGCACCCACTCATTGAGGTCACAATGAGTCATTCATTCATTTTCTTCCGCTTTTCCATTTTCTGGGTCACGGGGGCAGCAGTCCAAGCACCAATGCACCAGCCCCCATGAAGGGCACAGGAGGACAGCTCATGTCACAACAGGCCTTGATGTATCTTCTGCCATGGGGGCTACCAGTGTCCACAGACACTGGGGGCAAGGTGAGGTTAAGTGTCTTGCCCAAGGACACAACGGCAGCACTCATCTGTGGGAGCTGGGATCACACGCGGTCAACCCGTCAAGAGCGGGATTCGAACCGCCAACCCCTGGATCACTAGACAAGCGCTCTACCAATTACCAACCAACTACCAACTACTGAGCTACTGCCGCCCCACGATGAGTGTGGTCACGAAACAAGGCAAAGAGCCGCATGTGGTGGTTTAATTCTGGTTTAGACCTGGTCTAGTCCTGGTTTAGTCCAGGTTTAGACCTGGTCTAGTCCTGGGACCGGAGAAGTGTGCACGCGGACACGTGCACCTGCTCATCGTGGTCACGATGAGCGTGGTCACGAAACAAGGCAAAGAGCCGCATGCGGTGGTTTAATCCTGGTTTAGACCTGGTCTAGTCCTGGTTTAGACCTGGTTTAGTCCTGGTTTAGACCTGGTTTAGTCCACGTTTAGTCCTGGTCTAGTCCTGGTCTAGTTCCGGTCTAGTCCCGGTCTGGTCCCAGTCTGGTCCTCATATCTTAGTCCCGGTCTACTCCCGGTTTGGTCCTGGTCTAGTTCCAGTCTGGTCCCGGTCTGGTCCTCATGTCTTAGTCCCGGTCTAGTCCTGGTCTGGTCCTTGTCTAGTTCCACTCTGGTCCCGGTCTGGTCCCAATCTGGTCCTCATGTCTTAGTCCCGGTCTGGACTTCATACAAATCCAGTGACTCATGTCTCCGCGCTCCTCGCACACCCAGCGGGACTTCCAGAGCCGCCCCCTCCACGTCCGCCCTCTATAACATCTATATAAATCTGGCAAACTGAACACATTCTGTACTGTACAGACCCCCCAGAATTTCGCGGGCATTTTTTGTGATTGTTGTGGGCTAAAATGCCTGAATTTGCGTGAGCTTTTCCAAAAAGTTGTGATGAAAGTTGCGGTGCTTTTAAGGTTTTTGTTGCGATTTTGTTGCGGGAGGAAGTGAAAGTTGCAATAAATAGTAGTTTTGTAATTAAAATTGAGTAATATTTTGAATACTGAGTTATTACTGACAAAGAATAATACAAGGAGACAGAGATCACAGATATGGTCCTAAAACAACCTTACCAACATCGAAAATAAATTATAATAAAATTATAAATAATAAATAAAATCTTTTGCTGTTATTTTTGTGGGCAAATGGCTGGCCGCAGACATGTTCCTTTGCCATTAGAAGCCGTGTCCCAATTCCCAGAGTGCACAGTTCGGAGCGAGGTTTGAAGGGCATGTGCGTCATTTCGTTTTTGTCCCATGCACAGCTAACACGCGGTCTGAAGACCGCAGTCATTTCCATGGAAATTGGGGCGTGGACCAAGCGCGTGAAAAAGCACGCTTCGCGCAGCATGCACCGCGCACTACTTCTTCTACAGGAGAAAATGGAGTCGGTGGCTGCTTCCCGTAGTTGCGAGACCTGTCGCATTTCGCAGACGGCCATGCGGTCTGCAGACTGCACTCAGGGCTGAGCAAGTGTGCACCGCCTTGACTGCGGTCTGAGCCCCCTTCAAACCACGCTCCGAACTGGGGACACGGCCGCAGTTTCGTTTCGTCACACGGAAGTAAGGCAGAAGGAAGTTGGTCGATGTGAGTTCAATACGTTGCCGATGACTGGTTAAAATTGGTAAAAATTGCGGGAAAGTTGGGGTGATTGGTCAAAATTGCAACACCGCCCTGAATTCATTCATGGGGATTGGCTGAAGTTGCGTTGAAGTTGCAAATCGCAACATTGCGAATTCCTGGAGGGTCTGACTGTAAAGGAGACACGGCACGGAGGAGAAGCCAATCAGGACGCAGAACACAATGTTGATACACTATTTTAAAAAAATTGAAAAAAAAAAAAAAGAAAGAAATCAGCGAAACAGCGAGGCCGCGAAAAGTGAACCGTGATAGAGTGAGGGACCACTGTAATAAATCATTCAAGATTACTTGAATGATGGCTAATCAATGGATAATGAGTTTATTTAGAAAATAGAAAACAATATGTACAAATCAATGACACAGAATCAGAAAGATATTATATGAAATGGGGTGTGCCCCAAGGCTCAATTCTTTACATTAGACATAGATGGGATACAGATTAAGAGACTAAGTTACCATACTTTTAGTACTTTTCGCACAAACCAAATTAAAAAAAGAAAAGAAAAAAGATGTGTACATATATAAGCCGCACCTGACTATAAGCCGCAGGTGTCCACATTGTAACTATTACAATGTAACACACAGAAAGATGGTAGATAAAAGGATTTTTTTATTTTATTTTAATTAACGTAAATACCGGTACGTTCGAACAGCGCCTACGGCAGAAACACAGCAGAAACACAACGGCAGTAACAGGCAGAAACACAACGGCAGAAACACGCAGTAAAACAACTGTAAAATGGCCAGCCTGTAGCCTCATGCCAGCACAGAACCGCGCAGAATAAAATATCAAAACAGTGGGCTACACACACAAAGTACATCAGGTAACAGCGGCAGACGTCAGCCCCATGCATTAAACAACTGCATTAAAATCACGGAAATCAATGCTCAACCCAGCCATAATTAAAAACAAAAAGTGTCTTACTTTCATGCGAAGTGCGATCCGCAAACCATGACGTCATCTGTGTCCAGGTTCCACAAATTTTTCGCCACCCGACAGCAGAAAGTGAAAGTCATTAACTTTCATGAGAAACATTTGTCTAGAAAATTGTTATTAGTACACCTCTGCATAACATTGTATCCTTTTATTAACATTAAAAACAAAAAAAGAAACTTCCAACAAAGACTGTGCTGTCTTTTTGCACTGAGGACTCAAATATTAATGTGTTTTTAATGCAGCTTTGCACACATTTGTTTACGTTTTACAGAAATGAAACTTAAAATCACATGGCCCATTTGCATAAACTAATGGCGCTGAAAAAAAAAAAGCTCTGTCCCTGTGCCGCTGATACGTCAGCTTCTGTTGGACTAAAGGACATGACTCTGTGGAATATATGTGCTTTTTCTGTGACAGAGGATATTCTGCTGATGGTGAGTCTGTTCTGTGCGTATATCGCGTATTTAAGGTTGCCGACCCCTGCCCCAGAGCAACAATGAGAGCACCACTGCCAACTACTGTTGTTGATGTGCAATTACACATCAGTATGGCAAAAAAGCATGTTTCTCAGGGTCACACGCGCCCCCCCCTGGCATCACACCGCACCCCCCCAGGGGGGCCCGCCCCACTATTTGAGAAGCACTGACTTATAGCAATAGGGCGGAAAACGCTGATACGTGCAGTGGAGCTAGGTTTATGCGCTACAGTGGCTGTCTTGATAAAGAATTAATCCATACATAAGATTGACCTGATTATAAGCCGCAGGGTCCGAAGTGTGAGAAAAAAGTAGCAGCTTATAGTCCGAAAAGTATGGTACACTAAATTTTTAAGAGTCATGATTGATGAAGGTCTAAACTGGAGATCTCATATAAATTACACTAAACAAATTTCCAAAGCAAATGCTGTTATGTGTTGCATAAAGTAAAGTTCTCACTCAACAGTGCAGCATTATGAACCTTGTATAACTCTATAATCGCACCATATCTGATGTACTGTGTGGAAATATGGGGGACAACATGTAAAACTTAGCTACAGCCATTTTGTTTTTTTTTTGTTAACAGAAAATGGCTTTGAGAATTATTACCAACAGTCATAGAGAGCCCTCCAACCCATTATTTGAATTGTTGAATTAAGTATCCTTAAAGTAATGTATAAAGCCAAGTGCAGTGTATTGCCTGTAAATATTCAAAGACTGTTTGAGATGAGAACAAGCCACTACAATTTAAAAGGAACCAATCATTCACAACCAAGGTTATGGAGTGAAGCATTGCTGTGAAAGGAATTAATTTATGGAATAGTCTTGACAAAGAAATCAAAGGATCAAGTAAAATAATGGCATTTTAAAAATGCATAAAATCCAGTGTAATTATGTATGAAAAAGAAAACTAAGTTGTTGCACATAAAAATGAAGTTTCATGTTGGATTAATAATTGTGATTGAAATGGAATGTATTGATGAAATGTTTTATAGTAACTATTGGTGTTATCGGTGTATTGTCTGGAAAAGGGAAGAAGGGGCAGATAACATAAGATTACTCTTCTTTCTGCTCCCTTTCATTCAATTATTGTAATGTTATAACACTGTTGATGTCTTTTTATACTTTATGAATGAAATAAACAAATAAGTACAACTATCCATTTGGGACTCATTTTCATCAAAATCATCAGCATCTATTTGACTGCCTGTAGCATCAGACTGACTCACTTGAACTGTCCTCATAAACTGGAACAGGCTCTGCGGAGAGGTCTTCTTGGGCCACAAGATTAGAAATTGACTAATATCTGATCTGGATTTCTTTTTGCGGGCCCCATAAATAACAACAATATCAACAATAAAAGCCAATAATGATTCTGTCTGAATCACCAGAGTGTTTTGATCTCCAACTACAGCAGGAGACAGCCAAGGCTGCACAGGGGAGCTCCCTGCTGTGACCCTTGCAGCAGCAGGGAAAGTGACTCCCTCCACTCTCTTCAGGGATTCACCAGATGTAACTTTGTACTTCTCACTGTACCTTCTTGGCTTTCCCAAAAAGTCTACACTCCCTAGAAGATGCCATATGAGCTTCACCACTGTTACAGCACTTTGAGGCTGAAACACCACAGTCGGAGATATCATGATCTCCCCCACATTTGGCACATCTTCTAGAGCCTCTGCACGCTACAGCCATGTGACCAAATCTCTGACACTTGAAGCACATTAATGGAGCACAGACCCTAACCTGGTATGACAAACACCCAATAAACACTCACTTTAAAAGTGTGCAAGACTACAAACTACCTTTCATTAAGCATATGTTTACTGCTGCTGCTCTGTACGAATGTATCATGTTTGTCACTACCTCACTGTAAACTACTGTTACCTGTGCAATAATTCTGTGCAATTACCTATGTGCAATATTTATACCATACTATGTGCAATACGAAATCGACATGCAACACCCATACCACACCATATTATGTGCAATCTGTGAAATACTCTACTTACTCCTTATTTGATCTTTGATTTAATCCTACCTGCACCTTTGTACATTGTACCTTGTATTTTTATTACATATTTTTTATTATATTGTTGATTATATTGTTTACTTCTTCCCCTGCACTTTTGCAACACTTTTTACCATGTACAATTATTGCATGTTAGTACTTATGACTATCTTAGCGAGTCAACGGTTCTTCTGATCCTAAGCATTTCATTGCATTGTTGACCTTGTGTTGATTCTGAATATGACAAATAAACAATCTTGAAATCTTGACTGGAGCATTAACATTTCCACCCTCACGGACTTCACCTCCACCACTTCCCACACATTTTCCTTTATCTCCCTCTTTGACATGTCAGCACATACCCCATAAATCACCCCCTCCCCTTGTTCTGCAACTGTGACTTCCACTTTTTTCCCACATATTTTATTTCTTTTTTGAGTTTTAGCTAGCTGCTCACCCCCCATGCAAAAAAAAAAACCCAAAAGAGCACCATTGGGTACCACCTGAGCTTTTATGTTGTCACTCACATTCTTTAAGGACTCAGCTATTCTCATAGGGTTCATACCCCTAAAGCCCTCCCCTGTTTGATCTTTTCATTTATACACAACCTTTTAATCAAGCACAGATTTCACCATCTTAATGTCTCGGCTACCTCCCTTCTCCAGTGAAGTATCACACCTGTCCTGTTTTCTGTTACCTCTTACTCTATCCCAATCACCCCATACACCAAATGTATATCCAGAAGGTGGCCATTGGAGTTAGACCGTACAATAGACCATCAGCCGGTGCCCCACAGATACCCCCCAAACTCACCACCAAACAACAAACTGCAAACACTCACTGGAAATGATTCACGGCCTAATTTTAACAAAGTTGTTATGCAGCAAAACAGCAAGACTAACAGCAAGATACGTGTCGAGACCTCCCAAAACTAAGTACAGGGTGCCATAGATGGTGTTGTCGGGATAGGCTGTATAAATAGGGCTTCTTGGTAATTGCAGGCATGTTTGAGATGAGCTGTGGTTGGCTGGTGAGGAGGTTGAGTTGTGGTCCAGCTCGAATCTAAGTTAATCATAACTCCACTTAAGTTATAGTGAAAGGTGCAGGTTGGTCGGAATCTGTCACCTGCTTTTTTCTACCAGTATTCTGACTGTTAGTGGGGTTGCCTCTCCACAGATCTGACCTGTAACTTGGTCTGCTTTCATCCATCCATCCATCCATTTTCTTCGCTTATCCGGGGCCGGGTCGTGGGGTCAACAGTCTAAGCAGGGACGCCCAGACCTCCTTCACCCCGGACATTTCCTCCAGCTCCTCCGGGGGGAACCCAAGGCGTTCCTAGGCCAGCTGGGACACATAGTCCTGCCAGCGCGTCCTGGGTCTTCCCCAGGGCCTCCTCCCCGGTGGGACATGCCTGGAACACCTCCCGAGGGAGGCGTCCAGGAGGCATCCGAAACAGATGCCCAAGCCACCTCAGCTGGCTCCTCTCGACGTGGAGAAGCAGCGGCTCTACTCTGAGCCCCTCCCGTGTGACTGAGCTCCTCACCCTATCTCTAAGGGTGCCTCCAGCCACCATGCGGAGGAAACTCATTTCGGCCGCTTGTATCCACGATCTTGTCCTTTCGGTCATTACCCAAAGCTCATGACCATAGGTGAGGGTAGGAACGTAGACTGACCGGTAAATTGAGACCTTTGCCTTTTGACTCAGCTCCCTCTTCACCACAACTGTCTGGTACAGCGACTGCATCACTGCCGACGCTGCACCGATCTGTCTGTCAATCCCATGCTCCACCCTCCCCTCACTCGTGAACAAGACCCTGAGATACTTGAACTCCTCCTGTATATAGCCCCTGCCTTCGACTGCCACCCAAATCTCTCTGCACTGGCCCCTATGAATCCTCCTGTGGGTGGTAGGTCCACGGGAGGATGGCCCCACGCCACTCCTTCGGGCTGTGCCTGGCTGGGCCCTTGTGGGGAAGGCCTGACACTTACTGTTGAGCACCCACCCGAGGCTCCAGGGTGGGGCCCCAGTAATGCCAATCTGTGTGACGTAATTGGCCTTGCTGTATTTCTCTACATAAAGGGTTTCTCAACTGCTCTTAGTCTGACCCATCCCCCAGGACCTGTGTGCCTTGAGTGACTCTACAAAGTCTACTGAAAGTCTAGGCTTTGGTATTGTTTCTCTTCATAATTTCACTATAAGTGGATTAGGAGAGGTATAATTATGCCCAAATGTGCCTGTGAGAGCTAATGCTTGTAATCCTCCAGTGCTATGGTCGGCACCACACAGAGGGCCCCGTCTATTTAGCGCTCCCTTTTTTATCCATATTTTATTGCTGCTTTTTATTATTCATTTTCTCTAGGGAAACTGCTCGGCAGTCTCACAGAGAAACACACTTTTTCTCAGTTGTTTCTGAAGAAATCCAGAGACGTAACTTTCAACTTTCATTTTTGTTCTTTTTTAATTGGATGTAGTACTTTTCATTCTTAACCCTTTGATGCATAACATGGGTCAAAAGTGACCCGGACGAGTTTTTATTTTTGATATCTTTGCAATAAATTAATCTCATCATTCAGTAGTCAAGGTATTCCTCAATTAACTTGTTTTGGACCATCATACATAATTATTTTATTTTTTCCTTTCTTACTTTTTGAATAAAAAACGTTTTTGTATCACTACCCCTCTAATGCACAACATGGGTCCAAAATGACCCATATCCATTTTCTATGTTATTTCCTGTATGGCTCAGTTTTCCTATGATATATCTTTGAAATAAATTAATTTTATCAGTTACTCCTCCAAGTATGCACTAAATATCTTGTTTTTGTTTACCACAAATAATCATTTACATTTTTCCTTTCTTACGGTATGGACAAGCACAGCTTTTGTATTTCTACCTCGATTTTACACACATGGGTCAGAAATGAACCACATGCATTTGCTAGCTTTAGTATTTGGAGTGAAAAGACAGTTCACAGCTCAGCACAGACCCCATCTCCCTCTCTCTCAATATATGTAAGTATTATTTTTCAATCGTTCTAACATTAACTCAAAACATTTCATGACAACTGTGAACTGTACATAATATTTGAATAGATTTAGCTTACTTTAGGAGTGAGTACATTATTTCTTAGAAAGTTACAAGTAATTATTAGCTAGCTAGTGGTTCTTGCTAGTGGTGGTGGGGATAAATACAGGTAAATATACAGTACAATACAGAAAGTATATAAGTATAGTATAATATAGTATAGTATATAGTATATAATCTTTCATGTGTATTTTATATTTTTATTTGATTTCTTTATAAGCAGAATAGAATAAAATGCAATGCAACAGACCAGGTGTTAGCGAAGTAGATTTTTACAATCTTTTCCCCCTCTCATAGGTCACAACATCACAATGGACAACTTCACCAGTGTCCCTGTAGCTGAGAAGCTCCTTGAGAAGAACCTGACTATTGCTGGCACTCTTCACCAGAACAAGCCAGACATACCACCTATCATGAAGCCATCTAAATCATGGGAGATTCATAGCTCAGAATTTGGATTCAATGGCAACATGACCATGGTGAGCTATGTGCAGAAGAAGGGAAAAGCTGTTGTCCTCCTGAGCACATGCATGATGAGAAAGCAGTGGATGACAGCAGTCAGAAGAAGAAACCAGAAGTGATCCAGTATTAAAACAAAACAAAAGGAGGTGTGAACACAATGGATGAGATGGTTGGCAACTATTCCTCAGTGGAGAACACGGAGGTGGCCCGTGGTTCTCTGGTACAATATGCTGGATGTATGCCTACACCAGCTTCACTACACAACACCCTAGTTATATGGGTGGTGTCAACAATGCATGTCGGCTTTTTATTAAGGAGCTGGGCAAAGAACATGTCATGCCACATATGAAGAGGTGCATGGAGGGCATGCCCAAACTCCAAAAACATATTATCAAGGCAACGGGAAGATGTGCATTAAAAAAACAAACCACCCAGCCAGCGAAGCACAATCTGCCCGGTTTCCAATGACAGAAAAGTCAGTAGCCCACTGCACCAGGCCTATGTGCAAGGAGCACATACATCAATTTATAATTTGTGAGGCATGTAAAAATTGAGGTGGCCATTTGTGTTCTAGTGATGTGCCACATTTCACCAGTTTAACTAAACTACTGATACAGTTCAGCTCAATAGCCATGTTATGTTAACAGAAGTATGCGTGACAAAATCAAAAATAAACATGTTGTAAGTATTAAATACATAAATGTTTGGCCAGACTCACTGCTAAAATCATTACTTTAAACAAATTATTATTATAGTATTAAGTCATTTAATTTTAAATCACACTTGTATGAATGGGTCATTTTTGACCCATGTGTGTAAATTTGATGTAGCAATAAATATAATAAAATGTAGCAATAAAAAAAAAAATTTTGTTCATAAAGTATTAAAGGAAAAATAGAAACAATGATCTGTGGTAATCACAAACAAGATATTTAAAGAATACTTGGAATATTCAATCATAAAATAAATTGATTTCAAAAGATAGAACAAAGAAAATCTCAGCCAGCATAAAATAACCTGGAAAATGAATGTGGGTCATTTTTGACCCATGTTGTGCATTAGAAGGGGTGTTGCGCATCAAAGGGTTAAGTTCATATCTGTTTTCTCATTACTGCATATTTGGTGTAAGCTGTATGGTCTCATGCTTCTCTTATATATCCTCCTGGGACCCGAAGAAAAAAAGTGTGTCTAAATTATTATTATTATTATTTTAATTTTCTATTTGGAGGTAAATGAACACCTTAGTATTTACATTTTGTTAATTTTATTTTTATTCATAATGTTGTAACGTGTCCTCTGTAATAGACGTCGGGGACATTTTGGTGTTAAATCCACGTGAAGTTTTACCTGGCCAGCCAAATGATATCTCTCTGTATTTGCTATACAGCGAGATACCATTTGGACACCCTCGCTCCACCCTCGCTCCCCCGGTTAACAACGGACTCCGCAATTCTGATTCGTTCAAAGATGGTGACGTCAGTGCACCCGCCTTTGCCCGCAACGTCACTCTTAGGCAGCGGAAGTTCCTCCTCAGTTTTGAATCAAGATGGCGCATCGGAGAACTGAACGTCCCTTCCATTCAGCTGTAAAATTGGTCTTAAATGACCTAAAACACATCGATTCCTTAAAACCACAGCAGCTGACAGCTCTAGAGGCCTTTCTTTTCTTTTGTTTGATTGGTTCCGTCGCTGTCTGTCTACGCGCAACGGCAGCGCATTCTGGACCAAGCATTACCAGACTTGCCGCTGGTACAGCGATGAGTCATGGATTCTTCCAGGCAACTCATTTGATAGAAGGTTTCGAATCCTGTTCTTGACATAAACGTCATTGGTAAAGCAGAGTCTATTTTGTGTAATATAGGACTTTATGAAAATAAAACTGAAGAACAAATTAAATACAGAACCGTGGGCATATGATGGTGACTGTGAAAATGGGGGGAGATTGGAGCATGTACGTTTGAATCATTCTAAATACATCTTTCAGTATGTAAATGAGATTAGAAACAACTAGAACATTGTTTAAAGCTCTCGAATTTGCAAAATAGGTCTAGGATGCGTGAAGAGTCCCTCAGTTGTCCAGGTAGAATCCATGATAAAAGAAGAAATTCAAATTTGTCAACTGGACAAGGTTTGTTTTGTCGAAAACGTTTCGCCGCTGATCCGAGAGGCTTCGTCAGTTCTGGTTAGAGTGCTGGTAAGACACGTGCTTATATCTCGCTGCAGGGAGGAGCTAACTACACTCAACAAAAATATAAACGCAACACTTTTGTTTTTGCATTGCTTCCTACTGGCTTGGTTCACGTCGCTGTTCATTAACTGTTCTCTGATTGGTTCACTTAGCTGTCTGTCTATGCGCAACGGCAGCGCATTCTGGACCAAGCATTACCAGACTCGCCTCTGGTACAGCGATGAGTCATGGATTCTTCAACGTGAAGTTAACAACCTAACAAAAACTTTTTTTTTTTTTTTTTTTTTGATAACCAACATTTCTGACAAACTTCTACAGTCGCCTCAAAAAGTTTTTAGACTCCCTTTTAATTTCTTATTTATTTATGTATTTATGTATTGATTTATTGATTTATTTATGTATTTAAGTACTTATTTATTTATTTATTCATGTATAATTTAATTATTTTTATTTTTATATTTATTTATTTTTGTTTTTTATTTATGTATTTAATTATTTTATTTATATATATATATATATATATATATATATATATATATATATATATATATATATATATATATATATATATATATATATTATTATGTATTTATTTATTTAAGTATTTTTATTTTTATACATATTATTTATTTATGTATTTATTATTATTATTATTATTATTATTATTATTATTATAGTGCAGACACAAATTAGAGTCCATCTCAAAACACATAAAAGACAGACTGGTTAACTCAATGTCCACTATAAAGGACACAAATGAATGGGCAGGTCTCAGGAGGATATAAAAACACTGTCCAATCTCTTTTAATAACTGTTTAAAGGTCCTATATTACACAAAACTCACTCTTGTGAGCTTTAAGGCATGTAAGAATTCTCTCCTCAAAAACAGACCAGGAGTTGTGTTTTATTTCATTCACATGTTTGAGTAGCTCTTTATTACAAGTCTTCAAATCTCCAAAGTTCAAAATGACTTGACAAGTAAAATTAACTACCAATGGAATAAGTGTGTTTCTATTAATTCAATCAACATTCAATGTTGTTTCTTATTTCAAGTGCAAAGAGTGGTGGTCTTTCTTATCGTAAGTGTAACTAAATGTATTCTCACATTTTAAGTCCAAAACGTCTTCTTCCATTGGTAGATAATTTTTCTTGTGACGTGAATTTACTGAAATCATGATCAAATTTTCTTAATTAAAGTCATCTTAATTTGGCTAGATTTTAGTTTTTGCACTACTACTACTATTACAACTATAGCTTACAGCTGTACCTTTTGTTTAGTAGAGATTGGTTACCTGGCCAGCCAAATTATATCTCTCTGTATTTCCTATACAGCGCGATACCATTTGGACACCCTCGCTCCACCCTCGCTCCTCCGGTTAAAAACGGACTCCGCGATTCTGATTCGTTCAAAGATGGTGACGTCAGTGCACCCGCCTTTGCCCGCAAAGTCACTCTTAGGCAGCGGAAGTTCCTCCTCAGTTTTGAATCAAGATGGCGCAATCTCTGATTGGTTCACTTAGCTGTCTGTCTACGCGCAACTGCAGCGCATTCTGGACCAAGCGTTACCAGACTCACTCGCTGGTACAGCGATGAGTCATGGATTCTTCCAGGCAAAGAGATGGGCAATTCCAGGGCTGAAATTATCCAGATAATTCTAGTGAAGGTGTTTTAAAAACACAGTAGTGCACATGACGTCACAAGGTGGAAAAGAGTGTTTTCTGTTTGAGACAGTAACGTAGGGTTTATGTGTTAAACACATGAATGAAACTAAATACAACTCCAGGTTTGTGATGAAGAAACATAACATAGCTCAGAAATCAGCAAAATATGAACACTTTAAATAAAGAGCTGACGAAGCCTCTCGGATGAGCGGCGAAACGTTTTCGACCAAACAAACTTTGTCCAGTTGACAAATTGAATTTCTTCTTTTATCATGGATTCTACCTGGACGACTGAGGGACTCTTCACGCACTTTAAATAAACAACACTGTACCTTGCTATGTTTTTTTTTTCTAACGGACAGCTCCTCATTTAATCCAACATGAACGCTTTATCTACGCGTGACAGCCCTCTTCCTCTTCCATCCATCATCAACACTTTTTCTCTCCTCCGTTTAGAAGGTAATCACCAAAAACAACCATAAAGACCCCTCATGTGTTACGGAGTGTAGTCAGCAGAATGTGCCAGCACCAGCAAAACCGTAGCAGCCCAGGCCTGTCAGATCAGCCCTATTTTCACAAAGCTCAATTACTGCGTCGGTCAGGGTATGATGGATCACAGAACGAGAGCGTGCTTACTCCAGCTTTACCACTCTGGGAATAAATATTGCTACTTGTTTGACACAGACCCTTCGGCTGTTCACAGAGATAACTTTTTGCCTAGAGCCAGAGAAAAGTAACAAAGACAAATTTGCATAACTCTGTGGTAAATAGTTGGATAGCATGTAGAAAATATGTAGGGTTCAGTCGTTTGGCTTTTTTGGTACCAGGTTTTTGACAGGTGAATGTTACTATTGTGGTGTAATAGTGTTCAAATTTGATACTAAGAAATACACTTGATAGTCAATACTGATTTCCATACCACAATGAGGTAACACTTCATATTAAGACACACATATTCACCAAAAATTAGCTGTTTACTAACATGCATATTAATAGCATACTAGCCATTTGTTAGTCATTATAATTCCCTAATTAATACCTTATTCTGCAAGACTTTATTCTACCCTTACTAGACCCTTAACTAAGAATTTCCAATATATACACTCCTAATTACCCATTATTGATAATCATTAAGTAAGTTGTTGCATATGAATTACAATCTAAATGTGCATGGCTCAGTATGGGGCTTGTAAGGTGGTAGTACGGCAAGAATATTTATTCACTCCTAATAATACTTACCAAAAATGGTTTATTCATATGGAATTAAACACAAAACCACAAGTGCAAATAGTGTACAAATAACTCGTAATTAAGAATATGTTCCCTATACTGAAGTTGGGTTCTCTTTACATTAAATTTACTATTAATTGGCACTTATTAACCCCTATGTGTTCCTTAATCTAAAGTTGCCTCCTATTCACACCTTTTAAGTGCATTACAGTACACAACAAGCAGACAGCCGAGTGAGCACAAATACAAATATCTCTTTTTTTTAATGAATACGAGATGGCATACTGTACAAATACATACAGGAGTAAACTTTCACTGTACACAGTATCATTTAAACACAAAAATGAATGTACCAAAATAAAAAGATTCACAGGCCAATATAAACTGGAAATTGTCCTACAATTGCTTGAACACCGTACATTGAATTTTGACAAACCAAAGCTGCCCTCCAATTTACAGGATTTTGCAGTAAGCTGCAAGACAATAAAGTTAACTCAAAACAGCATATTTTCTGTGCCCCTCTTTCAACACATATCAGAGGAGAACAAATAAGCTCACAGCAATCAGCACTAATATAAAAATATCTCTTTTATTACTAGAAAACGTCACATACAAATGCATTTCTCTTACACACACATACGCTGACGTGCACACACACAAACACATCTGCACAGCATAGTACAGTACTCATAGATTTCTCACAGGATATTTTTTCTTAATGTCATGTAACAGCATTCCTAGTGGCCCATCTCTGTGATGGCTTCCACGTCAGTAGGTCCACTCAATTACATCTAAGTGATCTTTCAGCATATTTTGTGTGCGGTTCCCTCTTAGTCTCCATATAGTTGACTTGCAAACACCCCAGAAACGCTCCACGTTCTGTGTGTGCACACCAGTAATGGGGTCAACAAAATGTTCCCGTCGCCTTATGTCCACCCGTATGCACGAAAGATCAGGGGTGAACAATCCCTTGACCCAGTGGTTTGACGACACTTTTGGTTCATGGGCTAAAGTTATCATACCTTTCATTACATCCTTAATTATTGTCATCTCATTATTCTTATTTTGTGGCTGCTGTTGTATCCCATTATGCCGCCACACTATTGAACGTACTATGGAACGTGCTATAACCACTAAATTCGCTGATGTCCAGTATATGCAATTGATTCTACGTGATGACTTCAATGAGGATGCAACTGTTTAAACTTTACCATTACCTATTATGACGTCATGTGTAAAAATCTTAATGAAGAGCACATGTATTGAAGTTCTGATAATGTGTAAACGTTTGTAATAAATTTGAACAACACGAGGGAGTGTCAGGGAAATTATGATTATTATATTATATTATGTTCAAATATATTGTTAAACTTATTATTGCAATCTTGTTCTTAATGTCTAATATCCTTAACATGGTTAGATTTGTGAAACAAATCAGCGGTAAGGCGACAGTTGGTCTGACCCACATACTATGACATGACATATGATATCAATATTATCAATATCAATATTAGCACTTATGATAAAATGTGTTCCAGAATGATAAGTCCCTGAGTTCTCATGTCTTGATTTAATCACAAACTGTGTTCCCATGATGTATGCAATCTGTGTGTCATGTGATTAATGTAATAAAAGCTGAAGCGGCAGATCCATTGTTGGGAGACATTGGTGAACTGACTCGGGTCTTGTCAATCGCTCTGTTCCCCCTTGCCGACAAGTAAAACTTCAACCTGGTGTCCCTGGTTGTTCCTTTTAGTAATACTGTGGCAGTATTGAATATATGATCTAACTCTGACAGTGACTTACAGCAATATCAAAGTAAGTTTTTTCTTTCCTCGTTTTTTTTTCTCTCTCTCTCTTTCTGTATTAGTTAAAGGGCCAGATCAATGGTGTGGATAGAGGAACCATGAAGATGACAGCTCCGACTGCGGAGCTCAAGATTGTCGATCCTGACACGTTCAATAGCCTGAAGTTTAACCCTACCGCTGACACCCTGATGTCCTTTGCAAAGAAGTGTGCCGCTCACATTACCCCTGAGAGACGTATCATAATCGAGGACATGAAATCCAGAGGCAAACTTCTTCCCTTGTTAATAAAGTATTAAAGTACAGTTGTGAGCTTTTTGTTCAGCGATATCTCTGTTATGTGTTAAAAGAGGGCCGCAGAGAATATGCTGTTTTGAGTTAACTTGCAGTTCATCTTTATTGTCTTGAAGCTTATTGCAAAATCCTGTAAATTGGAGGGCAGCTTTAGTTTGTCAAAATTCAGTGTACGACGTTCAAGCAATTGTAGGACAATTTCCTTTTTATATTGGCCTGTGAATCTTTTTATTTTGGTACATTCATTTTTGTGTTTGAATTATACTGTGTACAGTGACTGTTCACTCCTGTATGCATTTGTACAGACCATCTTGTATTCATTAATAAAAGAGATATTTGTATCTGTGCTTACCTGGCTGCTTGTCTGCTTGTTGTGTACTGTGTGCTGTAAGGTGTGAATAGGAGGCAACTTTAGATCAGGGAACACATAGGGGTTAATAAGTACCAATTAATAGTAAATTTAATGTAAAGAAGACCCAACTTTAGTATAGGAAACATATTCTGTATTACAAAGTCTTAATTACAAGTTATTTTTACACTATTTGCACTTGTGTTTTTGTGTTTTGTGTCCATATGAATAGACCATTTTTGGCAAGTATTATTAGGAGTGAATAAATGTTCTTGCCGTACTACCACCTTACAAGGCCCATACTGAGCCACACACATTTAGATTGTAATTCATATGCAACAACTTACTTAATAACTATCAATAATGGGTAATTAGGAGTGTATACATTGGGAATTCTTAGTTACGGGTCTAGTAAGGGTAGAATAAAGTCTTGCAGAATAAGGTATTAATTAGGGAATTATAATGACTAATAAATGGCTAGTATGCTATTAATATACATGTTAGTAAACAGCTAATTATTGTTGAATATGTGTGTCTTAATATAAAGTGTTACCGTATTTTCTTTATGTTACCATGGGGCCTTATATCTGTGGAAACCCTCAGTGGTCCAGGTAGATTCCATAGTGGTTCATGACTGTATATTAGTCTATGTGCTCTTATACTTGTTCTGATACAGCTAAAGATCATTTCCCTTCCAGTAACTCCAATGTCTATGAACATGATTGGGCAGGGAACCTACTGCAGCCTACCTCAACAAGAAAAAGCCATGCCTGCTAACCCTTTCCCCTGCACTCATCCAACACAGCCTGATATTTGGCACTCTTCCTTTCGAAGGCCTCATCATACCCCTCCTCCCAGGGCACGGTGAGTTCAATGAGGATGATCTTCCTCACCTCCTTTGACTACAGCATCAAATCTGGCCTTAGGGTGGTTTGAATAACCTGTGGGAATTGCAGCCTCTTCCCCAGGTCCAGCATTATGTCCTATTTTTCTGCCCTTTACAAGAGGCTGCTCTTTGGCTTTTCTTCCTCCTCCTGCTCTAATGTCTCTGCCATGGCTCTCAACACTTTATCGTGGCGCCATTTATACTTTAATTGAGCAAGTGTGATCTTACACCCTGACAGTACATGTGTCAAGGTTCCCCCTTTCTCTTGAGAGCTGTTCCCCTTTCTCTGCAGAGCTGTCTTTTAGCCCCCATCTATGCAAGTTAGAAGGAGTCAGGACAGTGTCATATATAGATCAAACCAGTCAAAAAGGCTCCCTTAGATGCCACTGCAACAGCTTCATGTCTCCTTCATGTTTCAGACATGCTCCTGGACCATGGCTCTCCTCTTCTTGGGTCCTGCGTTATTCCACAGCCAGATATGTATAGTTCCCAAGCCCGGTCTTCCTGTACAAGAGGTGCCAGTGATGTCTCGCAATCTCAACATTCCGTCTGCTTGGCTGCCGCTGCTTCTGCTGCCCATGTGCGGCCTGCTCTTGTGGTGATCACAGACTTATACTCTGTATGTTATCAGCATGCTGCACTTTGCCAACTTGAACTCCTCCATGACTATGAAGGCCTATGAATGTGAAGCTTCAAGGGATCCCTAACCACTTTCAACAGTATTTATTGACCTTTTTCTCAACTCCCTCTACACTTGTCATAGGCACCTCATACATCATAAGGAGCTAGATGAGTCTCAACAGCAGGCTGTGCTGGTAGATCCAGGATTTCAATTTCCCAGGAAGTCCTGATTTCAGTGTACTCAAGCCAATCTCCCTGCTTTTCCATTTTCACTACAATGTTTTTGTCAGTGAGTGTGTGGTCAAACCATTTAGCAAGCAATTTAACTGAGCTGTCTTCAGTGGATGAGATAACTTCTCCTTGCACCTGCATCTTGAATCCATTTGTTAGTTCGCCATTCCTGATCACCAGACATCTGGACCTTTTGGGCTTAAAGTTCATTCTGACCCATGTTGCCATTTGGCCCAGAACAGAAAGCACCCACCATGCCTCAACATAGGTTGTTATTGTCACTGTCAAATAATCCATATATCCCCTAACAGGGGGATGTTGGATGCCTGATTCCATTAAGAGAACATGGGCTTCCTCTTAGCAGCTGTTATGATGAGGTTCATTCCCATAATAAAGAGAACAGGGGAGACTGTGCATCCAGTTATGATTCCCTTTTCCACCATTTACCATTGTGTTGTGAAATGAGTGGCCTCAAACCACAGTAGGTTTCCTGAGAAATAACTGTCCTGGTCATGTCCTTGATGTGTGCAAGGATGTGGCATGGGGCATTGACCCATAAGCGCCGGCTTATGCCTAGCCACATTGTTGTCAGGTTGCCTTTGTTGGTCTTAGCCTCTTTAATGAGTTATGTTTGTGCTCTTGTGTGTTCTGTGCACCCTGAAAATCCCAGAATCCCACCTTTCTGGATTGAAGTGTCCACATTACCATTCACAGTCAGGTAAGAAGTCGACACTTGAAGGAGATATTGCCCTGGCTTTTCTCACCACTTCTGCAACCTCCTTCCATGATAGTTCACTAGTAACTAGCAAGACAGTGGAGACACTTGTGGCCTGTGCCAATCTGTTCCAAAGCAAACCTGTAGAAATGAGGCTTGTCAGTGTAGATCCCACTAATGAAACTATTGCATTGCATCAGGTTTGTGAAGTTGTAATGTATTGTTTTGTACCATGCTTTTTTATATTTATGATAAATTATTGGGAGTAGTGCAGGAATAGGCTGAGATTTGTGCTTTTTTTTTTTTATTGTATTTTATTTTTTTCAAAATTTGTGATTTTTTTTTTTTTTTTTAGCAAAATGTGCTAGTTGAGGTCATGAAGAAGCCACTCCATGTTTCAGATAACAGCATTCGTTGCTTTAAAAACATACATTTTGTCTTT
Organism: Paratrypauchen microcephalus; assembly: GCA_036785185.1. Taxonomy (NCBI): domain Eukaryota; kingdom Metazoa; phylum Chordata; class Actinopteri; order Gobiiformes; family Gobiidae; genus Paratrypauchen; species Paratrypauchen microcephalus. The sequence goes on from JAVJIX010000075.1 coordinate 93,294, forward strand.
GAAACGGGCTAGTTTTTGGGAACGAGTCGGTGCGTGTGTACAGTAAATTACCATAATTCTGACCTGCCTTGAAACACCACACCACAATAATGTCAGTGATGATCTGCAGGGGGAGGGCTTATCTTAATGTCATGCAAATGAGCTCCTTTCTGCTCCACAAGCCTATCTTCAACGTGGCTTTTCTCAGCTTTGTGTTTTCTTATGTGCACGCATTCAAATGGCCACAAATTCTTCAAATGTTATCAGATTTCGATGTGTAAGGCATTGTTGGAAAGCTTCAGAATCTGTGAATAACTCAAAATGCCTCCGGGACGACTTGTGACTGTTTTTTCTGTCGTAGTGTCTACCAGCACTCTGACCAGAACTGAAGAAGCAGCTTAGACAAGCTGCGGAATGTATTCGACCAAATAAATTTTGTCCAGTTGACAAACTGAATTTCTCCTTCTGCCATGTATGGATGACAATTAAAACCATTTCAGGCCCTTTTTTGATAAAGGAACAACATTATAACATGGTAGAAAGCTTCAAAAAGTTGATTTATCCCTCTTTACTGACAGAACAATGTACGGTCACATTAGCAAATTCTTGATGTTAATGACCAAATGGTTTTTGGCCTAAGCGAAAGGCTGTATTCATTCACTCCAGGTCCTGAATGAGCTTTTCTTATGTTTCTTTATCAACTCTCTACACAAAGCCCCCCTATCATCAGCCCTCTACTAACTAAGAGAAGGAAGAGAAGAATGGTGAGGCCGGGGTACCAGCCATGAATATCTGAGCAGCACTTAAAAATGCTCTCAGTAGCTTTGTGGAGGATCAACAATCATGTCAAGTCTGTGTGTAACAGTGCAGGCAGAAGCAGCACGCTAAACAGAATCACAAATGCTCACTTCTGAAGGAGACCAAACCATGTTTATGAAGAGCTAAGACAGCTTCCTGTTTAGCAGTTACATCAGCTCCTCCAGATGAACGGATCAGGAATGGCAGCTTTTCTCTTATTTGATGCAAGTCCAAGTTCGCAGTTAACTTGGAAAATTCGGTGAACCATGATTTATTTCTGTCTCCATGGATATGTTTTATGGGGATACACAACATTAGAAAATATAGCTGGATAAGATTTACAGCAGATGTAATATGCAAAATAGATTCTTTTAACCATGTTATACTTGTTCTAAAGTTCTAATTTAAAGTGATACATGCATGTTTGAGCAATCTTTTTTCTCCTGTATTCAAAACATTATTGCTTCCATCAACCCTCATTGTCTTAATCAGTGCTACACGTAGGATTGTTGTCATGTCGTAATTTTTGGTTCAAATGTAAAAAATCTGTTACTCACTAGTGTGCAGCTATCTATAGGAGGGGCCGGCTCATGATGACATTTACATCAGCTCCCATTGGGCACAACAGTTTTCTAAGATAGAAGATATTAAGTTGTTTTAGATGATATTGCTATTAAAATGTCCAGATGATAACATTATAACTACAGTATATAGCAGACATAGGCACAATAGGTCTGCTTTAAACAACTCTTTTTCAAGAACTTGTGATCAATACAAGAGGTCCTGTGTGGTCCTGTTTAATGGTATGGCAAAAAGAGAAATTCAATTTGTCAACTGGACAAAAGTTTATTTGAATACGTTTATTTGAATCGAATACGTTTTGCAGCTCATCCAAGCTGCTTCTTCTGTTCTAGTCAGACACTGGTGGACACTGTCTATATCCTGAAGGGAGGAGCTAACTACAATGAAATCTGAGACTACCACATCTATTTGTTTACAGTTTTTGTTAGTTAGCAAGGCCTATTGAATATGCAATGAGTGTGGGGTCTTGTTAGCATAACTATTCAGGGCCATAATGGGTGTTTTCACACCTCTGGATACCTCCAGTTGACTACCTGGACGACTGAGGGATTCTACGCAGTAAAATACGCACAAAATAAGCTCAACTGTTGTAGTTCCAACTAAGTCAGTTCCTTATTGTCAAATTAAACGAGCACTACTAACTTCAACTTCAACAAGAAGGAGTGTTTGAGGTAGAATGAAATGTGCAATATGTAAGGTGTGTGTGCAATATGTAATTTATTCTTAATTGCAAAAACATTGGCCCTCAAATGCCTTTCCCTGATCTGAATGGTTACACCCTAAACTCCAGCACGTACACCAGTCATGAATCAGTGCAGCCTCTGCAGCTCCGGGGAATTCTGGAGGCTCTGAGCTTTCACATGAGTCACGATCTGACCCAGGGCTCTCAAGGCACACGCATTGAGAGTGTGACACACGCAACTTGGATGTGCCCTCTATCTGCAGGTTACCTCTGGCTACACAAGTTCAGTTGTGATTGTAGTAGCATTTTAAAACTGTAAGAGCACAGAATACATACAGTTCCTTTAAAGTCTTCAGTAAAAGTCCAAGTCAGCTTGACCATCCCAGGGAATGTTGATGAAATCAGCTGCAAGTTATGGATTCTAATTAAATAGTGTATAATCAGTAAAAAAAAGAGATTTGACTCCACGAAAAAAGGGTTCAGCATCTTAAAGTAATCATTTTAAAGTGTGCAAAATGGGTGCATTTTGCAAAATTGACTTTTTGGAGCTTTCTACCATGTAACAACGATCCCTGCTTGGAAAAAATAAATAGTCCATCCATTTCCATCCATTTTCTTCCGCTTATCCGGGGCCGGGTCGCGGGGGCAACAGTCTAAGCAGGGACCTAAAATAAATAAATAAATAAAATAAATAGTACAAAACAATAGTACAAAAAAATAAATAAAAACAGGCCAGAAGAGGTTTTAGAGTCCATGCACGTTTGATAAAAGGAGAAGTTCAATTTGTCAACTGGACAAAGTTTGTTTGGTTGAAGACGTTTCGCCGCTCATCCGAGAGACTTCTTCAGTTCTGATTCTAGTGCTGGTTAGTCCCTGTTTATATCTAGCTGCAGGGAGGAGCTAACTACACTGAAACAATTCTGAAACTATCTCATTAGTTATTCGAATATTTAGCATCTCTATTCAGACTACAGACCACAGAATAGAGATGCTAAATATTCGAATAACAAAAGGAACAAATGAGGGGATAGTTTCAGAGCTATTTCAGAGCAGTGAGCCTCTCAGGGCTAAATAGAGATGCTAAACGAGACGCCAGGGAAACAAAAGATACAAATTAGTTGAGATAGTTTCAGAATGATTTCAGTGTCCTCCCTGCAGCTGGATATAAACAGGGACTAACCAGCACTAGAACCAGAACTGAAGAAGTCTCTCGGATGAGCGGCGAAACGTCTTCAACCAAACAAACTTTGTCCAGTTGACAAATTGAACTTCTCCTTTTATCATGGATTCTACCTGGACGACTGAGGGACTTTTCACGCACCATGCACGTTTGAGTAATCAAGCAATCTCTTCTGGGCCCTTTTCAAACCCTCCTCCTAACAATTAAGATTCTGTTGAAGGCTCCGCCCACAAGCCTACATCACCCATGCTCCCACACAGCAAACAAAAACAAAACTAAAACTTATTAAACCTGCTAATATGTTGTTTTCAGTGAATATAGCATTTTGAAAACAATAAAAGGTAACATGGTGATCTAAATATCTAAATGTGTTACAGTTAATACCCCATAGAAGTGTAATACCCCTTCTTAAACATTGCAAAATTGTAGAAAATAATATAAAAATATAAATGTAATATAGTCCATTTAAATCATTTTGAGTGAAATTTTGTATTTTAGACTTTTAACAAGTTCAGTAACAGGAGGGCTGACTGAAAAACTTCACCTAACTTTCCTTAGTAGCGTGGGAACAAGAAGTGTCTGCAGATAATGATGTTTGCCTCTTAATTGTAAAGAGCACATTATGCAGGAGTCACCTTTTTAGTTAAACCCCCGGAAGCTCTGCAGAATTTTGAGTGGGGCCCAGTGGAGCGAGGGAGGAGAGACAGAGGAGTAAGGGAGGAGTGACAGAGGAGCGAGGGAGGAGAGAGAGAGGAAGAGGAGACAGAGGAGTGAGGAAGAGTAGAGACAGAGGAGAGGGACGAGGACAGACAGAAGAGTGAGGAAAATGAGAGATAGAGGAGTGAGGAAGAGGTGAGACAAAGGAAGAAGAGAGACAGAGGAGTGAGGGAGGAGAGCAGCAAAAGAGGAGAAGCAGGAGTGAGGGAGGAGAGAGGGCAGAGTCAGTTAGGAGAGGCAGAGGAGCAACAGAAGAGTGAGGAAGAGGAGAGATGGGTGTGAGGAAGAGTAGTGAGGCAAGTGAGATGGAGGAGTTAGGGAGGAGAGACAGAGGAAGAGGAGAGACAGGAGCGAGTGAGGAGAGACAGAAGAGAAAGGGAGGAGAGACAAATAAGTGAGGGAAGAGAGACAAATGAGCGAGGAAGAGAAGATACAGAGGAAGAGGAGAGACAGAGGAGTGAGGAAGAGGAGAGGCAGGAAGAGGAGAGATAAGGAGCGAGGGAGTAGACCAAAGAGCAAGAGGAGACACAGAATAGTGAGGAAGAGGGAAGATTAGAGACAGATGAAGAGGAGAGATAGAGGAGACTAAAAAGAGGAAAGACAGAAGAAGAGGAGAGACAGTGGAGAGAGGGAAGAGGAGAAACAGAGGACGTAGGAAGAAGAGGAGATACAGAGGAGCAAGAAAGGAGAGACAGGAAGAGGAGAGGGGGAAGAGGGATAGACTCCACAGGGGACTGATGAACAGCTGCATTTTACATTCCAACACACTGGTCATGCACAGACAATTGATTCTCTCCACCATTGTCTCAAGGGGGACGAGTCACGTGTCGTCTACAAATCGTGCCAGAGCATCCCAATAATACAGTGCATGCAAAGTGAATGTGAAAATGGAAAATTCTATGGAAAATTCGAGAAGACGAGATGCGATTCCCCTGAGATATAGCATTATGTCTAGGGGATGGGGGGCAGAGGAGTCAGAGGAGTGAGGGAGGAGAGATGGAGGAGTGAGGGAGCAAAGACAGTTAGCAGTTAATACCCCATAAGTGCATGCTCCACTGCGACAGCACGACCTGAGCTCCGTTTGTAAAGTTTGTTTTTTGTCACACCTAAATGGATAGTGGAATGGATGATAACTGCCCTACTTTTAATGACTTGGCTGATTTACGGAAGCATCGCGCATCTGACAGGCGGCGGCGGCAACAGGTTACTCACCTACAGCCGCGATGAGCTTCTGCTCCATTGGTCCTCCCTGCTGAGCAACACCAAGCCTGCTGTCCCTTTGCCACCGGAGCTCCGGCCGAGAAAGCGGGGAAGACACAGGGGTGTCCGGAGCAGGATTCGGAGACGTCCTTTCAAGCCTCCTCTCCCCTCTATCATTTTATCAAATGTCCGTTCACTCCATAATAAAATGGATCTTTTACAAGCCAGATGCCAACTAGAAAGGGCCTTCAGAGACATCTGTGTCGTTGCCCTCATGGAAACATGGCTGGATGAGTCAACCGCTGATTCCGATGTCGGACTGGACAATTTTACAGTACAGTGGTACCTCACCTTACGAAATTAATTTGTTCCAGAAGTGGTTTCGTAACGTGAAAAATTCGTATGTTGAGTAGCTATTTCAATGGAAAAGGCCTGATCCGTTCCAAGTTTTTTTTTTTTATAGTGTAACTTTTTTTTATAGTGTAACATTTGTGTTCTGCGTCCTGATTGGAATAAACCAGGTCTAGACCAGAACTAAACCAGGTCTAAACCTGGACTGGACCTGGACTAAACCAGGATTATCCCGGGACATGGCAGTGCTGTTGGAGGAGCGCAGTGCTCCTGTCTCCACGCTCCTTGCGCGTTCCGCGCTAGAGCTAAGAGGCAGAGAAAGAAAGAAAGCTATGCCTTTATTAGTCCCACAGTGGGGAAATTCCAGTTCTGCATTTAACCCATCCTGTTATTAGGAGCAGTGAGCAGCACATTACTGCGCTCGGGGACCATCTTCATGATCTTCTTGCTTCGGCTTGGTCAGGACCTAAGCTGGAAGATTTACCTAAAGACAGACGCTCTTTCAGCGGGAATAAGAGCGGGGCGGGCTCTGCTTCTATGTGACTTCCAGAGCGGGGAGGCTGGCACTGTGAGCTGTGAGCCGCGCGGGGCCGAGCCGCGCGGGGGGCGGGGCCGAGCCGCGCGGGGCCGAGCCGCGCGGGGCCGAGCCGCGCGGGGCCGAGCCGCGCGGGGCCGAGCCGCGCGGGGCCGAGCCGCGCGGGGCCGAGCCGCGCGGGGCCGACTCCATCCGGCTCCATCCCGCGCCGTGTCGCTTTTTGATCCTTCGATGTCGGCTCTTCCTATCATTGTGAAGCAGAATTCACCAAGCGTTCTAAGGGAACGTTAGCTGGGTTTAGACCGTCGTGAGACAGGTGAGTTTTACCATACTGATGATGTGTTGTGTCTCCGCTCCCCTATATTGAGCCGTGCCCCCCCCACGCATGAAAGTTCGAGTGTTTAAACGAGAGAGAAATACGAGAAAAGTGTAGAATGTGTGGTGAGGCATTTACAGCCCTAAAACATGTAGAACAATTGCAAAATACAAAGTTGTCCTACCTCGTGGACCTCTCCCACTGCGGGCCACCTCTGGAACCTAACCCCGTGTGTGTTGATAAAGTGTATTTACGTTTTGGGGCGTGCATCTGAGCGTGCATTAATTGAATTTTTGAGATTTGTTGTTTTTAAAGTGCTTTATAAATAAAGTTGGATTGGATTGGAGATTTCGCGTTTCGTAACTTGAAATTTCATTCGTATCTAGAGACCAAAATTTGACGTGAAGGCGTTTCGTAACTTGAAATTTTCGTTTGTTGGGTCATTCGTAAGGTGAGGTACCACTGTAATTCGCGCTGACAGGACTGAGCAGGCAGGGAAGAAATGTGGCAGTGGTGTGTGCTTATACATCAATAACAGGTGTTGCACGAACATCAAAGTCCATCATAAGTCATGCATACCAGACCGAGAAATACTGACTGTGTCTCTCTGTCCTTTCTACCTGACTAGGTGATCAGCTGTGTTTATGTCTCTTCCAGTGCGAACACCATCACGGCAGCCAAGCTAATTGCCGGGGAAGCTAATGACATGCTAGCTAAGTACCCCAGTGCTCCGCTGTTTATTATGGGTAATTTTAACAACTGCCGACTGGACAGCGTTTTATCATCTTTCAAGCAATATGTGGACATCCCCACGAGACGGGTAAACATCTTGGACTTATGCTATGGCAACATTGCCGATGCTTTCCCAGACATCCCAAGTTCCAAAAACAAATTTCAGGGAGATGTCGTCCACCCCCCAACCCTAACCCTACACAATAGAGAAGGCCACTTATTTTAACAACTTTTTATTAACTTAACTGAGTTCTTAAACATTAAACTTTAGAATTAAACATAAACTTGAAATTAAATTAAATATGAAATTATTAAATATTAAAATTAAATTAAAAATTAAAATTAAATATGTTATTTGTGTTTAAACATTTCAAATATATGTCCATGTTTGCATAAAACACCTGTCACCAGCCTATTTTAAACACAGTGCACCTCACCACAGTGTCATCATTTTTCACCCTAATCCATTGCTTCTCAAATAGTGGGGCGGGCCCCCCTGGGGGGGCGTGGCGTCCAGGGGGGGCGCGTATGACCCTGGGAAACATGTTTTTTTGCTGTACTGTACTAGAACTAAGTGTAATTGCACATCAACAACAGTAGTTGGCAGTGGCGTTCTCACATGCGATTTACGTCTCACCATTAACTCATTGGCTGCCGGAGACGTCTATTCGGGCGAACCCAACCGTTGATTGCCAGAACGTCTATAGACGTTCAACACGTTTTTCAGCGGGGGTTGCTAGGATACGGCCTGGAGCAACTTTGAAGGTGTAATTCACACACCTCAACCTGTAGATGGCGATCTTGTATCATTATTTGCCGATCAGAGCCGGGGAAGAAAGGAGGAGTGCAGTGTGTGTATAGATGTGTGTAAGATGGCGAGGCCAGAGAACCCGGAAAAGCAGATAACTGTTGATCAGCGCCTATGGAGCGATCAGATCGCTCTTGGGACCCAGGATCCTGGATCAGAGGATCGCAGAGACAAGCTGGATCAAGCAGCGAGGTCTGGGCAGAGATCTGCTGTGCTCGAGGAGGGCGTGTCATGTGTGCGCTGCGCGGATCAGGGAGTCTCCTCAGAACTACGACAGCTCCAAAGAAGAAGTTTACTGACTTGGAGCAGTAATGCTTCTGTATGGTAATTGTAATGAATGAAGTTGTGTGTGTGTGTGTGTGTGTGTGTGTGTGTGTGTGTGTGTGTGTGTGTGTGTGTGTGTGTGTGTGCGTGCGTGCGCGTGTGCGTGCGTGCGCGCGTGCGTGTGTATCTGTGTGTGTGTGTGTGTAAAGGTTTATGCATGGGCTTGTGTGTATGTACATATATATATATATATATGTGTGTGTGTGTGTGTGTGTGTGTGTGTAGGTGTGTGTGTGTGTGTGTGTGTGTATTAGTTTTTATTATGGATCTGTACTCTGGGCCTCAGACAAAGCCTCAACAAAGTTCTATTTTATATGAAAAGATATTATTATATCCTGTACACATCTCTTGGCACTATTCACAGAGCCTTATATTCTTATATTTGTAAATAAAAAATGTACTTTGTCATCAAAAATCTCTTTCTCTGTTATTTTAGATGTTTGAGGTGTCACTAAATCAATAAATATTGATGTCAAAGTCACTGATCTGCTCGAAATCCTTCTCTGAACTCAATGCTCGTTTTCTCCATTTCTTGCTCAAAAACCAGTGTTTTTGCTGAAACTTCCCTATGTTCTACTATCAGTTATTTGAGAACCGAAAAGGTTAGAAACATAATTTTTTTCCAGGTGAAAGAAGAGAGTCTAGGCTTTATTTTGATGTGTGCCATGTTTATATAGTCAAAGAACTCAGTATTCTGTGAGTCTTGTAAAATCAGTGAAAATTCTCTGAATCTCTGGCACTCTACAGGCTTAGATTTTGAAAACAGGCTGGCAGTGAAAGAGTTAACAAAACATCCTCTGTCACAGAAAAAACACGTATATTCCACTGAGTCGTGTCCTTTAGTCCGACAGAAGCTGACGCATCAGTGGCACAAGGAGAGAGCGTTTTTTTTTCAGTGCTTTTAGCTTATGCAAATGAGGTGGTTTTAAGTTTCATTTCTGTAAAACGTAAACAAATGTGCGCAAAGCTGCATTAAAAAACACATTAATATTTGAGTCCTCAGTGCAGTCTTTGTTGTAAGTTTCTTTCTTTTTTTTGTTTATAATGTTAATAAAAGGATACAATGGTGTTCTAATAACAATTTTCTAGACAAATAATACTATTTATAGTCGCGCGCAGGAAGGGGGGCGTGAAATTTTTTCTTCTTCCTAGGGGGGGCCTCACAGAAAATAATTGAGAAGCACTGCCCTAATCAGACAGGGATATATTTTAGTATATTCTTTAGTATATTCTGCCGTAAAATGAGTTTTATATTTTCGTTTTTTTAGATTCTGCCATCTCGCTGCACTAAATTATAACTTCTGAGAAAGTAAATTGAAGCCCGCCCACACTGAAAGCTGATTGGCTAGTTTTGCTGAGTGTAACCAATCAGGGCGTTCTCTGGCCAGCGCTTGCTTAAACACACACACACGCACACACGCACACACATGCACACACATGCGCAGGTTCCATAAGCGCAAACTCTCTCTCTCTCTCTCTCTCTCTCTCTCTCTCTCTCTCTCTCTCTCTCTCTCTCTCTCTCTCTCTCATTCCGTTTGAAGTAGTCCGTTATTATCTTGCGTGCACGCTCTGCACAGTCCAAAACAAAAACAAAACAAAAACACGTTGTCTAAAATCCGGGATATTTTATCGGACACGCGGGCATCAGGGAGCCACTATAATTTTCCGGGAGACTCCCGGAACTTCCCGGAGACTTGGGATGTCTGCTTTCCGTGCCCGTTCATATCCACCACTCGGGACTGCGGATCATAACATCATCTCTCTACTTCCACTGTACAGGCAACAACTGAAGAGACTCCGCTCGGAGTGCTACAGCGTCCCGCAGTGGTCTGAGGAGGCCATTGCATGTCTCCAGGGTTCGTTGGCTTGTACAGACTGGAGGTTTTCCTGGGGGACATTGATTACAAGGCCGCTGTGATCATTGATTATATAAACTTTTGAATTGGTACTTGCATCCCGGTCAAAACAATTAAGAAATTTCCCAATACCAAGCCTTGGATTACTCCTCAATTTAGGCAAAGTTTGAGAAAGAAATACAAAGCATTCAAGGGAAAATAATCTGGCTGATATGAAACTGGCAAATTGTGAGGTAAAAAATATGGTACTGAAAGCAATACTGAAATACAAGGACAGACTGGAAAGGGAATTCTCTAACATGAACACAAAACAAGCATTCCATAAGGTACGCACATTAGCAGGTTGCGAACCCAAATCCATTCCACACACAGCTACAGACACAGCACAGTTTGTAGAAGAGCTCAATAAATGTTATGCTCGTTTTGATGAGGTGGATTATTCTGCTGAATGTGAGAGACTTCTGAGAGAACTTCCAGTAGCTGACCAGGATGCACCACCCCCTTTTACATTGGAGGATGTGAGGCTCCAGCTCAGCAGGTGCAAGCTGGGCAAAGCCCCCGGTCCAGATGGCATCTCAGCTAAGGTGTTGAAGAACTGCACACAGGAGCTATCTCCTGTTCTTCACTCCCTGTTCAAGGAAGTCTTTGTCACAACCACCATTCCAACCATCTGGAAAATATCCACAATAATCCCCGTACCAAAGAAACCCAGGCCTACGGCGCTCAACCACTACCGACCTGTGGCACTCACCTCCATCATAATGAAGTGCCTGGAGAAACTACTGCTAAACATCATCATGCCGGTTGTTGGCCCGCAACTAGACCCACTCCAATTTGCCTACAAAGCAGGGAGGGGCACGGAGGATGCTGTAGCCTGTCTGCTGCACCTCCTCCTCCAGCACCTAGACTCTCCAGGACACTTCGCCCGGATCCTCTTTGTGGACTTCAGCTCAGCCTTCAGCTCCATCCAAAGGCACCCGATGATCCAGAAACTGCAACAACTCAATATCTCCACCAGACTGATCCACTGATCCTTTCTGAGCAACAGACAGCAGGTTGTACGACTTGGCGCGACCACATCCTCTGCCCTCACCATAAACACCGGTGCACCGCAGGGATGTGTGCTCAGCCCATTTCTTTACACACTCTACACAAATGACAATATTAGTCCCTCCCACGAACATAACATACCTCAAATACTCAGATGACACTGCTATCCTTGCCTTGCTCAAAGGCAATAATTCAGTTATGGACTATTACAGCACAATCACAAAATTCACCAGGTCATGCAGTGAGAACCATCGTCACCTTAATGTCAGTCAAATTAAGGAACTCATTTTCAACCCCCCTCACCACAGCCACCCATCATCATTAGCAGCCAGACAGTAGAGACAGTGGACACTTTCAAATATCTCGGAGTCACAATAGACAATGCACTTACAATTGATCAACATATCACAGACATTTACAAAAAAAGCCATCAACGATTGTCAATAATCAGAAAACTTACAGGACTCTATGTTTCTCCACATCTGTTATTACTGTTGTATCAATCTATCATCCAGTCTATTCTGTTGTATTGTTCTACCTGCTTTTTCAATATGGTCAGTTAAAAACCGGTCGAAACTCACAAAGGTAACTCATACAGCTGCTAAAATTATAGGACTCCCCACACCCAACCTTGCAGATCTCAACAACAGGGCTATTGGATGCTTTGCACTTTCAATAGAACAGGACCCCACTCACCCACTACAGGAACACCTCACCCCTCTGCCCTCAGGACGGAGGTACAGGGCGATCAGGTGCAGGAGGGCCCGCTTTGGCAGAAGCCTGATCCCTTCAGCCGTCACATTTTTGAACAACAGGCCCCGCTGAGTGTGCTGTAACGCTTATTGTATGTGTTTGTGTTTGTCGTGTTGTTGCTGTGTGTGTCAAACAGGCTCTGTGTGCGTGAAAATGAATTTCCCCTTGGGGACAATAAAGTCTAAAGTCTACTGCACATCAGATTTGTGAAGTTATGTTCAGTTTTGTATCATGTTTTGTATATCTATGGAGAACTGTCATGCAGGAGGACTGGTGACGTAGGCTTGTGGGTTGAGCCTTGTACAAGAGGCCTTGTACTGCTATTAACTGTAAAGAGGGTTTGTATAGTGCATATTTATGGACTTAAAAAATGTATACAGTAGAAGTCCGTAGTTTTATCTGTGACACAATTAAAGGGGCAAACAGCGTTTATGAGGCCCAGAGAAGACAACTTTGGTGAATGGATTAATTAAACAAATTTCCAGCAGTTGGCAGATTTGGCCGGTTGAAAGTTTGGTTCTCTCTTTTAGCTTGGTACCCTGCAGAAGTCTCTTTCTTGCTGCCTCAACCACTACTAATGTAGGGATACAAGTGAAAAGAGAGGTCACATCAAAGGACACCACTGCCTCATCCCCGTTAAATTGGAGATGCTTGACTTTGTTCAAAATTCTATCTCTGTAATGCTGGAGCTCCCATTTATTAAATCTGTATGCAGACCTGATGAGGCAGTAACAAACCACAAACAGCTGATGAAATTGCTAATATTCCTGTGGCCATATTAGATTAGAGTGAGTGACAATTGCATGCTGATTTTCATTTGATGCGTCAAAGCCATCTCATTTGTGTTCATTTAACCCAGAGCATGAGCCCTGTGTGATTATGAGGACATTCAGGCACAGGGCTGCTGCTCACACAGGTCCACAGATATAACGGAACAGGATAAGAGACATTTGACAATAATAACATTTTTTAAAAAAAAGGTTAAAGGAGCTGTATGTAGCCGGCACTCTTTCCGTTTTGATAAAGGAACTATCTCAACTGAACTTGTGCCACCAATGCCTTAACTTAAAGGGATATGCCACCCCCAGGTCAAATTTGGGCATCTCCCCACAGTCCAGAGACTAAAATAAGTGGTGGAAAGCGTTTTCCTGGTCACCCAGCCATTGTCCGAGTCTGTCAGCACTGACCGCCGCGGTATCTGCAGCTACTCCGCGTTAGACTGGAGTCTAACGGCGCCAGAGAAAGATTTCGGCCAAAAGGAATTAATTTGCTCGATGCGTTTCCCAATTACTTTCTGTGTAGTGCGCATTCATATCGAGTGCAAATAAATGTACAAATCAACACGGAGAGCTTGCCTTGGTCATTTTGGGTGGGAACTATTTTTCAGTGCGGAACAATAAAGCCGAAGCACGCACCACTCTGCGCAACAGGGGAACTCCCTTCCTGGTGCGTAACAGGGATTCCCCTGGCAGCGTGCTGCGTGCTTCGGCTTTATTGTTCCGCACTGAAAAATAGTTCCCACCCAAAATGACCAAGGCAAGCTCTCCGTGTTGATTTGCACATTTATTTGCACTCGATATGAATGCGCACTACACAGCAAGTAATTGGGAAACGCATCGAGCAAATTAATTCCTTTTGGCCGAAATCTTTCTCTGGCGACGTTAGACTCCAGTCTAAGGCGGAGGAGCTGCAGATACCGCGGCGGTCAGTGGCGACAGACTCGGACAATGGCTGGGTGAGCAGGAAAACGCTTTCCACCACTTATTTTAGTCTCTGGACTGTGGGGAGATGCCCAAATTTGACCTGGGGGTGGCATATCCCTTTAAAGATAGAGGACACATCCAGTTTTTCAGCTCAGAACCTCCAGAACTCCCTCACTGAGCTGCAGAGGCTGCACTAGCACAGGTTTAGGTAGTGACCATTCAGATCAGAGAGAGGCGTTTTTGTTTTTTTTTAACAACTGGATTTCAGCATTGAAACTGGCAACTCAAATGAGAGACTTATCTGAGGCTCATTCTGCTTTCTGGTTGGATAATTGTCTTGAGAACCAAACAGCCACAGTATGTAATTAAAATTACACTAAACTAAAAGCATGTTATTTTATTTTGGCTTCACTGCACTGACTGGCTATAATATTACACAGTATGGCATCAGTTATATCTATCTCCACATGGAGATACTTTCTATTTCATACATAGAATCATACAGGTGATGGGCCACCTCCAGAGAGTTACACACTGTATCTTTAATAGAAGTTCTGTAACTGGACAAAAATTTTTTGATCCAATACCTTTCGTAGCTCATCTAAGCTGCTTCAGTTCTGTATCTTTGTTCAGTATTACAGTTGTTATCAGTAAAGAATATGTCTACCTCATTGAAATGTAAAATTAAAATCTAGAAATTCCTTCAAGTTGTATTATAATATAGGAACCTTCTAAATGATCAAGGAATGTCAATATCCCAACTGGGCCATAAACAAAGGCAGACAACAAGTCAACAATAAAACCAACAAACCCCGGAAAAAAAAACACCACAATAGAGAGCAGGAGGATCACAAGCACACAATCACACTACCATACGTTAGAGGAATAACTGAACCCATCCAGAGAGCCATGAAAAAACACAACATAAGCACTGTAGTCAAACCACACACAAAACTCCCCCTACAGCTAGAACACCCCAAAGACAAAATCCCACAAGAACAAAATGCTACGTCATCTATAAAATCCAATGCAAATCATGAAATGAATCATCCACGGGATAAGTGTGCTGGGCATTTCGTATCTGAAAAAAGTAACACCAAAAGGAATGTGGGAGACTCACCAGAACACAAAAAGACAAAGCATTGTAGGAAAATCTAAAATCCACCATATCAGACCACCAGTGTTGGGAGTAACTCGTTACAAAAGTAATTAATTACTGTAATGCATTACTTTTTGGTGTAACGCAGTAATGTAACGCATTACAGGGAAGAAAATCTGTAATATATTACTCGTTACAATGCCAGTAACGCACATTACAATGCATTTTTAACCTGCTTTGTTTTTGTGGGTTTTGCATTTTCTTCATACAAAGTTCGCGGATCACCGCGAGATCAGCTACTGAATCTGATAAGTCAGCGCAGAACATTACATTTCATACAAAGTTCCGTGAGATCAGCTAGTGATATAAAAGTCCACGCAGACCATTCCATTTCCTTTTACTTCGTCTCGAACTGGCAGACTGACAAAGGATGACAGAACCAGAAGAATCGGATAGTGCTAGCTCCTAGAGGGCAATACAGCTGGAACTATCTTAATAGCTATACATATGGGCTATATTCACAGATGTGTATACCAAATGTGAAAATGCCATTTGCTACAGAATTGAAGAGGATGGCAGTGAACAGGTGCTGGAGTGCATGGTAAGGTGTGGCAAGAAGGGAAAGGATGATTTATCTTTTGGTATTGTAAGCGGGTAAGAAGCAATTACTGAACATGTTGGTTTTCAGTCTGCAGGCTCCCAAAACCTCCGGGACGGCAGGTGAAAGTCATGACACATGTAACTTGCCCAACACTGCAGACCACTGTAAAAGAAATAACCATTGGGTCAGAAAAGAACAAGTTCAAACACTGGATAAGGGAGGCCACTGAAATCAGGAACCGAGGCACAGACAGCATTAACCATGATGACAGAGCGTTCCTCCTTTCACACACCTGAGACACCCAGGGACGACGGGAGGCGTGGTCACTCCAGCGACCTGTCAGGTCCATCAGGCTGACCATAGCCATTTTCCAATTCAGCGAGTGCGCGGTTTGGAGCGTGCTTGGAGGGGGATGTGCGTCATATCCGGCGCGACAACTGCTGTTCCATTTCATTTTTGTCCCGTGCACAGTTAAGACGCGGTCCGAACAGCGCAGTCGTTTCCATGGAAATCGAGGCGTGAACCAAGCGTGCAAACATGCACGCTTCGCATACTTAAAAGCCCCAGCATGCACAGCGCGGCAGGATATATGACTACAAAGATGGACTCGCCAGCAACATCGCCATGTGACAGTTGCGACTTCACTATAAAATGTGTGTACTGGTTCACCTCACCTACAACTATGCTACATGAAACTCTTCATAAACTACGCTAAACATGTGTGACGGTAGCCGTAACGGCATAGATCACAGCACCTATATTACCGTTCACATGCTTTTCCCCTTACACTTCTATATTTCCTTTGCTGTTGTAATGCTGGATATTCTACAGTATAACCATGTCCCAATTCAAAGTATTACTAGTCGCAATAGAATAATATTTTTGTCTTTAGGGAACAAGGAGCAGACCACCCGGCTCATTGAGCTGAGGCGGGACCTGTTCCATTTCACAGACGCCCATGCGATCCACGGACTGCACTCAGGGCTGAGCGAGTATGCACCGCCTCGACTGCAGCCTGAGACCACGCTCCAAACCGTGCACTCTCTGAATTGGGAAACGGCTCATGCCTACATGAAGTAACAACAGCTGATATATGACATGTCACCACCAACACCGGTGACAGTTCTGAAGATGGCTTGAGGCTAGCAGTAAATACACTTTACCGTATAAGAACCCAATAAGTTAAAGTGCATGACAGTGACAAAATGAACATCTTTGGTTTAACCTTCTAAATGGTTATCTTTCAAGTGCACATTTAAAAAGCCTCTACCTGTCACTCTTCCTCTCTCCGGGTCATCTCATTAAGAGTCCCAAAGTAGAGCAGGATTGGAGCACCCACGGGTCCCTCACACCCAGATCCTCCATGACACCCAGTGATCAGAGACAGAGGAGGCCTATTCTAATGCAGCATGCACAGGATTAAACGCAAGCCCCATACTGAACAGTTCTGCTGAAAAACACAACTAGTTCATTTGAAACAGTCTGCAGTGGTCCAAAGTTCTTCTTCACTTGCCTTATGGATTCAGAGCATCCTAATGATTCACCACCATGAGGTTATAAGCACTTTTCCCAACTTTCAGAGTGAAAAGTAAAACCATGACTGTAAAGATAACATACTGTGTGCTGAAAACCTGACTTCTGTGTGCTTCTCTGATTGGTTACAGATTAACCAATCAGAGAAGCACACAGAAGTCAGGGTTTCAGGGGAGTGTAACCCTGAGTTAATGCTTAAACCCTGGATTTATTGAACAGGGCCAAGATATGATTCCAGGCAATGTCTTGTAAAATATTGTAATTATAATAAATGTATATTTTTACTCGACATTGCAAATGTTCAGTTCACATAATTCAAATACAAAAACATGTACATAAATTCAGTTTTAAAGGTGCACTATTTAGTTGAGAGTCCGTCACCTGCTTGTTTCTATGGATATATCATTGCTCTGCCTGAAATGTCCCACAATATGACATTAAACAGGTCTACTTTACATTCATTAGTGGTTTTATAGTTTTATTAAATACGTAGAAATACAGACATTCTGACAGTGAGTGGGGTTGCCTCTCCACAGATCTGAGCTGTAGCTTGGTCTGGTTTGGTCTCTATACTGTAACATTTCCATGGAGAAAACATTTCCATGGAGAAAAAAAATGTGATGGACCCTCGACCAGAAAAGTTACACAATGCACCTTTAAGTAAAAGCTTTGGGAATAAAAACAAAAAATAGCCTAAATAGTAAATAGGCTACTGTAGCTGCCCTGTAAATGAGTATGGAGGTGTTTGTAGCTGGGTGTTGGTGAATTTGCTGTAACTGTTATTTTAGAATGATTTCGGCTGCTTAAGAATGCTTTGTGAATCTGGTGGAGTTGTCTCAGCATCTTCTTAAAGTGGAAGTTATGAACATTTTTAAAGAAAAGATTCATGAAGGAGGCCCATTGTTTACATTTATAGAAACCACACTTGAAGCCACGTCTCATTTGCATACAACTGCTGATAGCACCCTTCACCTCTTTTCCTGTTTAAACTTTCAGAGTCACACATTGTACGATCTCTGGGGTTTATGATGGTATTTTCTGTTCAACGGCAGCATCTCGTCTCTTACAAACGCTTGGTCATGTACGTGCAATGTCATAGTGAAATTATTTATTCAAATCACAGCAGTAGAGGAGAATGAAGAGCATTTTTAGGGTTTTTGAAGGTTTTATGGATGTTTTATTCATTTCATACACACACACACACACACACACACACACATATATATATATATATATATATATATATATATATATATATATATATATATATATATATATATATATATATATTTATTCAGATTCTCCAAACACAGCTAAAGATTCTATCTGCCACGGCATTCTTGGTTGACTCCATGATGTAACTCCAAAGGTGAAGAAGTTAGGGGCTTTGATCTGAACTATTTGAAACAAGCCTTGGTACGGGTCAATACGTTAAAAAATATTGGGTTCAGACTCTTACTCAACAGATTTCCTTGTCTAATCTACACTTGGTAACACTGTGACTCATATCATGCAGGCTCAGACTGTAGAGTGGTTTCATTAAAAGTGAGCAGGCCTGACGGAGGTGCGATTAGCCTCAGTGTGTGATGGCTGTCGCTGCAAGTTAGCCACACTGTCACTTCTTCAGATAAGGCTGTGTATATCAGGAGCTGTCAGCTCATGGCTAATGGGAACCCTGCAGAACAAAACCAGTCAGACTGCTGGATCTCGCTTGTTAATGAATGGCAGCAGCTGGGGGCGGAGCATGGGTCTTTACAAAGATAAAGGGATGTAGAGTTTAAATTGCATTTCTGTCCCCAGCCCCACACTGCCAGCTCAGGCCTTGTTATCTAAACCTGCGTCATCAGAGGTATAATACTCCCTACAACAAAAGTATAGCCAGGCTGGACTGGACAAGACTGGAATGGACAACACTGTAACAATGTGTTGATAGTAAAAAAAATAAAAAATAAAATAAAAAAAAACTCCAGCCCCATATCTCTTCTGTTCATCTTTCAGACTATTTCAATTTACTCTACAATAGACTTAAAGAAGGGGTGTTATGCATTATCTATTTTTGGAGCTTTCTGCTATGTTACAACATTGTTCCCTCCTTAAAACATGCCTGAAGTGGTTTAAAATGTCATCAATGCACAGCAATTTTCCTCAAAGATCCCATGACATGGTACTTCTTGATGCTTTTATATGGCGCCTTAGTGGTTCCCTAATATTGTATATGAAGCCTTCTTCTCCAAATCAGGCTTTGGTGCATGATACAGCCTCTAGCTCCATGGAGAATGTGGCATTAACGATCCATTCTGGGTGTGTCGCTTGAATGCAAATGAGGAGGATGGAGATGGGCCAGTGTAGACGGGCGGGGTTGTGGCAAAATACGGTCACTGGCGGAGTCACGTGACCTGGCAATGGAGTACGCAATGTTTTTGCGGTGCTCCATATCAAGCTCTAATAAACTTGGCATTTGACCATTAATAGACCCAACAAAGAACAGCAGGCGTCAACAGTTAGATACTGGAAGCTTAGAGTGATATGAGACGAGGCTGTCGTAAAGAAAGGAGGCAGCAGACACAAACATCAATGGCTTCCTATACTGTCGACAAAGCTAAAATGATGGATGATGTGGAGGCCACTGACACGGAAGCTAGCACCGAGGGTGCCACACTCACTCTGCAAGTCCTTTGCTGTGGACTCCAAATACAGCGGGACCAAATAAAAACTGATATGGAATCGCAGATCCAGGTGCTTAAGCAGGACATACCAAAGCGGACATTAAGACACTACGTGACGAACTAACCGAGGATCTAACCCGGCTTCACGCTAAACAGTCAGAGTCAGATCGGCAGTCTGAAGAAATGGGCCAAGTACTGAGCGACACGCTGGATAGGGTTGCAACACTGGAAAAAAAATCAGCAGATATTGACCAAGGAATGCAAAAGTCTACAAGAAAAGTGCATCGATCTCGAAAACAGGAGCCAAAGGCACAACCTGAGATTCGTGAGGATAGCTGAGGATGCGGAGAACGGAGATGTGCTCGCCTTCCTCCCGGCATTTCTCTGCGAAGTCCTGGGTGAGGATAACTTTTGCACCCCGATGGTGATTGACAGAGCCCACAGAACTGGCGGTCCCAAACCTTCTACTACAGGAAAACCACGCACGATACTGGCTCGTTTCCACTATTACGCGGACAAAGAGAAGATAATGGATCTCGCCAAAGGTAAAGGGAAGCTCCAGTACAACGAATGCCAGGTATATATTTTCCCAGATGTAAGCCCCAAAGTAGGGAAAATGCGAGCTGCATTCAACGATATAAAGAGAAAGTACCAAGGCGCTGGAATGGCATGCAGCCTTTACTTCCCAGCGAGGCTTGCCATCATAGTGGACGGGACTAGACACACATTCAACTTACCTCAGGCTGCGGATGTATTCTATAACCAATGGATGGCTAATGGAGACTTCACCGATTCCTGATTCGTCACCGTAGAAGATGACCCGATCATAACATTTACTGCTAATATTCAGTATTCTATGTTCAGCTTAAATCACATGATTTTTTTTTTTCCTCTCACAATGACGGAGAACAGCTTTGGTATTTTATATTATGTATTATGTCATTATTTTCCAAATGTTAGTTTTATTTTATTTTATTCTTGAAGGAGCTACAATGTATCGTGACTTTCGTTCTATTGCCAGGTTGCACTAAGCAACGTGACTAGTTTAAGGTCAGAGACTTTTTCCCTAACACCTGTTTGGGGGGTTTATAGGGGGGTAGGGATTACTTTATCAAACGTTTTCATTTTAGTGGTGAGCGCATAGTTTTAAGCCTGGTGGAATGTTGTTACCTAATGTTACGTGTACAAATGACCCATCCTTTATCTTATGTTTTATTTTTTTTAATTATAATGACCGATAAAGAAACAGTAGTGAAGTTTATATCCTGGAACTGTAAAGGCATGAATGGTGCACGTAATAAGATTATCTCTCACATTAATACCTTTGGAGCAGATATTATGTTTCTACAAAAAACGCACCTCAAAAACTGGGACCATACCCACTTACGTAAAGCCTGGATTGGTCATATATTTCACTTAAGCTTCAATCTAAAATCGAGAGGCGTAGCTATTTTGATCAGGAAAAATATCCCTTTTATACTGTCCGATTCAATCGTAGACCCACACGGCAGATTTGTCATTGTTACAGGGAAACTTTGTGGTACATTAGTTATATTGGCAAATATATATGCACCCAACTACGATGATGAACATTTTATACAATCAATAATATCATCAATCCCTAATATACAGAGTCATAGTTTGAAATTAAGTGGAGACTTTAATTTTGTTCTGGATCCTGTACTTGATAGATCACCCAGTAGTCAACAGACTTTGACTAAATCTGCTAAACTGATGAAAAACTTTTTGAAAGCTACCAATCTGATTGATCCATGGAGGTATATTAATCCTAATAGATGTGAATACTCATTCTTTTCTCAGAGACACAATTCATACTCAAGGATTGATCTGTTTTTGATAGACTTTGATAAGTTATTACAAATAGTTAAGAGGGTACAATATGAGGCTATAGTGTTGTCAGACCATGGTCCATTAACATTACATCTTGGGTTGCCTAATATATATGGCTCTAAAACCTGGAGAATGGATAATAGTTTATTGTCCAATGACTCTTTCAAGGAACATATTAAGTCACAGATACTGTTTTATTTAGAGACTAATGATTCCTCTGATATCTCAATGAAAGCCTTTATTCGAGGCCAAGTAATTTCATACAGTTCCTTTAGAAACAAAAAGGACAAGAAGGCGAAACAGTCAATTACCCAACAAATATAAGCTTTAGATCAGCAACATGCTAGGAATGCAGATCCTGAAATTTTAGCTAAACGTATCTCATTGCAAACCGAATTTAATCTAATATCTACCGTGGAGATAGTCAAATTAATTAAACAAACAAAAAATAGATTTTATGAACACAGAGAAAAACCTGGAAGACTCCTAGCCCACCAAATAAAAGTAATGGAAGAAAGAAACCAAATTTCTGATATTGTTACAAAAGAGGGTCAGTTGATATCCGACCAACAAGAAATAAACAATTAATTTAGAAGGTTCTATGAAGATCTGTATTCGTCGGAAGCAGAAGGGGATTCTAATCTTTTAAATATATTTTTAAAGATCTACCCATTCCTGTAATTAGTCAGAAAAATAGAGAGGACTTAGACAAATCAATCACTCTGGAAGAGATGAAACGATCTATTAAATCTCTACAGGGATCTAAAGCACCTGGTCCAGATGGTAATACAACTGAATTTTATAAATCATTTATTAATGAACTGGCCCCCGTATTATTGCAAGTTTATAATGAATCAATTAGTTTTGGTAGACTCCACCCAACATTCTATCAGGCAACAATATTTTTGATATATAAAAAAGAGAAAAATCCACAGGATCTCTCCCCATACATACCAATTAGCCTTTTAAATGTAGACATAAAAATTCTAGCTAAAATACTAAGTCACAGGTTAGAGAATGTTATACCAACAGTTATTCATGAAGACCAAAATGTATTTATAAAAAACAGACAGTTGTCTCACAAGGTGCCTTTTTAGTATTATTTACACACAAAATTCAAAATCTCACCCTGAAATGCTTATCTTTATGGATGTAGAAAAGGCCTTTGACAGGGTGGAGTGGTCTTACCTCTTCTCCGCCCTGTCGAGGTTCGGATTTGGGGAGCGCTTTGCCTCTGGGGTTAAGTTACTTTATGCTTCTCTTGTAGCTTCAGTTCAGACTAACAGCCACAGGTCAGAATACTTTCCTCTGTCTAGATCCACACGACAGGGCTGTCCTTTGTCTCCTTTGGTCTTTGCAACTGCAATTGAACCACTCACTACGTACACTGCATAATTATACAGGCATTATTAGAGCAGGCTGTGAACATAAAGTGTCACTTTATGCTGACAATCTTCTGTTGTATATCTCAAACTCTCTGATGTCAGTGCCAGCAATAATGAAAAAACTGGAACACTTTGGTTCAATATCTGGTTATAAATTAATAGACAAAAGTACAGTATTCCCAATCAATAGAACACAAGATGAAATATGTCGCTATGATCTACCATTTAAGGTCTCGGATCAGTTAGGAATTACCATCTCATCCTCTCTTAAGATGCGTGAAAAGTCCCTCAGTCGTCCAGGTAGAATTCATGATAAAAGGAGCTCTGGACGCTGACGAAGCCTCTCGGATGAGCGGCGAAACGTTTTCAACCAAACAAACTTTGTCCAGTTGACAAATTGAAACTTCTCCTTTGATCATCCTCTCTTATAGAACTCTATAGTCAAAATTTTGACAAATTAGTAGAACAAACTACTACAGATTGTGATAGATGGACTTTCCTCCCACATTCATTAGCAGATCGGGTAAATATAATTAAAATGACAGTACTTCCCAAGTTTCTCTTTTTGTTTCAATGCATCCCCTACTATTTAAACAAATCTTTCTTTAAAAAAAATAGATAGGATAATTCTGTAATTTGTTTGGAACAAGAAAATTGCTAGAATCAGGAAGGAATGTTTACAGAGGCTGAAATCCTCTGGGGGAATGGGTTGCCTAATTTCCAATTATATTATTGGGCCTGCAACTTAAAAAATATGTCATACTGGATTCAAAAGTGTTTTCCACGCTGGATGGAGATAGAGCAAAATTGTCGTGCCCTCTCTTCTCTTAGAGCATTTGTTTTTGCAGATATTACTTCAATACCGTATAAAAATATAAATTTTGCAGTCTCTCATTCGCTTTGAATAAGGAAACAAACTGTACGGCAGCTAGGTCTACAAGCCAATCCATTGCTGGGGCCCATTGTAAGAAATCATTTGTTTGCACCCTCTCTTGGAAATGACACCTTTGCCAACTGGTATAGAGATGGCATTTGTAATTTTATGGACCTTTTTATTGATGGTTTATTCCCCACATTTGAATTGCTCAAAGAAAAAAATTTATTGACCAAATTTTCATTATTGGTAAATAATTTTGAGGTTGTAAATACAAGGTCGAAATTATGTTAAATACAATAATGTAAATTACACAAGGGTCCCAGCACAAGCACCTATTGATTCATTATTTTTGAACAACCCTGGTGCTAGAGGGGGCATATCAATCCTATATAATAAATGATCCCAATTAAATGGCCATAGTACTTTGCGATACTTAAGGCAAGCTTGGGAGGAAGAACTTGGCACTGCTATCTCAGAGCAACAATGGGAATGGGAACATGTGGCCTTCACACACAGCCTCAGTTTGTGCAAGACAGGGTCTAATGCAATTGAAGATTATACACAGACTCCACTGGTCTAAACTCAAATTAAGTAAGGTGTACCCTGATGTGGATCCCATATGTACCTGTTGTAAACAGGCCCCTGCTTCCTTGTCACACATGTTTTGGGGATGCTGTGAGCTGTTACATTTTTGGTCGAATATTTTTTTTAATATTGTCAAAAACTCTACATAAACCTATTGACTTGAACCTTCTTACAGCAGTACTTGGGATAGTCAGAGCGCCAGGTATTACAATTTACCTGTCTGCTTGCACGAAGATTGATTTTATTGTAATGGAAGCAGAGAGAGCCCTCCTCACATGTGAAGTGGTTTAGAGATGTTATAATGCATTTGGATCTAGAAAAAAATCAGATAATCTTTGCAGGGTCAGGAAGATAAATTTAATAGGATACGGTCATCTTTTGTTAGCTTATTTAAAGAAGGTATTTAAACTTTTATTTGAATCTAAGTTAGAGGATGGTCTTTGTAATATCCACCTGAATGTTCAGTTGTTCTTACTTTTGTTTTTATAGGTATATACACTGCCTGACAAAAGTATTAGGACGATTGTGTATTTCTGAACTCTGGACGAAATGTCTGGTTCCAACAAGATAATGACCCAAAGCAGGCTCAGATCTTGGCCAGGGAAAATAATTGGTTTGAGAGGGGAGTTAAAGAGGCTATTTTTGTCAAAAAAGAGAATCCTTCTCTTAACAGAAATGGTGGAGTCAGACATTATTTGTCTCCCATCTATAATTCCATTCTTAAACCTAGATCAAACAAACAAAAGAAACAGCCAGCCAGGTCAGGGCCAGAGGTGTGAAAAACAGTCGTGTAGGGATGAATAGGTATGCTAACCTAGACGCCAGAGAAACAAAAGACAGAAACCAATAGGCGAGATAGTTTCGGAAAGTAGTTAGCTAGTTAGCTCCTCCCTGCAGCGAGATATAAGCACGTGTCTTACCAGCACTCTAACCAGAACTGACGAAGCCTCTCGGATGAGCGGCGAAACGTTTTCGACCAAACAAACCTTGTCCAGTTGACAAATTTGCATTTCTTCTTTTATCACAAAAAAAAATAAAATCCAACACACATTACACCACATTTTATTCGTAGCCATACTGTCCCCTGTCTTTTACCGTTAATAATTCCCTCTATTATGAGAAAGGCCGCCGTGCTGTTATCAGTGTAATGAGTGGAACAACATCTCCAAATGGATCCTCAAATTACAGTGAATCAATTTCCAGGGCGTGTGTTCCTACCAGAGCCATGTCCTGTCTACTAATTCTATTTCTCATTGTTTAATTTTTGAAAACTTTGATCTAAAATAATTTTAATATATAGGGGTTGATCTGAACGCCTACATGGTGTTTTCCTCTCCTCTCACTGCTGTTCCAATTATCCCACAGAGTCATAAAAATAGTCTGAATCTCTCCGAAAATGAAAGAGCAAGTTGGATTTTGTAGTTACGTCTGGTGTGTTTGCGGGCAGTGCATGGTGGAGTATGAGACTGGTTTGAAATGTTTTTTTTTTTTTTTACTTTGTGAAAGATAGAAAAGTGAAATATTCAACAGGTAATTAGAAGAATGCCTGACTGACATAGATTTTTAAAAAATCCAATACATTACCGATAAAATGGTGCAGTCAGGGGCCGGCGGGGATCCGGTTTGGGGACCACAGGATCTCATCTCTGCTGTTTGCACATGATGTTGTCCTGATGGCCTCATCGGACCACAACCTCAAACGTGCTTTGGCTCCAGTGAGCTTCCTCCGCAGACTGGCTGGGTGCTCCCTTCGAGATAGGGTGAGGAGCTCAGTCACACGGAACGAGCTCAGAGTAGAGCTCCTCCATGTCGAGAGCTGAGGTGGCTCAGGCATCTGTTCCGGATGCCTTCTGGACACCTCCCTCGGGAGGTGTTCTGGGCATGTCCCACTGGGAGGAGGTCCCGGGGAAGACCCACGAAATGCTGGAGGGACTCTGTCTCTCGGCTGGCCTGGGAACACCTTGGGAAGTCTGGGAGTCCCTGCTTAGACTGTTGCCCCCGCGACCCGGCCCCGGATAAGTGTAAGAAAATGGATGAGTGGATGCATATATTTAGTGATGTAAAAATTCACTGTAAATCTTGAACTGATTATAAGTTTGTTTAATTTGGATTTATTTAGGCTACATTTATTGTTATTGCATCTTTACAGTCATATTTAGAGAGAGTAGACAGCATTTTTGCATGACATTCTAGCCTGTAAACAATAAAGCCTTTAGCGGTTAGACTAAGTGCGTGCGCGTTGCTGCTATTATTATATGTGTAAATGTGGACCATTCACAGCTCTATTCACAACTCATTTACATATCAATCCAGGTCCAGTAACATGTATACAGTCACTATAGTGACTTTACAGTAGGCCAATGTAAGAAAACAGGCTGTTTATGTGTGGGAGCTACAGCAGCTAAGCGCTACCCAATCAGAAAGAAAAGTAGCTCCTAAACTGACACATTTGCAACACTCACTGCTCACAAAAGCACCTCTCAGATCATAAGTCTTCACAAATAAGTGTCCTTATCATGAAGTTAACATTTATTTATAGTCATTATTTTAGATCAGACACAAGAGCATTTAAAGCCAGCGCTTCAGCTCTGTCTCAAGTCTGTGGCGTAAACAAGAACACGTGAGTCTGGGCATGCCTTCAGGGTCAGTACAGCGTCACAGACACAGACAAATTACTCCTCTGATAAGTATAGATTTACTCTTCTGATAAATATAGATGCAGCCCATATCGGCTAGATTTAGGTTGATAAGTACCTATATCGGCCGCCAATATTAGCCAACTGATACATCGGTTGCGTCCTAAAATCAAGCATAGCCAGAATGTTCTGTGCTACCCTTGAACCTCAACCAAGACATTAACTCTCAGATTTATGCACTGTTCAATAGGCTGCGTTCATGTTCTGGATGAAGTCATAATCTCAAATGTAGAGCATGGCTTATATTACTCTATGGAAGACTCTGTTTTTGCAAGAACTATCCAAACGTATGATCCACAAATGTTGAACCATATTATATGTTTATGATTGGCTCCACAAAGTTACCATATTAACCTTACGGCTTAAAGCCTTTCACCTGACAACAATAACATGTTTGGGGTTGAATAATGGCACCAATTTTGGAGAAAAAAAATGTGAATTCTGTTTTATTTTTATTATTTATGCTGACAGTCAGGATGATAAACTTTGTGTCAGGAGCTGAAAAACTTAAACCATCCAGACTGAAGCACTGATAGCTCAGTGGGACAGTTAGTAAATAAATGCATAGTTTATTGTATGTATTTTATTTTACAGGGACCATGAACAGGAGCAATAATCAAAGACACATTTAAGAGATGCATTGTACCAGACTATAGCTCCCAGAGCTCATTTCCCTCTGCAATCCCCGAGACAGAGAAAACCACAGAATGCACAAACAGCACAAGACAATGTAATACATATACATACATAGAACTGTTGTTTCATGATTGAAAAATAAAGTCTATAATGAGTCCCTCCCACCCTACTCCCACTGTGCACTTAATTAAGCACAGTTTAGTAAATGCAGGATTTCATTAAAAGTTCTATATAACACAAAGTTGACTCTTCTGAGCTTTAAGAATGCTCACAAGAGAATTTAGAATGTTACCTCCTCAAAAACATACCCAGAGTGGTGTTTTGTTTCATTCACAGTTTGTAAGTTTTAGTTTTAGTCTCTCTACATTTCCAATGCTCAAAATGCTCTGTTCCACCTTATGATGTCATATAGCGGTAGTTTTCAAGTTAACAGCTCTTTTTACCTTTAGTTCAGATTTATCCAAATGATTCCAGTGAAGGAATTTGGAGTTTTAAATGCAGTGGAGCACTTCCTTTATTATTATGACATCACAAGGTGGAACAAAGTATTTCCTGTTTGAGAGAAGAATTAAACATTCAGAATTTGTGTTAAAAATACGTGAATGAAAAAAAAGATATGTTTTTGAAAAGGAAACATTATAACACATGTAAGATTAGAAAACAGCATAATATGGACCCTTTAAGTTTCTGTGTTAAGAAATGTTGTGTACAGACTGAAGAGTTGAACTGAGACACATAGACTAAGCAGGTGACCACACTAACACAATGACTGCCTCGTGAGAGAGGTTAGGACACTTAAACCTTGCAAGCATTCAAACTGAAGCACTGGCAGTCCAATTGGAGAAGCTGGGACACTTAGAAGAAGAAGAAGAAGAAGTGACTTTATTGATCTCACACTGGAGAAATTCTTCTCTGCATTTTAACACATCCTATATATATATATATATACATATATTAGGAGCAGTGGGCAGCACACACATTAGGGCGCCCGGGGACCATCTCCATGATCTTCTTGCTTCGGCTTGGTCAGGACCTAAGCTGGAGGTACCTATGGTGCATGTTTTGGGTTGGTGGGGGAAACCGGAGTGCCCGGAGGAAACCCACCCAGACACGGGGAGAACATGCAAACTCCACACAGAAAGGCTCGGGCGACCCGGGGATCGAACCCAGACCATGCATGCAAACTCCACACAGAACACACACAGAAAGGCCTGGGCCTTAGATCATGCAGACGTCCCAAGACTGAAGCACTGATCATGGTAAGTGGAGATGAGACACTTAGACCATATGGGCATTCAGACTGAAGCACTCATCATGGTAAGTGGAGCTTGGACACTTAGACCATACAGGCACTCAGACTAAAGCACTGAGAAGCTGTTGAGAGAAGCAGAGACACCATGCAAGCGTCCAGGCATCCAGACTGTACCACAGACTGTACCACTGACAGTTGAATCGAGCTGATACACGTACACCGGGGTGGGCAATTATTTTTTCCATGGGATCACATGAGAACCAGGAAATATTGTGGAGGGCCGGGCCAAAAAGCTTAACTAAATTCTGCATAATATTATTTCTATTTCTTTATAAAAAGCAGTAAATTGCATTGTTTTGATGTGTAAGACTGGGAAGCGTATATGTTATGACTAAGCAATGAAAAAGTGAGGTTGCCTTGCCAAAAATGGCATTTAAAAACACTGCAAAAAAAAAAGCACTGCAGCTTTAGTCCATGGATGAGGTAAAATTATAAAATATGTTTATTTTATAATTCCAAATGAGCTTAAAGGGGCTAGTCAGAGTCAACCAAAGGAACATAATATATGGCCCGGGAGCTGTATAATGCCAGGGTCTCGCTTAGATCATACGGGCCTTCAGACTGTAGCACTGATGTTGGTAAGTGGAGCTGGGATATTTAGACCATGGGGTATTTAGACCTTCACTCTGAACGTCTGTTTAGAGTGAAGCACTGACAGCCCGCTGAGAGGAGTTAGGACAGCCTCAAGAATGGACTGAATTATTCATCTGAGCATCTGCTCCTCTTCATCTGGCCTCCATCACTTCACAATTCACACACTAGCGAAGCACTCTCCTCTCCTCCTTTTTTATGTCTTTGCCCCAAAACAAAACTAAAATCTCCAGCTCTAAAACTTCTATGGCTATTCTTGGGTAAAACTGGTACAACAAAAATTATACTTTTTGTAAGGATTAAAGATGAGAACTTTTTTGTTGGAAGTTCGTCACCTGCTCAAAAATACCTAGTAAAACAGGCATTCTGACTGTGAGCTTGTTTGCCTCTCCACAGATCTGACCTGTAAATTGGTCTGGTATGAAGATGAAAATAGAAAGGTTTAACACTATACTGTGAAACATTCCAGGGAAAGCAATAACATCTCAACGGAGAAAAGTATTTGACGCACCCTTCAACTGAAAAGTTGCACAATATACCTTTAATGAATCCAGGGAACATGCTACCGCCAGAAAGTTACACACTGTTCCTTTAAATGTAAGTCACCACCTGATTTCTTCTTCTTTATCTTCTCAACAAACATGTCCATGCCACATCAAACTCTTGGCAACTGGACACCAAACATCTCCATCAAAGCGGCGCTCCCTTCTTATTCTTCCCCATAAAGAACCAACATCTGACGCATTAATGAGCTATAGGAGGAACCTCTGAAGCTGTTTACTGTTTCCCTGTCCGTAATTAAGGGACGCATCAGGTGTAGGGTGGACGCTGTGCTCAATTCGCCGGAACAAATTTTGCGGTCATGATGAATGAGCTGTCATCTTCGATAGTTGCCGAGCAGCGATCTCCTTGACACCTGGATATCCCCTGGGTGAGCGGTGTGCACGCTGGCTAACACATGGGCGGGTTCAAAGGTCGAGGCGGTATGCTAATGCAGGCTATTGGAGGTGTCTGCATGAATGGAAGGAGACACAGGTGAATTTGCATATGAGCACAGCCCATTGCATATGATGGACAAAAGAAATGAGTTTATATTCACAAAAAATAACATTTTGAAGATGCATTAGTATACCGAGGACAATTTCATAGCTGCCCCGTGTGAAACAGTGTTAAAGGTGGATTGTGTAAGGGAGGGTCTGTCAAATGCTTTTCTTCTTGGAGTAGTTGTTTGTCTGGAATGTTTCTCAGTATGGCATTAAACTTTTCTGTCTTCATGGAGACCGAACCAGTCAGAATGCTTGTTTTTCTAAGTATTTTTGAGCTATTTAATAAAGTTAAGGTAGAGCTGTTTAATGTCATACTGTAAAACATTCAGAGCAATGACATAACCATAGAAACAAGCAGGTGATGGACCCCCAACCACATTTTTCCTTGTGCTTAGATCATGCATACAGCTTGCCTGAGCAACTTCTACATTTTTTTCAAATGCAGAAGTGCCTGAAATAGAACCATAGAGCGTGAAAAACCTGTGTCCAACTTGGGCAGTCTAATCACAGCCACTAATAGATATGTGTCTCAAATGCAGAAGACATCTCCACTGGTTGATTACACTAAAATCAGCTATTTCTCAGTCCTCTGCATTTTTTAAAATCTATTTTAATTATAAAAGAGCCGTTTGTTTAGACAGTAACGTTAATCTGCCTGTCAATCACAGTCTCTGGGATCAGCCAGGATACAGCTCCAGATCCATTCATCTCTGTAATGTTTTGTCAAAGCATGTGGTAAAGATAAGACTATTGATCTCACACAGGAGAAATTTACTTGTCACAGTATCTCCAGGTATGGACAGTTTGAAGAAGAAGACAAGTGCATGCAGGCAAGAATGGCATAAAGATAGATAATAATAATAATACAAATAAGTAATAAATCGAATAATAATAATAGTAGTAATAATAATAATAAAAACAGTGACAGGGAGAGTATTGAAAAATTGGAAAAACTATATTGCACGATAGGAGTATTGAAAAAAACAACAATATTGCACATTGGGAAAACGATATTGCACGGTAGGACTATACAGTGGAGTTATACAGTCTGATGGCGGTGGGGATGAACGATCTGTGGTAGCGCTCCTTCTTGCACTGGGGGTGCCTCAGTCGGTTGCTGAAGGAGCTGCTCAGCTCCTCTACAGTCCGGTGCAGAGGGTGAGAGGTGTCATCCATGATGGACGTGAATTTGGCCAGTACCCTCCTCTCGGCCATCTCCTCTACAGAGTCCAGAGGACAGCCCAGGACAGAGCTGGCCCTCCTGACCAGCTTGTTGAGT
This sequence comes from Paratrypauchen microcephalus, assembly GCA_036785185.1. NCBI lineage: Eukaryota > Metazoa > Chordata > Actinopteri > Gobiiformes > Gobiidae > Paratrypauchen > Paratrypauchen microcephalus. Next base: position 125,017 of record JAVJIX010000075.1, read on the forward strand.
CTTTTTCTGTCCCGTTCTGTGCTGCTCGGGGCCCAGCAGACGACAGCGTAGAGGAGAGCAGAGGCCACCACAGAGTCATAAAAGGTCTTGAGCAGAGGCCTGCACACTCCAAAGGACCTCAGTCTCCTCAGGAGGTGGAGGCGACTTTGGACCTTCTTGTACAGTTGTAAACATGCAACTAGTAAAACACTCTAGGATTTATTAGAGTTTACACTGTGTAGCTGTGTTTATGATCTGTTGACATTGTCTTAAATTAACTGTGCTTGGTCCAACTAACAGCAAACTTGCAAATGTCTTCCTTGAGTAATTTTTTACAGAATTGCACTCAACATCACACCATACTTACTCCAACTTATGTAATATGTAGCAGTACTCTTACTTGATGAAAAGTTGCGCTTCCTCTTCCTCTGTGCTTTCTTCTTTCCACTGTGAGAAAGTCTACAAGTGAAAAAAGCTTTATGTTGACAATATGAAATGATTTGAACATTTGTGTTTCTTGCAGCGCTCCTTCACATATGGTACTATCATGTTCTAATTTTATCTGTCTTTTGAAAATACCTGTGTTTTTCTTTTACTTGACCTCAACACAGAATATAACCCCACACCCATCTGAACAGCTTAAACTCTGGTAAAGTTTGGGAGAGTGACGTCTGCCTCTGGAGCGCAAGGGAATGAGATAGAGAGACAGATGAGGACAGAACCGGTCTGAGCTGTGACAGGTGACATTCTGAGCGTGCTCAGTGGAGATCTGCCCTCACGGCCTGGAGGGGACAGCATCGTCTGGTACTTGTACCAAAAACTCACCACATAACCCAAACTTCTGCTATTCCAGAATGAATAGTCTGGACGTCCAAGATAACTGCTCAGTGCTGTGATGTGTAGTTTGGCATTTGGTTCTTTGTTACCGATGATGGGACCTTTTCTTATAATGGTCACAATCAAAGACCTTTTCTTATGTGCAGGAGCTGACATTGACTTAGAGTTTTTATTCAGATGTCATAGTGCTCGTGTTACAGATGGAGTATTCAGACTTTTGACTTGTTTTTTGGCAGTCTGACCACTGAGTGAAAATGCAAAGTCAGGCTTGAACTGAGGACTTGAGTTGGACTTAAGTTGCATTTTTACATTGATAAACACTTAACCAGCACATGAATTGCACAGAAGGGTGTGAGTAACATTAGTGAGAGCTTTGTCCACAAAACATAATAAAATAAAACACATTAAGGAAAATAATAACAGCTTTATTTAATAATTTTGCTCACACACTCTCAGTTTGAACCATTTTAATCAAATCTGAGCCTTGGTCATTTCTCTGTGATTAGTTTGTAGATAAAATTAGTTCTCACATTGGCTTCTGTAATCTAAATATAAAAAGAGCCAGTATCAGCCAAAATCAGCTCAGCCACAAAACAGCCGACATCACCAGAATTCACTCCCAATTCTTTGTATTTGTATTGCCTTGTTAAAGCTGTGTTTAACTATTGACAGTTTTGCTTGTTCTCAAAAAATGAAATTTAGACAGTAATTTTAATACTTTTCTTCTTTCTTGCATCAGTGGAATCAGCTTTTTCTTGGAATTCTCTTTTTAGTTGAAGAACAACATTGAACCAGGTTTGAACTACAACAGATAACCGAGAGTCAGGACATTTTCTCTCCTCTGGTCCTGACCTAAATTCCAACAGATTAAGACATCAATATTTCCAAGTCTCATCTCCAACATCCACATTGGCTCCAATGGGGCTCAGGTTATAAAGGGGGCATTTTACTTCTACGGGCTATTCATTGTAACACAAAAAAATATTTAGATCACCATGTTACCTTTTATTGTTTTGAAAAAGCTATATTTGTCAAAATTAACATATGACCATGTTTTATAAGGTTCACTTTTGTTTTGTGTGCCCCCCCCTTCAGAGCAGCATCACAAACATAACATAATCAATGTGGATCTTGTTAATGAAACTACTGCATGGTTTTATATATTTATGGAGAATTGTTCTGTGGGAGCACTGTACAGAATCTTACAGCTAACCGTAAGGGGGGTTTGAATATGGCCCAGGAGAGATTGCTAAATTACTCAAACATGCATGGATGATATCTAAAACTTCTTCAGGCATGTTTTTGATGAGGGAAATACATTATAATATTGTAGAAAGCTAAAAAAAAAATAAAGATTTTGCGTAATATGCCCTCTGTAAAATGTATCGTCACTGTTTTTCTAAGATGGATCTAGTCTCATCCAACTCTCAGGTCATTTTACCTCTTCTGAAGCGATCATCCTTACACAGTAGTCCAGAGCACAGTGGGGCTGGTGGTTTGCCAAAAATGAGACAGAATCCAGTGGCTAATGTAACGATGTAATGCTAACTTAAAGTTGAGACATTAACATGTTAAGACTGAGTTATTGCAATGGGATGCATATGCCTGACAGAAGAACCGAATTCGTTATGGGAGCTTGGGGAGAATGAAACACAGTAGACAGAAATAAGTTTAAATGAATATATTAAATGAATTGAGAATGTACAGAAAAATATATACATATATAAAACAAAATAAATAAATGAAATAAACACCAGTGTGGCAAAAGACCACAAAAAAATATACGCCATACAGTTAATTCAGGTTCCTTTAAGTTTTTTTTCCAAAGGGTTTTTTCTAGGGCTGTCAAACGATTAATTTTCTTGATCGCAACTAATCTCAGAAATTTCATAGTTAATCGCGATTAATCGTGATTTATTTTGCATGTTTAAAATTGATATCTTGCAGTAAGACCGTTCGAATCTAAAGTTAAACTCACAATGCAAAGTATTTCTCACCATTTTTTTTTATTTAAAAAAAGTGCAGAGAAAGGAAAAAGTAACAATGAACCAGTAATAGTGCTTACTTTGAGAAATTGTAAATAAATGATTGAAGCCCGCTCGAGCTGCCTACGGATGCGTAGAAGGAACAAAATACTAGCAAACTCAAAATAGCGCGTTTAACCGACAATGAGTTTAATTAATACAACCAAATGAGCTGCATATGGATGGTAGAATTGCGAAAAATGCTGGCAAACTCTGATCGCGATTTAAAAAATTGTTCGCGATCATTAATCGTTCGCGATTAATCGCGATTAACGCGTTAATATTCCCAGCCCTAGTTTTTTCCTTTGATTAGTCAAGTTCCTTTGAGAAGTTTGTTTGAAATCCTCGATTAAATTCCAACGCAAAAAAACGCAAAAGTTCAACGCAAGTAATCCACTTTAGTTCAAGGCAAATTGATCCAAAAAATCCAATCCGTAACATAAGAGAAAAACAAGAAAAACAAAAAGAGATCCTATCAGTTCGTAGATTCTAGCTCGCCACCTCAGAATGAGGAATCAGAGTTCATGCGGTGGAAAAAAAAACCTGACCTGTGACAAAGGTCCAAAAAAAAACAATAAATATCATCATTCAGTTACTAGTAACATTTCTCATTTTCTCAATAAAGTAACAGGGCTCTCAAGTTTTAAGCGGGGTCGTGCGTGAGACTGCGTAATTTCCGAGGAACGCGGGGGGTGGCTTGAATTGCATGAGAAATGCCGTGTGAGCGTGTGAACGCGTCAAATTGTCTCTCTCAATGCGTGAGACTTGAGAGCCCTGCTGTAAATGTTTGTCTAAAGAGCAAACTTAAACTACAAAGCAACTAATGACAGTTATATAAATGAAGTTATTACCTGATGGTTCTCAGTTTGTTTTATCATCACCGCAGTGTGCGCTTAGCAGCTGAAACTACACTCTACAGTCTGCCCAACAACAGAACAATCTATTTTCTGATTGGCTGATTTTTTTCCGGGGAGCGGGACGGGGAGGAGGGGGAGAGGTTTTTTTTGCTGAAAACGCGCGGTGCCTGCATAAACTGAGCCACACAGACTGATTTTCTGGGCACAAAAAAGAAAAAAAAAAATCACCGTGAGAAATGCCATGTGTGGCGTGTGACGATGTGCCATGTGTGGCGTCGAATTGCGTGTGTCACACTCTCAATGCGTGAGACTTGAGCGCCCTGAAAGTAATTAGTCATTTCAAATTAGCAATAATGTTTTCACAATTCATATTTGTCATTTTGAATGACTGAATTAATAACAATTCAAAATTAACAATAAACATCAGTTCAATTGCGCAACAATACATTTTTTATAATCTCTATAAACAATTATACTACCAGACATGTAGTGAATGAGTTTTCAATGAGTTTGTCCCATTCAGTGTTGCCAACTTAGCGACTTTGTCGCTATTTTTAGCTACTTTTTGGACCCCCCTAGCGAGAAAATTAGACAAAAGCGACTAGCGACAAATCTAGCGACTTTTTTTGGTGATCAGAGGCTCCAAGATCGCGGGAGGGGGAAAAAATAATTGCGCCATTTTCTCTCTTTCCCCGTTCAGAGAAAGAGACAGAGGGACACAGGCAGAGAGGTTTTTTTTTTCCTCACTCACTCACAGGCAGACAGACACTCACCAGTCTCTCCTCTGCTCCCTCCCATCTCGTCAGATCGCCTCGGAGTCTGGTCATTCCTCTGCCAGAGGCTCTGATTCTCAATAAGTGGATGTCTATGCGCTCTGATTTGTTTTCTTTTTCTTTTTGGCGACACAAAGTCACAAGTAGCACTGCTTAAAAAGCTAGTTGTACAGCACAGAAAAGCTTAAAAAAGCTAGTTCTTTAGCACCAAAAAAAAAAAAAAAGTTTGCCCACTATACCACAAAAAAATAATAAATAAATAAAAAGCTTTAGTTAAACTACAGCACAAAAAAAAAAAAAAAAAAAATAAAAATTTAAAAAAGCAAACTATAGATCCCCCCCCCTCGTCTAGCTACTTTTAGCTACTTCTGGGCGGGCCAATAGCTACTTCCAGTGCTGGGGAGTTGGCAACACTGGTCCCATTAGCGTCTAACCCAGAAGTGTTTATTTTACTTATTTTAGCTGATTCTGTGCTAGTTAGCAAGTTTTTGATAAATGCGAATTCATGAAACCGCAAGTAGTTTTATGCAAGCTCTGCCATGCGTTAGCAGTCCATAGCCGGGAGCAGGAAGTGGGGACCGGGAGTGACTCAGGGCTCTGACATTTTTATTACAGCGCCAGTTGTGGCAGGCCCAATAGTACTGCAGTGGAGGAGGAGATATCTGAGTGACATTTGCAGGGCTCTCAAGTCTCACGCATTGAGAGTGACAGACGCAATTCAACGTGTTCACACGCTCACACGCCACACATGGCATTTCTCACGCTGAATTTTTATTTTTTGTGCCCAGAAAATCGGTCTGTATGGCTCAGTTTATGCAGGCACCGCGTGTTTTCAGCCAATCAGAAAATAGATTGCTCTGTTGTTGAGCAGACTGTAGAGTGGGCAAGCCGTAGAGTGTAGTTTCAGCTGCTAAACGCGCACTGCACTGTCAGTGATAAGGACAGCGACTGAACACGAGGAACGACAAAACAGTGATGATAAAACAAACTGAGAACATCAGGTAATAACTTCATTTATATAACTCTCATTAGTTGCTTTGTAGTTTAAGTTTGAGAGTGTGACACACGCAATTCGACGTGTTCACACGCTCACACGCTCAGCCCTGCATTTGGAGACGTGGGTTACACTAACACGTTGCTTCTCAAAAGGGAGTTCTTAAAAGCATCCTAGGCCATGCATTTTTATCTTAAAATAAATCTATTGTGTAAGTATTACATCATAAAGAGCCTTTTTTTCACACTGAGGCAGAGGGCTGCTGAACAATTCTATTAAACCTAAGGGCCCAATACATAATTAATGTTTTACCATGTATTTGAGCTAAATGTGTCTTGCCCCAGTACAGATATCATTTTATGAGTTTAAGTCAAAATAAGTCCACTGTGTACTTTCTGCATCTAATTATAAAGCATCTGATAAACAGGAAGTGCACCGTTAGCATGGTAGTTGTTTTTAGCTTTTCGGTGACGTGAAACTCTGCTCTTTGAAGAGAGCTCTGTGAGTGAGGAATAACTTTGGACCCATACAGATAGTTTAAAATTAACTAGTTTGATTTGGGTCAAAATTACACATTTGCATATCTGAGAGCTAAAGATGTTGGTATTAGTTCCCTGGACATGTTGCCCAGTGTAAGCAGCAGACTGAGAATGAGAGGGGCAGTGTCCTGTTTGTTCAAAGGGAGACTGAAACACTTCCATTTGTGAGGACACTAGGTTTAGGGGCGTGTCTGCTCTTCATCACAGCCCAAACACTCTGTTACATTAGACGCTGAGCCAAGCTGAGCTTCTGGCCACCAACATCCTTTAGAATACAACAGTATCTGGTTAGCATCAGTTTAACACATCACAACTGCTTTAACTCAAAATCTGTGTTTCTCAAACTGTGGACACTGCAGTTTGAATTTTTGTTTTATTCAGAGCCACATCTATTCATGTTCATGTTTAAGTAAGGTTAAAGGTCCCATGGCATGACATTTTCACTTTCTGATTATTTTGAATGTTAATATGAGCTGTTCCCCCTATCCTGTTTAAGGGCCCCCTCATGGCAAAATGTGTAAACCGAGCAATAGCAATACTTTTCCACTTTGAAAAAAAGACAGCCCAAACGGGCGAGTTTGAACAAGCTCCCCTTATGGCAGCATAAGGGGAAAGGTTTCCACCCCCTCTGTCTGGATGTCCACTCCCTTTCTCTGGAAATCCCACCCAGAGAATTTGGACTGGCCCTTGTGCAAACGAGCTATAGCTACTAACTGCTAGCAGCCGGTTTGTTTTTCCTGGAGAGACGTGAGGGCTCCGAAACGAGTGAAGCACGGCAACTGTGCTGTCCCTGGATGTGATGATGAAGAAAAGAGTATGTTTTAGTTCCTTCATCCGAGCCGCTGAAACAGACAGCTGTAGTCTGAGCCCCCTTAAAACCATGCTCCGAACTGTGCGAATTGAGACACAGCTGGCTTCTGTCTCTATTCCGTCTCCTAGCCGGAAGAACTGTGTGCGTCAGTACAATTGGCCTACCAGAACATGGTGCACTGACAAACGTTCCGCCCCGGGTTGTTAGACACGCAAACTACGGATGCGTTAAGATGCATTAATATTTTGAATTAATTAATGGCAAGCAAATTAATTCATCATAATTAACGCGTTAATGTCCCACCCCTAGTTATTATATATAATATTTAGTGCAATCTCTATCTGTTTGCATTGGCTAAACAACCAAACACTGCTGAAAGTTGACAAAATTGGTGAAGTTCACAGAATGTCAGTGTTACTTCAGGGAACAATAAATATTTAGCATTTTTTGACATTTTTGACATTTTTGACATTGTGACACCATGCATTAGCTGCATGGTGGCAACATATGTAAAACCCCCAATTTAGGAACTTTATTTGAAAAAAAAAAGTATGGGGTATGACCAATAATGTAAAAATACATGTCTGATTGGAATTTGGCAGCTCTGGTACAAAAAACTTTTTTCTATGCAAGAAAGGATTATACATCTCATGTATACATTTTGAGCAAATTTAAACAAAAGCACATTTTCGATAGAAGAGGGCACGACTTTATACAGCAAGCGCACAATTTAGTAAACCAGGGTGCACGATTAAAGTAAAGGAGCGCACGTCATATTTAAACAAGCACGATTTAGGAAACTGAAAGCACGCTCTACTTACACGAACGCGCAACTTAATAAAAGGAGGGCACGCTTTGCGAAGTGAGCGCATGCTTTCTTGCCACCCCTCAAAAAAGATTTTTCCCTGAGCCCTCCCGGGTTCCGCATTCCTCTAAATAGTAAATTTGGCCAGCATTTTGCAGAGTACACGTTGAGGCAGACAGGCTTCAATCCAGGATGGTCCACCATACATGTGAGCTGTCCCTCGACCTGTCGTAGTCTTCTAGTAACCTAATCAGGATTAGAAATGGTAAGTGTCATTTTTAGGCATAAGTAGTTGTCAAATGAAGATACAAAGTTGTTTTCAATTATGACTGAGTATGGCCAAACAGTCTTCAACTCGGGATTAGTGAAACGAAGATATTTGCATTAGAAGTTTTTTTTCAAAATTTGTGATTTTCGTTTTGCAGAATGTGCTAGTTGAGATCATGAAGAACCCACTCCATGTTTCAGATAACAGCGTTGGCTGCTTAAAAAGCATACATTTTGTCTGTGAAATGTGTCTAAATTACCATCCTACTGCTGCGGACCAATCACGTGACATTTGCGCTCTTTTGTTTACTTTTTCCGCCTATCAGCTGTGTGCAGCTCCTGAATATGTAGCTGCATTTCTAGGATGGTTTTGCATCCGTAACTTAAAAATCCTTAACTTTGACTGTAAATGCTACATAAGGAAATGCTGTGAATGCTCTCTTCGGGACATGGGGCACGGAGCTCTCCGGAGCTCCTGTACAGAATGCGATCAGATACTTTACTGGCGAAAGAGCGCGGATATGCGATCCACGAACAAAGAGGCAAACAACAGGCAAGTAAGTGTAAGAACATGTTTACTTTATAAACTTAAGGACATGTTTAAATACTAATTCAGCTTTTGTGTGGCGATCATATTGCGCTGTGCTCTGTGCGGGACCGTGCTGTGCGGCTGCTCACTGCAGGACTAAACCAGGGCTAAAACCGGGACTAAACGCTAGCGCGGTCCTTTTTAAGAACACGTTTACTTTATAGACTTTAGGACATATTTAAATACTAATTCAGCTTTCATGTGGCGATCATATTGTAGCACCGCGGATCTCCATTCACAATGCGGCTAAGATAATGCTAACGCTAGCATTGATACAAATGCGGTCAGCGCGACCAAGAACAGTCTCTTTAGGTTAATTTCCACTCTATTTTTGTTTGTATAAAATCTGAACATTTGCCATAGGCTACAGCGGTAGAGTATTTGATTCAATTTGACCCATTTCGGCACTTTTGTAACTTTTTTGACTCGGCGCTTATTTAGCCATGGCGTTTTGAATGGAAGTTCGCAACATTTGAAACTTCAATGTTTTCTTTTTGTAACTTTTTTTAAAAATGAATTAGGCTGCAATGCCAATATTAACTGATTTATTTAATAGAACTTTGAAAGTGCACTTTTCTTTATTTTTGGAATTAAAGCTAGCTTATTGTAATTATTGAATTGTTATTAAAGACCATTTCGCCATGACTTTCTGCTTTTTTCATGATTGGCCACTTTCATCCCTGATTATACTATGCTATATTATGTGCAATACGAAATCCATATGAGCAGTATTACCTCCTGTGAAATACTCCTTACTCCTTAAATACACTATTTAATCCTACCTGTACCTTGGTATTTTATTACATTTTTTATTATTATTATTAAGATAAGATAAGATAAGATAAGACTTTATTGATCTCACACAGGAGAAATTTACTTGTCACAGTAGCTCCAGGTAGGGACAGTTTGAACAAGAAGACAAGTGCATGCAGGCAAGAATGGCATAAAGATAGGTAATAATAATAATAATAAATAAGTAATAAATCGAATAATAATAATAGTAGTGATAATAATAAAAAACAGTGACAGGGAGAGTATTGAAAAAATTGGAAAAACGATATTGCACGATAGGAGTATTGAAAAAACAACAATATTGCACATTGGGAAAACGATATTGCACGGTAGGACTATACAGTAGAATTATACAGTCTGATGGCGGTGGGGATGAAGGATCTGCGGTAGCGCTCCTTCTTGCACTGGGGGTGCCTCAGTCGGCTGCTGAAGGAGCTGCTCAGCTCCTCTACAGTCCGGTGCAGAGGGTGAGAGGTGTCGTCCATGATGGACGTGAATTTGGCCAGTACCCTCCTCTCAGCCACCTCCTCTTGACCAGCTTGTTGAGTCTTTTTCTGTCCCGTTCTGTGCTGCTCGGGGCCCAGCAGACGACAGCGTAGAGGAGAGCAGAGGCCACCACAGAGTCATAAAAAGTCTTGAGCAGAGGCCTGCACACTCCAAAGGAACTCAGTCTCCTCAGGAGGTGGAGGCGACTTTGGCCCTTCTTGTACAGGGCGTTGGTGTTGTGGGACCAGTCCAGTTTATTGTTGAGGTGAACACCCAGGTACTTGAAACTGTCCACAGTCTCTATGTAATAATTATTATTATTATATTGGTTACTTTGCTATGCTATTAGTACAACATTTGTCCTCTGCCTTTGACCCAGAGAAAATCCACCCAGACATGGGGAAAACATGCAAACTCCACACAGAAATGCCCAGTTTACACACCTTGACATGTTTCCGATGCCCTTCTGGGCTCTGAAGAAGGATGCAGAACTTCTAAATACATACACTCAACCACCGGGCTACCTTTGGGATCCTCCCCATTTGAACTAACTTGTCCATTGTTAAGTCTAATTTTAGACCTGATTTAGTCCTCCTTTAGGCACAAAAAGTTCCAAGTTTAGATTGGGTAGTACGTTCATGAAAAAAGATATATTAACGTGCCATCACACTATAGGGAGAATTCTGCCCAAACGTTTGACACAGTAAAAATGTTTTTAATTCTAAAAAGCTACAAAACTGATAAAATGTTTCTTAAATATAATGATCTTAAAATGAGTAAGCTAACCTGTCATATAAAATAAAATACTGTTATGTTCTTATTGTATAACTTAATTAATTTATTTTTCTTATGGTTTCATATGGTTTTGGCAATATTTCCACCTTTCAGAGTGTTGAATACCAGATTATAACTACAGTATGATTAGCCTCTTTCCCAACGATTAAAATGATGCTAACATAGATGCCCTGTAATCTCAGTACTACATCATGTTAGATTAGCCAAAGAATGGCTCATTTGGGGGTCGTCATCATCATTGACCCTAAAGTCTGGGCGCTGGTGTACTTCCTGAATTCAGTTAGAGATGCCAAAAGGGCCAGTCATTAGAATAAATCAAGATGGCTTAATTTGGCCCCGAGAAGTGGAGGTTAGCCATAATTACACAGTGAACATGCAAAAAAGCTATTAGCATCATAATATATGATCTTTAAAGGGCCACAAAACACCAAAACCACTTTTTTCTAATGATTATTTCTACTGATTCTACTGTCCTCCTGGTTCAGTTGTATGCAGGGTGTCGAGTTATACCTGGTTTAGCCCTTGTTTAGAGATGATTCCATTGTGATATTTCCATTGTTGAGTTGTTTATGGTTTCACGGGCCACCAACTACATGGCGCGGCATGACCCTCCTCAGGTGCCCGGTCCACTCAAGGCTCCAGAGCCCACACCTTGTCCCACTGCTCGTAATGTGCAGCAGCTGCATCCACATGGAGATTCTGCCCGGGAAGCGCGTCTGCACTCCCCAGTCCCACTATTGTGTTAATGGACATGTGCCCGTAAAGATCCACTGCCCATCCCTGCTGACGGCACTGTTCACCCCGCAGAGAACATGGGGCTTCAGGCTACAGTGCTGCACACAGCCCTGATAACACTGGGCACATGCAAGCACATAAATCTGTATGTGAATTTGTTATTTTAGTTAGGATAACATGGTATAAATTACACTATTCACAATAAGTTGGGGGATATTGTTATTCATATGAGTATTTTTCCTATTTGGTCTGAATTTTAATGAAATAAGTAAACGTTCCCTTTGATATTACTAACAAGGAATGAGAAAAAAAACACCTTTTTCATTAGTTTAATTCATTACACCCCCAAAAATTATGACAATTATGACAACAAAGATAGCCCCAAATAACAAAAACTTGACTGTCAATGACAGCTTGACAGCGACGTCTCATGCTCCTCACTACCCTCATGATGTTGTTCTGAGGCAATGCATTCCACTCTTCCACAAGTGCTACACGCAGTTCTGCCAGGTCATGTGGTGGAGGGGTACAATCATCCAGTCTCTGCTTCAACTGGTCCCAGATGTGCTCTATGGGGCTCAGGTCAGAGGACATTGCTGGCCATACCATATGAGGCACTCCGACTTCCTGAAGTTGAGGTGTAATTATTCTGGCTCGATGTGGTGGAGCATTATCATCCATGAACAGAAAGTTGGAGGTGTGCTGGTGGAATTGGGGGATGGTGATGGGTTCTATGATGTCTCTGAGGTAAGAACGTGGAGTTACTGAGCCATCTACAATAACCAGATCTGTTTTGCACTGACTGGTGATGCCTCCACCAAAGGGAACCCTGGGGACCATGTTGACCTCAGCGTATGGCTCACCTCGCCTTCTCCAGCAACGCTGATGACCATCATTTCTGTGCAAGGTGACCCGACACTCATCAGTGAACATGGCGGTAGACCACTGCTGCATTGTCCAAGTCACATGATCTTCTGCCCACTGCAAACGTTCACAGCTACACTGCCTGACAAAAGTATTAGGACGATTCTGTATTTCTGAACTTTCATAATGATAACAAGACGTATTGGTAATGACAACAAATCAATTTATTGATTTGAAGTTAAATAGCTTTTTCATCAAAATAACCACGTTTGGCCTTAATCACAGCTTTACAAATTCGAGGCATTCTGTCCAACAATTTTTCAATATATCCATCCTCTATAGTTTTCCACTCATCCTGAAGACATTTCCACAGGTGTTTAACGTTAGTCAGATTCCTGGAGCGCACTTTAACTCATTGAGTGCTCGTCATGTTGAAACCAAACGTTGAGTGCCGTGACGAATATATTCGTCAAGGACGTTTTTCAGCGGGGATCGCTAGAATACGACGGTGTAATTCGGTGTAATAGGAAGGTGTAATTCACGTCTCCCAACCTGTAGGTAGCGATCTTGTATCATTATTTGCCAATCGGAGATGCGGAAGAGAGGAGGAGTGTAGTTTGTGTACTGTGTATTGGCGAAAGGAGCAAGATGGCGAGGCGAGGGAATCCGGAAAAGCAGAGGACTGTTGATCAGCGCCTATGGAGCGATCTGATCGCTCTTGGGACCCAGGATCCCGGATCAGAGGATCGCAGAGACAAGCCGGATCAAGCAGCGAATTCGGGGCCAAGATCTGCTGTGCCCAAGGCAGGGGGCATGTCATGTGTGCGCTGCGCGGAGCAGGGACTCTGATCAGACTATGACAGCGCCAAAGAAGAAGTTTACTGACTTGGAGCAGTAGATCCTGGTCTCCAAAGAGGCATGAGATGAGAAGAATTAAGTTTACATGATGCTGCTGTGTGGTAATTGTAATGAATGAAGCTATATGCGTGTGTGTGCGTGTGTACGCGCATGCGTGTGCGTGTGTAGCTGTGTGTGTGTAAAGGTTTATGCATGGGCTTGTGTGTATGTATATATATGTGTGTGTGTGTGTATTAGTTTTTATTATGGGTCTGTACTCTGAGCATGCCTCAATATTGTTGTGAAGTGACAAAGTTCTATTTTATAGGAAAATATATTATTATATCCTGTAAACATCTCTTGGCACAATTGATTTGAAGGAATTTTCAATTCACAGAGCCTTATATTCTTATATTTGTAAATAAAAAATGTACTTTGTCATCAAAAATCTCTTTCTCTGTTGTTTTAGATGTTTGAGGTGTCACTAAATCCATAAATATTGACGTCAAAATCACCGATCTGCTCGAAATGACTCTGTACAAAATGCTTGTTTTCTCCACTTTGTGTTTTTGCTGAAACTTCCCTATGTTCTACCATCAATTACTTGAGAACCGAAAAGGTTAGAAACATTTTTTTTTTCTAGGTGAAAGAAGAGAGTCGACGCTTTATTTTGATGTGTGCCATGTTTATATAGTCAAAGAACTCAGTATTCTGTGGGTCTTGGAAAATCAGTAAAAATACATTAAAACATCCGGCACTCTGGGGGATAGAATTCTGAAAACAGGCCGGCACTCAATGAGTTAATATCCAAATAATCCCACACTTTTTCGATGGGTGACAGGTCAGGAGACTGGGGCGGGCATGTTATAACCTGCAGTTGATGACGCTGTTCACACGTCTCCAAATGACCCTTACACAGTTTGGACGAGTGCTTTGGGTCATTATCTTGTTGGAACCAGAAGTTTCGTCAAGAGTTCAGAAATACACAATCGTCCTAATACATTTATCAGGCAGTGTAAACGCTCACCTGCAACGGTCATCTGGAATTCAAGCCAAAGCGGTGGAGTCGGTTGCGTATGGTTTGTCTCGAAACCCTAGTCCCCCTCACCTCTCGTAAATGGGCCTGCAGCTGTGTGGCCATTGCATGACGATGTCTGAGTGTGTAGGTCCTTAGGTACTGGTCATTGTTGCAGTCTGTCACTCCTGGGGCTCCACTCCTGGGCCTGTTACAAACACTGCCAGTAGTTTTGTGTCTTGATGCAAGTCTGTGGACACTTTGAGACACACCAAGTTCACCGGCAACATCTAATTGCCTGCTACCGTGCTATGGCCAGGTGACGCTGCTCGTCCGTTAAGTGACGTTGTGTGTTCATGGCTGTTTGAATGATGAACTTGGAATGACTTACTGACAATACCATTTTTTTTAACCTTTTTATACCCACAGAATGTTGAAATTGATGCCACATTGAAAAGGTTTGTCTTTTAGTATTTTTTGGCATGTGGAAAACACAAAATGAGGTGTGTCTGTCACTCCAATACATTTGCCTCCCTATCCCAAAAATCTCTGAAGTGAAGCAAACGCCATATGTATGACATCCACTGAGTCTCTCTCAATATCCCTAACTTATTGTGAGTAGTGTATAGTGTGAAGACTATTTGTATTAACCAGTGGTGAAAGTATTTTTCATTTCTTACAGGTGCTATAATGTTCAGTGTCCACTTTTCCGTTTTTTTGTTTTTGTTTTTTAAACACTCGTTTTACCCGTTTTTTTTTATTTTTACGTTTTACGCCTTTTTCATAGATAAATAACTTTTTTAATATACTTAATTATTTTTTTAGTCAGCATAAACCCTCTCTTACAGGTGCAGGCAGCACGCCGGCCTTAAATCTTCTACCAGTGCGCAGCACCGCCTTGCAATGGTTTAGGCTACTTTCACAGCTACAGTCAGATAAGTTTTGACAATCTTTGCTTAACAGACTGCAGATATCTCTGCACGAGAGTTTCGGGTAACTTTCAGTTATTCTCGAATGGCATAGTGTGGTTGTTTGTGTTTTCTACTTAAATAGCGCACCTTACTTTTTCTTTTCTAATGTAGGTTTTGGCCACCATTAACCATATTCTCTTAGCGGTGCTGCTTACTGGCTGTGAATTTTATACCGGTGCTGCATTCCGGTGCGCACCGCTTTACTTTCACCACTGGTATTAACCCAGCATAAAAATTATTTTGTTTGCATTTACAAATGAACAGATTGCTTCACTTCACTGCAAATTACAGAAGGTGAATGTACAGCTAGAGCTGGAGGAGAGCAGAGCCAGAAAATCTTACATATTTCAGAGTCCGCTACAATCCATCTCAGGTAAATAAATATATTATTGTGTAATGTGTCTGTTAAAATATGATTATTATAAATTACTTGCCTATCTGAGTATACCTGGCTTCCCAGGCCACTCATATCTTTACAAACACTAAGACTGCTAAATACCATGTTGACATGATATACACCAGTGCTTTGGGCACTGTTGCACTGTTGTTGTTTATTCTGAAAAGACTAAATTTACTAAATGTCACTTAAGAACACAATGTTACATTTAATGCATAGTTCCGCTCACCAGAAGTAATGACTTTACATATATATATGACTTTTATATATTTATACAGTGGTACCTCACCTTACGAACAACCCAACAAACGAAAATTCCAAGTTATGAAACGCCTTCACGGTAAATTTTGGTCTCTAGATACAAAAGAAAATTCAAGTTACGAAACGCGAAATCTCAAAAATTCAAATAATGCGAGCTCAGCCACACACATACGCTTTTCTCAGACTGGATTTAAACTTTTCTCACATTTGTCTCTGTTTAAACACTTAAACTTTAATAGATTTTCAACAAAATGTATTAATAGTGAAGCGTGGGGGGAAGGGGGAGGATGGAGAAGTGTGCGCGGCGGGGACACGTGTGATAGCGCAGCATGACCCGGCGCGGGGCTGAGAGGACGAGAACCGTGCTCGAACCGTGCCTCCTCTAAAACAGGATTAAACCAGGTCTGAACCAGGTCTAAACCAGGTCTAAACCAGGTCTAAACCAGGATTAAACCACCGCAGCTCTTACCTGCGTTCGTTCATGCGCTCGGACTGCGTGCGGTCCCCTCCTCGCTGCTCGCCTCAGCTGTGACTCGTGAGAAACCAGGAAATAGACCCGCACACGGTGCTTTAATCCACCTGGTCTAGTCCTGGTTTAGTCCAGGTATAGACCTTGTTTAGATCTGGTTTAGTCCATGTTTAGTCCTGGTCTAGTCTCTTAGCCAATCAGGACCCAGAACACAGTGTTACACTATAAAAAAAAGTTACACTATAAAAAAAAACTTGGAACGGGGCCTTGGAACGAATCAGGCTTTTTCCATTGAAATAGCTACTCAACTATATATATATATATATATATATATATATATATATACACACCCGGCTGGTTGGCTAAACTGGTAAGTCACTGGACTTTGACATGGGGGACCCAGGTTCAAATCCCTCCCCAACGGGCAATAATAAGCAAGCTGTTGACATTGCCCAACGGGCAATAATAAGCAAGCCAGTGACTTCGATCCCCCCCCAAGGGGAAATGAGCAAGCCAGTGGTCCTTGGGCAAGACCCTTCACGGTATAGCCCACCTCATATAATGATGAGAGACAATGAAACTTACAAGATGCCGGCTCAGACATCGCCCGGCCAAACAAGGTCTGCGTCAGGTGCTGGGGAACCAGAGCACCTTGATGAAAAATGGGCTACTGGAACAAGGCAAAGAAATGGGCGAGATGTGAGAACAAGGCTCTGTTGGAATGCTACTACTCCAGTAACCCTAGGCAGAGGGGTTACATGAACAGGATGTGGGATGAATGGTTAATACGATACCCACAGTCCAAGCTAATGGCCAAACAACTAGTAGCTCAACCACAAACGGCAACTGCTATCCCAACTAGAGATTGACGAGGTATAACACAAATGCTACGGCAAGGGGGAGCCAGGACGCCAGGTTAGAGGGGATATATACAACCATCACTGAAACCAATGAGCTGATATACACTTCAGCAGCAGTGATCCTAGATGTGCTATAAGAGCAACCATGGGAGCCATGAGAGACAATACCCACCATGAAAAGGCTAAAATCAAGCAGGTGCGGAGAGAAGTGAGCCAATTGTCAGAGGCCCAGAAAGGTGCAATGAAAAAGCAAGTACCCAAGAGGTACAGCCAGATGCCCATACCTGAAGCACTCGAAACTGCCAAGCAAAGGCTACAAGCATTAGCCAGCCGCCTAAAGAGGTACACTCGAGATAACGAGGCCAGCAACACAACCTGCGAAAGTGTACGCTCAATGGCAGGGGGATATCACCAGAGCAGACCCACCAAGGCTGGAGACTGAAAGGTACTGGAAAGGCATATGGGAAAGGGAGGCATCACATAACACCCTGTGGCTGGTGGCTCTGAGGAAAGACCACAGCAACCTCCCTGAACAAGATCCAGTCACCATCACAGTGGCAGACATTCAGGACATTCTCAGGCATGAAAAATTGGACACCACCGGGCCCTGACATGATCCTGATTTAGCATACTGGCTAAAGAAGCTCACTGCTCTCCATGAGCACCTGGCAGCACAAATGAACCAGCTGCTAAGGGATGGGACTCACCTTGAATGGCTAACCGTACGATCCTGATCCTGAGGATCCCTCGAAGGGTACAGTCCCATCCAACTATCGGCCAATAAGCTCATGGCGGCTAAGATAAGTGGGCACATGGACCAATACATGAGCGCAGCACAGAAGGGCATTGGCAAAAACTCCAGGGGAGCCAAACACCAGCTCCTGGTTGACCGAACAGTCGCCCGTGATTGCAGAACCCGTCAGACCAACCTGTGTACTGCCTGGATTGATTACAAAAAAGCCTATGACTCAATGCCACACACATGGATCACTGAGTGCTTGGAGCTGTACAATATCAATAAGACTCTAAGGGCGTTCATTGCAAACTCGATGCGGTTGTGGAAAACCACCCTTGAAGCCAATGGCAAGCCAGTTGCGCAAGTGTCCATCAAATGGGGCATATACCAAGGAGATGCACTGTACCACTGCTGTTCTGCATAGGTCTGAACCCCCTCAGCCAAAGCACTGGCTACGGATACCGACTCAGAAATGGGGCCACAATCAGTCACCTCCTCTACATGGATGACATCAAGCTGTACGCTAAGAGTGAGCGACACATTGACTCGCTGATCTACAGCACAGACATTGGAATGTCATTCGGGCTTGAGAAATGTAGTAGGATGGTGACAAAGATAGGGAAGGTAGTGTAGTCCACACAGAGGAGGGTCTCACTCCTAGAGGGAACAATAACAGACATTGAGGACAGTTACAAGTACCTTGGTATCCCACAAGCAAATGGCAACCTCGAAGAAGCAACAAGGAAAGCGGCTACGGCCAAATACCTGCAACGAGTAAGGCAAGTCCTAAGAAGTCAGCTCAATGGCAAGAACAAGGCCCAGGCAATAAACAGCTATGCCCTGCCAGTGATCATATACCCAGCAGGAATCATAAGCTGGCCAAAGAAGGAGATACAGACCACAGACGTTAAGACACGAAAGCTCCTGACAATGCATGGAGGGTTCCATCCCAAATCCAGCACCCTGAGACTGTACACGAGCCGGAAGGAAGGAGGCTGAGGACTAGTAAGTGTGGGAACCACTGTCCAGGATGAAACAAATCCATAAGTACATCAAGGACAAGGCCCCGACAGATGATGTGCTCAAGGAATGCCTCAGACAGTGGAGTGCAGAGGAAGAGGTGCTGGAGGGACCATCATGGCAGGACAAGCCCTTACGTGGGGCATACCACCGAAACATAACTGATGTGGCTGATATCAACAAATCCTACCAATGGCTGGAGAGGTAACTAAATTTTACCGTGAGAAATACCATGTGTGGCGTGTGAGCGTGTGAACACGTCGAATTGCGTGTGTCACACTCTCAATGCGTGAGACTTGAGAGCCCTGCCTATGGCGCATGTTTTGGGTTGATGGGGGAAACCGGAGTGAGGAAACCCACCCAGACAACATGCAAACTCCACACAGAAAGGCCCGGGCTACCGGGGGATCAAACCCGGAACCTTCTTGCTGTGAAGCGTGAGTGCTAGCCACTCACCAAATAAGAATTGAATTTAATCACAAACACAATCAGAAACCAATAACATGAGCAATTTAAGTCAAGGCACAAATCAAGGTGCGCTTTTGAAGAGTTGACAACATAATAAGTAAAAAGAACTGAAAAAAGAACCGTTCAGGAACCGGTACTGAAAAGCTGGTATTGTTAATTTACTTGATCTGAATAAAAGTAATCGTACCCAGCTCTTACGCACAGCAAGGACTGCAAGTTTTTCAGTGCAAGTAACAACCTAAAAAAAATGCTGTGGCTTTTCAAGTCTATTTTCAATTTGAGAAAAATGTGGACTACTTGCACTATTTCAGATTCATCATACCATCTGTCTTTTCAACTATTCAACACAGTAACCATAATTCATCCAAATAACAGAGCTCCAAAAGTGCAGGATCCATCCTCGAACCCACATGAACTCCCTGTATGCATCGTTATCCATGAGCATAGCCTGCAGCGCTATCATCACACGGTATAGGCCTGAGGTGAGCGGAGATTGTCTTTGTGCAGTCGACAATGGTTTCTGTCAGCTATGGTGACAGACAGCTGGAGGTGGGCAGGTGCAGGCGGGTAGCAGGCCAAATGAGCTCCTGTGCACATGATTCACTATATTTAAGCAGCCATGGAGCCGGAAAGACAGAGGACCACTATTCTGGAGGTGTGAAGGATTTTCTTAGCCAAGATGATGAGACAAGAAGCAAAAGTGTCAATTGTAATTCTTACTAATAATGCAGGATTACTCAAATGTGTGAATGAAACAAAACAAAACAAAACAAAACCCTAACTCCAGGTCTGTTTTTGAGGAGGAACCATCACATGGCTTAAAGCCCACAAGAGTCCATTTTGCATAATATAGGAACTTTAAAACTCTAAAACTGTAATGCATTTCCCTAACCATCATTATCATGACTTAACAAAACTAAAACTAAAAATAATTGGTTAAAAATGTGTTTTGAAAACCAAAATGTACAATAGAAATAACAGTTTGACTAGTCAACTAATAGAAAAAAAATCATCCCTGACTAAAATAATCAGATCCTAGTCATTCACCGTGATGAGTTAAGAAGCTCTTTTCGCAATTTTCAGAGATCAGAGAAGAATATTGGTAAAGCTATTGACAAATAGCATGCTAACATGCCTTTCCTGATCATCAGACAGTAAAATACTTTATATTTAGAGGTAGATAGCATGCAGCAGACTTATTTTTACCTCAAGAGCTGCTTATGCAATATATCTGTATATATATTTTTGCTCAAATACACCAGGAAAATTCAGATCAGATAATAAACATAATCTCTCTATGCCCTCAAATACAAATATAACTTTTACTGTCAACAACTGTAATGTTTATGTATTGTTATTCACACAAAAATATAGACAAGATGATGACCAAGTTGTTTGTTATAATGTGGTGATCTGAATGGTCATTCCCTAAACCCCAGCACCTGCAGCTGAATCAGTGCTAGTGCAGCGTCTGCAGCTCAGGGAGGGAATTCTGGAGGTTCTGAGCTTTCACGTAAGGCATGGCCTGTCCATATACTGAGACAAACTTGGAAACTCTTTTTGCAGATTAAGGCTCTGGAGACACAGGTTCTGTTGTGATTGTAGGAACCTTAACAGTAAGAGCACAAAATACAGTTCCTGTAAAGGTCCTATCTTATACAAAATTTAGTTTTAAGTCATATTAGAATGTTGATACCGCCTCATAACATACCTGGAATTGTGGGTGTAACCCTTTTTTATTAGTCTGTCTACAGCTTAAAATGCTCTGTTCCACCTGTGATGTAGTTTTCAAGTAAATAGCTCATCTTACCTTTAGTTCAGTTTAGATTAGCAATTCCAGGGTGAAATTATCAAAATAATTCTAGTGAAGGTGGATGGAGTTTAAAAACCCAGTGGAGCACTTCCTGTATTACCACATGACAAGGTGGAACAGCGTGTTGAGAAAAGAACTCACTATGTGTGAATGAAACAAAACACAACTCGAGGTCTGTTTGTGATGACAAAACATTATAACTGATCAAAAAAAAATATAGTGTGATATGGGCCCTTTTAAATTTACAGATGAAATTTTCATAATTTATTATTGATATAAAAATTTCATGAAATCCATGTGTTTTTACAGTAAGCAGGGCTGTGATGCTCTTGACAATCACAGAACATGAATAATTAAGGGTGTGCTGAAGGGCTATATGCTAGAGCTCCATGATAGACAGAAAAACACAAAGTCAATGTAGCATTTATTTTTTAGTTTGTGAGTATCAAAAACTCAACTCTCTTTGGATACAAGTGAAATGTAGAATTGTAATTACTAACACTTTATATATTTATTTATTTAAACCAACACATACCATATTTAGATCACCATGTTGCCTTTTATTGTTAAGAAAATGCTGTATTTGCTGAAAACAATGTATTAACTTGTTTTATAAAGTTCAGTTTTGTTTTTGACCTGTACACTATCACAACACAATCAGCATACATCCCACTGATGAAACTACTGCACATTGCATCAGGTTTGTGAAGCTGTATTGCATTGTTTTGTATCACGTTTTTGTATATTTATGGTGAATTGTCGGTGGGAGCATGGGTGATGTTGTCTTGTGGGCGGAGCAGTGTACAGACTCTTACAGCTAACCATAAGGAGGGTTTGGATAGGGCCCGGGACAGATCGCTAAATTACCCAGACATCCATGGATGACAACTAAAACCTCTTCAGGCAGGTTTTTGTTCAGGGAAAGTTATAACTGCACACTACAACTCGACAAACCTGATGCGATGTGCAATAGTTTTATTAGCGTGACACACGGTGATTGTGTTGTGATAGCACTCTGAAGGGGGAGTGACTTAGCACAGAGAGAAAAGGGAGGTGAACATAGCATTTTCAAAACAACAAAAGGTAACAGTGATCTAAAATATGTTATGTGTTACAGTTAATACCCCATAGAAGTCTAACATGTCCTCTTTTAAAAAACAACTCAACTCACTGTCAATAGAACAAATATATTTGGTGTTAATAATTGACTGACCCTTTCATTTGAATTGCCTCACACCCCCAGAGGCTCATGGGAAATAAAGCATGCTAATTCCAGCGTTGAGAGGACATTGCTAATTGCTGTAGTATGATTGATCCAAGGTAAAGTGCTGACCCAACACTCACCACATTTGACTGATTACATCACTGTGGTGACTGGCCCTGGCCCCTGACTGCAAGGACACCCATGTGGGACACTCAAGGTACTTCAGAATGTCCCAGAGGGGGTAGTGCTGGGCTGTGTCCTTCAGAGACCACTGTGTATTTAAAGTCTATGGCAGGTTTTCATGTTATTCTAATTCTGGTTTGGTGGGATAGTACCTGTACTTAAAGGGATATGCCACCCCCAGGTCAAATTTGGGCATCTCCCCACAGTCCAGAGACTAAAATAAGTGGTGGAAAGCGTTTTCCTGCTCACCCAGCCATTGTCCGAGTCTGTCGCCACTGACCGCCGCGGTATCTGCAGCTACTCCGCCTTAGACTGGAGTCTAACATCGCCAGAGAAAGATTTCGGCCAAAAGGAATTAATTTGCTCGATGCTTTTCCCAATTACTTTCTGTGTAGTGCGCATTCATATCGAGTGCAAATAAATGTGCAAATCAACACGGAGAGCTTGCCTTGGTCATTTTGGGTGGGAACTATTTTTCAGTGCGGAAGGACATGGCTGAATCACGCAGCACGCTGCCAGGGGAATCCCAGTTACGCACCGGGAAGGGAGTTCCCCTGTTGCACAACGTGGTGCGTGATTCGGCCATTTTCTTCCGCACTGGAAAATAGTTCCCACCCAAAATGACCAAGGCAAGCTCTCCGTGTTGATTTGCACATTTATTTGCACTCGATATGAATGCGCACTACACAGAAAGTAATTGGGAAAAGCATCGAGCAAATTAATTCCTTTTGGCCGAAATCTTTCTCTGGCGACGTTAGCCTCCAGTCTAAGGCGGAGGAGCAGCAGCTCGCGCGGCGGTCAGTGGCGACAGACTCGGACAATGGCTGGGTGAGCAGGAAAACGCTTTCCATCACTTATTTTAGTCTCTGGACTGTGGGGAGATGCCCAAATTTGACCTGGGGGTGGCATATCCCTTTAATATTTATGATAGATTTACATGAGCTAACTGGAAGTTTGTGGAAAACAAAGTTGAGAAGAAAAGCACAAAAATAGAGGAAGAAGTAGTGAGTTCTAAAATAGACTCCCTCTTCCTATGTCATCAATGGAAAACACCATCCAAACTGCGATGAGATAATTTACAAGCAAGAAACATATTTTTCTGGTATTTTAAAGAGGTGCACAGCGGGACTTTTCAGGTTATGCGGCCGCTGCCATGAAGATGCTATTGCTTTGTCTGTTATGTTCCACAATATGGTATTAAACTTATATAAAATGCATTTATTCAAGTATCTGTGTTTTTATTGCTAAAAAAAAACTTGGAAGTTGGGATGCCTCTTCACAGATCTCACCTGTAAATTGGCCTGGTGGCATCGTGTTAAAGGAATGCATGGAAATAAAGGGCAAGGGCAAGGGAAGTGTATATTTTTGAGTACTGGGCTTATTTTTTAGGAAACACGCTTCTGAAACACCAAACCATTTACACTCTAGTGGCTTTGTGGCACATGGTCACCTGGCCTCTACAGGAAGTAAAATGATAAATGTAAAGATTTGGAGACAAATTTTGAATATAATCCTGTGAACTGTGTCCAACATGTCACATGTGCTGTACTTGTAAGTAATGATATGTGGTTGATTTCAGATGCACGATGGGTTTCAGCCAAAGGAGGACAGTGGAATGTGTTCTGCTCAAAAAGCTATTCTAAAGAGCAGGTTCGGCTGCTCCTTTCCCCCTCACACCAGACCACATTCCTCGTCTTCCTCTGGAATGTTTCCCCCCTGCATTCCAAAAAAAAAAAAAAACATTACACAAAAAACAGTTATATGTTTCAGTGCTCAGTGCGCATTCCAATAATACACACATAAATATTTATATGTTGTGTGATAAAGGAATTTGATAAGTGATAAATATATGCATGCATCTAAAGAAAAAACTTTATTTATTCAAGATTTCTTCAATATAGTATATGTACAGATTTAAATAGAAAAGTAGTGGTCAAATATAAAAATACAATATCAAGTAAGATATACAATACTAGCTATATACAGTTGTAGGGAGTATTGTCTGGGGAGTGTTATACTATCTATTGCACAAGGGTGAGTTGTTGTACAGTTGTATGGAGTATGGTATGAATGTAGTCCTGTATCTCTCACTGTTTGAGCGGAGCTGTAGGAGCCTGTTGGAGAATGAGCTCCTCAGTCCCTCAATGGTCTGGTGCAGTGGGTAAGTAGGAGTGTCCATGATGGAGAGCAGTTTGTCAAGTGTACTCCTGTCCCTCAATGTGACAAAAGTCTCCAGCCCACAGCAGATCACGTGACCAGCTTTGCGGATCAATTTGTCAATCCGTCCGATGTCCCTTTTACTGGTGCTGCTCCCCCAACAGACCACAGCGAAGTACAGGGCGCTAGCAGCCACAGACTGGTAGAAGATCTCCAGTAACTTATTGCACACATTGAAAGACCTGAGCTTCCTCAGGAAGTAGGGTTTACTCATGCCCTTCTTGTACACAGCATTACAGTTGTCCCTCCAGTCCAGCTTATTATTCACATGAACGCCCAGGTACTTGTAGCAGTCCACAATTTCCACCTCATGACCCTTGATGGTAATAGGCTCCACAGGTGACCTCATCCTCCTGAAGTCAATCACCAGTTCCTTGATCTTGTCCAAGTTCAGGAGCAGATGGTTTGCCTGGGACCACTCCACAAAATTTGCGATCAGTGTCCTGTACTCCATCTCAGGTCCATCTCTGATACACCCTACTACCGCAGAGTCATCAGAGAACTTCTGCAAATGGCAGGACCCTGAGCTGTACTGGAAATCAGAGGTGTACAGAGTGAACAAGAATGGAGACAGAACTGTACCCTGGGGGGCTCCTACATTACTGACCACAGTATCAGACAGGGTTGTCCCCAGTCGCACATACTGAGGCCTGTCTGACAGATAATCAGTAATCCAGGAGACAATGGAGGAGCTCACACCCATCCTGAGCAGTTTCTCACTCATCAGAGAAGGCTGGATTGTGTTAAAGGCACTGGAGAAATCAAAGAACAATATCCTCACAGAGCCCTTAACACCATCCAGGTGTGAGTGAGCTCACTGCAGAAGATAGATTACAGTGTCCTCCACACTCAGGTGGGCCTGATCAGCAAATTGGAGAGGGTCCAGGGATGGTGCCACCAGGGGTCTGAGCTGAGCCAGAACAAGTCTCTCAAACATTTTCATGACATGAGATGTCAGCGCAACTGGTCTGAAGTCATTGAGTCCAGATGGGACACTTGGCACTTCTAGGGCACTGGCACAATGCATGAGGTCTTGCAAAGTTTCAGACTCAGTGTGAAGAGAAGTGCAGGACCCCAGGGAGCTGTGCAGCACAAGATTTAGCACACGGGGGTTGATTTAGTTGAAATAGACCTGGAGTTGTGTTTTGTTTCATTCACACATATTTGAGTAATACTTTATTTTTATTTTTACTTGATTTTAGTGAAATTATTTTAGTGAAGGAATATGGAGTGAGGCAGCTGATAGGTACTAGCAGGCCAACCATGCTGTAGCCCGGGTGTTGCACAGGCAAAAATTCGGGGTTAGGAGGAGTTCAGAGAGGCCATGGAGGACTATCGGCCTCAAAGAAATTCTGGCAAACCATCTGACGCCTCAGGAGGGGGAAGTAGTGCTTCACCAACACTGTTTACAGTGCGGGTGGAGAGCTGTTGACCTCAACGGGGGATGTTGTTGGATGGTGGAAGGAATATATTGAGGATCTCCTCAATCCCACCATCACATCTTCTGAGGAGGATGCAGAGGCTGGGGACTCAGAGGCAGACTCATCCATCACCCTGGCTGAAGTCACTGAGATGGTTGGCAAGCTCCTCGGTGGCAAGCCTCCGGGGGTGGATGACATCTGGACTGGCAGACCGGAGTGGTGGTCCCTCTGTTTAAGAAGGGTGTGTTCCAACTACAGCGCAATCACACTCCTCAGCCTCCCCAGTAAGGTCTATTCCAGGGTACTGGAGAGGAGAATCTGACTGATGGTTGAACCTCAGATTCAGGAGAAGCAGTGTGGTTTTCGTCCCAGCTCTGTAATCTGCATCGGGTGCTCGAGGGTGCATGGGAGTTTGCCCAACCAGGCCACATGTGCTTTGTGGATCTGGAGAAGGCATTCGATTGTGTCCCTCATGGGGTCCTGTGGGGAATGGTCACTGGGGAATGCTCTGGGAGTCTGGGGCTCTTTGCCAAGGGCTGTCTGGTCCCTGTATGACCAGAGCAGGAGCTGTGTTCACTTTGGCAGCAGTAAATCAGACCTGTTTCCGCTGCATGATGGACTCTGCCAGGGCTGCCCTTTGTCACCAGTTCTGTTCATTGTATTCATGGACGAATTTCTAGGCACAGTCAAGGGCCAGAGGGGATTTGGTTTGGGGACCACAGGATCTCATCTCTGCTGTTTGCAGATGATGTTGACCTGATGGCTTCATTGGACTGGGACCTCCAACTTGTGGTTGGGGCGGTTTGCAGCCAAGTGTGAAGTGGCTGAAATGAGTATCAGCTCCTCCAAATCTGAGGCCAAAAAACTGTGGCTTGCCCTCTCCAGGTGGGTGGAGAGTCCTTGTCTCAAGTGGAGGAGTTCAAGTATCTTGGAGTCTTGGTCACGAGTGAGGGGAGGATGAAGCATGAGATTAACAGGGGGATCGGTGCAGCATCGGCAGTGATGTGGTCACTGTATCGGACCGTTGTGATGAAGAGGGAGCTGAGCTAAAATGCAAAGCTCTCAATTTACTGGTCAATCTACATTCCTACCTGCACCTATGGTCATGAGATTTGGATAATGACTGAAAGGACAAGATCACGGATACAAGCAGCTGAAATGATTTTCATCCACAGAGTGGCTAAGCGCTCCCTTAGAGATAGGACTCAGTCACACTGGAGGAGGAGAGGAGTACAGCCACTGCTCCTTCACGTTGAGAGGAGCCAGCTGAGGTGGCTCGTGCATCTGTTCCAGAGGCCTCGTGGACGCCTCCCTCGGGAGGTGTTCCGGGCATGTCCCACGAGCAGGAGGCACCAGGGAAGACCCAGGACACGCTGGAGGGACTATAGCCGTGTCTCAATTCTCAGTGTGCACAGTTCGGAATGTTTTTAAGGTCACTCTGGAGTGCACTCCGGACTGTGCATACTTGCACACTCCGCGGACCGCATGGACATCAGCGAAATGGGACAGGTCCGCCAACCCCATTTTCTCCTATAGAAGAAGTAGCACACGGTCCATGCTGGGATATATGAGTGCGCGAAGTGTGCATGGATGCACAATTGGTTCACGCCCCGATTTCCATGGACATGACTGCAGTTTTCAGGGTGCATTTTAAGTGTTCATGGTACAAAAAAGAAATGGGACAGCAGTCGTCGCGCCGGAAGTGACATATGCACCCTTAAAACCACACTCCGAACTGTGCATACTGAGAATTGAGACACAGCTTATGTCTCTCAGCTGCCTGGGAACGCCTTGGGGTCCCGCTGGAGGAGCTGGAGGAAGTGTCCAGGGTGAAGGAAATCTGGGAGTCCTGTCCCCGCGACCCAGGCTCCAGACAAGTGGAAGAAAATGGATGGATGGATGGAGTTTAAACACAGTGGAGCACTTCCTGTATTACCACATAGCATCACAAGTTGGAACAGAGTGTTTTCTGTTTCAGAGAACTCATCCTAAATAACCAGGGTTTTTGTGTTTTAATAATGTGAATGAAAGAAGACACAACTCCAAGTCTGTTTGTGAAACTACATTATACGGATCAGTAACTACTTTATTGGAGATAGCAGCCCATTGAGTATTATTTCCTGCTGTTTCTAGGCTACCATATGTTTGGTGGACACTTTGTTTACACACAGACAGATATAGCCCGTGTCCTGAGTTACGGAGAGGACACACTACATACATACATCACAAGCACGATAACCCAGTATGAAAATATCTGCACCTACTCCTGTTTGTTCACTGATATAAATACAAAATATTGTGTTCAAGAGATATCATGTTTGCCTACTGACAAAGAAATTAACAGTCTATCATTTTAATGGTGGGTTTATTTTAACATTGAGAGATAAAAAATCCAGAAAATTACTTAAAAGATCAAATAAGTATTGGATCCCCTCGTTAACTAATTGATATGAAACAGTTTCTGTTAAAATCCCTGCTGTTTTTCAGTCCTTAATGCTGATGTTTCTCCTTTTTTATAAGCAGCCATGTTTGTTTTTGGCACAAACAGAGCATGTGTCTCTCTGATTGGTTTATCTGTCTGTCAATCACGTGCTCTGAAATCAGGGAGACAGGACACAGCTCCAGGTCCACTCGTCTCTGTAAAGTTTTTTTCAAAGCATGTGGTTCTGACTGAAAAGGCAAAGGCAACTGTGCTAAGAAGATGCATTTTGCTTAATGAGACAAACCCCTAATATTGTTGCATTATGTTTTCAGAAGGTTGAAGTTAAGATGAATTAAGACAGGGTATTTGACTTAATATATTTAGATCACCATGTTACCTTTTATTGTTTTGACAATGTTATTTCAACTGTACACATCACAAAATTACTTAAACATGCAACCTCTTCAGACATGGTTTTGATGAGGAAAAAGCGATATAACATGGTAGAAAAGCTCCAGAAAGTCAATTTTGCACAATACTCCCTCTTTAACAGCTTGTAGTACACAGCTGTTTATGCTGTTTGGTAAAATGAGAAACTGTGTTCACCTCGTAGGCTTGTTTAAACATCTCCTCCAAGCACTGTGCACTGAGCCCACAGTCAGGGCTCCAAGGTTTTCTCTTTTGAGTTTTATTGTAATGGATTTCACATTATTTCAAGCTATAAATGTATTTCATAACACCTGTTTAACACTAACCTTGTACAGACAAAGACATCCTTCAGGTATTTGAGAGTTCTGTACATGCACCGCTCCACTGTCTCAGCTTTACTCCAGTGATGGATCTGAGCCAGTGTTAAACTTCTACAATTTGTCTCTGTCCAATCATTAAAGTGCACATTGGGTATGCTCTAATTCATATGAAATGTCCCTCTTAGGCCTCCATTACTCTGCAGATCTGATTAAAATCTTCAAATACGACACACCATTCGTTTAGTTTCACACTGACAGAAATGGAGTGGGGGCTGTTAAATCTTTGGCAGGAGTCTGAGCAAAGTGTCTGGGGCAGGTTTGGAGGACACATCTGAGACTGACAATGAGGACACAGCTGTGGGACAGATGGAGATAGATGAAGACAGAGGAGAGATCAAACCCTCAACCACCTGGACCCACCTGCTTCGAGCCCACTCACCCCCCGCAACAGGCTGCAGGCTGGGTACAAAATGATCTACTGCCAGGGCCAAAAGCTGTCCACAAGGTGGACTGGGAGCGAGGAATCAAAGCAAGAACTAGAAAACTCTGTGGTACCACTAGCTAGCACTCTGAAATGAGCTCTAGACTGTCAATCTGAATGCAACTGGGATAAAAGTACTGGTCCAAACATCACAAAAGAGGGACAAGCCAAGAAACGTTCAGATGAGTTCAGTTCAATCCACTTTATTTGATTACACAGACCAGCACAGACATCTTCCCTGTCCAGAAGTGCTGAAAGCAGTCTGTATTTTATCTAAAATAGGCTGGAGTACGTCCACCTGTACCACTATGTTTGTTTTGGTGCACGTTTGGCTCTGCCTAATCCACACTGGTGCACAGGTCCAATCGCGACAGTGGGAGCCTGTCAAGATGTGTTCTTGTGAGTTTGTGAATTCATAATTATTGCAAGAATGCTGCAAACCCAGGTTTAATCATTTGTTAAATATGATCAGTCTAACTGTTAAAGGAAAAGTAACGTTTTTTTTACAATTTGAGCCTTATTTCAGTAATAAAACAAGTTGTTTTACTCACCCATACCACTTTGGTGTCATATGGAGCACTTCCAGAGATGTTTTAGATTTGCGGTTAGCCTAGCCCGACTTCTAGCCATAGCTCGGGGCATATAATATATTCCCCAAGCATGTAATATGCCCCGTGCGGGCTCCAAATAACACAAACTTTAGCACTTTTCAAATCATAGAAGCCCGATGTCTTAGTCTATGATTTCGTTTGAATCCGAGATTTAGGCATAGTTTACAGCTTTGCGTTTCATGTTTTGGTCCTGGGACCAAAACATGAGCTGAGAGCACAGTCCACACATGCGCACTGGCGTCCTCATCTACCCGAAACTATGGCTAAATCTCGGATTACAGGCCACTTTTGACCACACGAAATCATAGGATAAGACATCGGGCTTCTATGATTTGAAAAGTGCTAAAGTTTGTGTTATTTGGAGACAGCAAATAAGTGCCCCGAGAACTCACATGATGGAGATCGCAAATCTAAAACATCTCCGGAAGTGCTCCATATGACACCAAATTGCTATGGGTGAGTAAAACAACTTGTTTTATTACCGAAATAAGGCTCAGATTGTAAAAAACGTTACTTTTCCTTTAAGACATTCCTGTCTATTTGATCCAGATTGTGATCCTTGCTGGGTTGCTCTAGGTGTACTGTTGGTCTGGACTGTGAAAATACTCCAGTGAAATGCATTGTGGGGAATATACTTTGCTGAAGTGAGCATCGAGAAAAGCAGTGGACAAAGAGTAAAGTGTGGATCAAAACATCGTAATGAACTGGGACAGCTCAGTTCAGGTACCTCATGGTGAGGGGTGTAAGTGTGACTGTCGATCTCAAAACAGGAGACAGGCCTCTTGACAGCATTTGCTCAGGTTTAATGTAACCAAAATACCTTTAATAGAGCTAATGCCTGTTTGGGTTCAAATATTATTGGTTGAGGCTTTAAAAGAACCCTCTGTGTGTGTTCAGTTCAGTGGAGAACGTACCGTTCATACAGCCAAAGGTGCAGTATGAACATGTTCACGTAGTCATTGTTATGTGTCATATACCTGAAATATAAACAAACAGAAAAGCCTGAAAACAGCACAGTATCTGAGAGTGGAGACTTTTATACAATAGGGTGGAGACTTTAATATAATAAAGTGCCCAGTGAACAGATTTGAAGAAGGGAGAAAACATGATGAAACCTGCAGCCAAACATGGCAACACCAGACTCACCTCATTAGTGGATGCAGTTTTGGGGTAGGAAAGTTTTATGAAACATAGACAAATAATTATAATTTTTACTATAGCAGAAGGTCACTGATTTGTGCACGCTGTGTTCACTGTGCAGCACTTTGTAAGTGGAAAAGGACTTTTATGAATCTGTGAGCTGTGTGTAAGGTTCATGAGCAGAGTGAGTCAGTACAAGTCAATAATGATGGCAGCATAAGAACATGGCCTAAAGCTCAGAAGAGTCAATTGTATATAATATAAGAGCTTTAACCGTCAATACTTGATTCAGGTCAAATCCCACGGATTCTCTGTCTCCACATTGCTCTCTCTCTTTCTTTCTCTCTCTTTTTCTCTCTCTCTATTTCTTTCTCTATCTCTATCTCTCTCTCCTGCCCTGCTCTGATCAAAAAGCCCAGAGCCACAGCCTAATGGAAGAAACACAAAACCGATCAAAACTGTCAGGAAAAGAGTAGATTTCTGACCTATTTCTGCCCCTGCTGAAAACTTCACTTGCTGGTTGGATGTGATCAACGCACAACAGCCCAAAACTCCAGTAGACACACCAAAGTCAAGATAGACTGAAGAATTATTCAAGAGTGTGTGAAACGGTGTCTCCTGCACTTAGGTGTGATTATTGAGTGACTGCACAGTCTGTTGCCCCGCTGGTGTTCAGTTTATCTAGATAATAACCTTGCTGGTGTTCAGTTGGATAATAACCCTGCAGGTGTTCAGTTTACTCAGATCATGACCCTGCAGGCGCTCAGCTAGAATGAATACCCTGCTGCTAATCAGAGTTGTACTTGGGTAATGACCCTGCTGGTGTTCAGTTTATTTAGATAATGACTCTGCTTATGTTCAGAGCTATATTTGGATAATGGCCCTGCAGGTGTTCAGTCAGAGTGATGACCTTGCAGCCCTTTACAGTTATATTTAAGTAATAACCATGCTGGTGTTCTGTTTATTTGGCTAATGACCATGATAGTGTTCAGTTGACATCATAGCCATACTGGTTTTTAGACCTGTGTTTGTGTAATGGCTCTGCTGGTGTTCATTTGAAGCAATGGCACTGCAGGTAGTCAGAGCTATATTTTTATAATGTCCATGTTGGTGTTCCATTTATCTGGATAATGGCACTGGATAATCACTTTGTTTGTGTAGAGCTAAATTTGGATTATGGCCCTACAGGTGTTTAGAGCTGTATTTGTGTAATTGCCCTTCTGGTGTTCAGTCAGAGTGATGGCCTTGTTGCTGTTTAGAGTTATATTTAGGAAATAACCTTGCTGGTGTTCATTTTATTTGGATAATCACTCAGCTGGTGTTGAGTTTAAGTGATACCCCTGCTGGTGTTCAGAGCTATATTTGGATGATGACCCTACAATGATTGATTTATTTGGGTAATGGCCACGCAGGTGTTCAGAGCTGTATTTAGTAAATTGCCCTGTTGGTGTTCATTTTATTTGGATAATGACTCTGCTGGTGTTCAGTTTACTTGCTTGTACGTTGCTGTAGTTTGGTTTATTTGGTTACTGACCCTGCAGGTGTTCAGTTTATTTGGAAAATGACCCTGCTGCTGTTCAGAGCTGTATTTAGGTCGACACAGCAGACCTCTTAAACACTGCCGTTTTTCATATCCCACAGAGAGTTGTCAAAGTGTTCCTCCGCTGTTTTCACCGTCATCGCTCGCTCAGGTGACTCAGTGAACGACGATTTGAAACTCATTAATCATTTCTTTATCTCTTCAGCAACAAGTAGTCTTTAATATTTTTCAAAAAAAACAAGGTGTGTTTATAATTTGACTTTTTGCTGATATGTGCTACAGACATAAGAGGAGGTAAATCTATGAATGTTACATTTATGCAAACCAATGGATGCATTCACTGGAGGCGAACTGGGTTAAGTGTCTTGCCCAAGGACACAACAACAGTATTCATCTATAGGAGCTGGAATTGCACTGCCAGCCCACTATAGAATTATGTTGTTTTTGTTTGTGTGTGTGTGTGTGTTGAGAGCGAGAATCGAACCGCTACCCTCGACTATTCTGGGTGAAGCACGTAAATTGTTTTCCCCAACATTTTTGACTGGAATGTTGTGTGCTGATTCCTTTTGGCAGTTTGAAATATTTTTCTAAGTTTGTTTTGGGAAATTGTGAAAACCTGTCACAGGTACTTTCACTTTAAATCTGTTTATGAAGCACGATGAGAGGATTTTAAGATATAAAAACAATTCCTCTTTTTTTTCTTGATAGATTATACTGTGCTTCACTGCAGCACACACCACATTCAAACTGGAACTATGGTCCCTTTTTTTTACATAATGTAGAGCACAAACACAGACTTAGAGCTGCACTGCACAACATTTCTGGTGGAGGGTCTGCTACTTAATTACCTACTTAGATTTTATTAC
Source organism: Paratrypauchen microcephalus (assembly GCA_036785185.1). Classification (NCBI taxonomy): domain Eukaryota; kingdom Metazoa; phylum Chordata; class Actinopteri; order Gobiiformes; family Gobiidae; genus Paratrypauchen; species Paratrypauchen microcephalus. The sequence goes on from JAVJIX010000075.1 coordinate 158,845, forward strand.
TTTGCCTGAAATGTTCCATGGTATGTCATTAAACACAGGTGTTTCTGTTGCTCAAAATAAAATAACTCCCTCTGTGAATAGGGGCAGCTCTCCACAGATCTGAATTGTAATGTAGCATAGTGCTGTAACCTGCTTGTCTCCTTTGTGATAGATAGGTTTAAAGGAATAATATTTCCATAGAGACATCAGATGATGGACCCTCCACTAGAAATGTTCCGCAGTGCATCCTTAATGGACTTTTACAAAATAAGGCAAAAGTAGGTTTGCCTTAAACAGGGTTTAAGTTTTGAAGTTTGGTTGGAATGAGATTTATATTGGGGGAGCGGGTTTTGAATTGCTTAACAAAATTTCAGCGTGAGAAATACCATGTGTGGCGTGTGAGCGTGTGAACTCGTTGAATTGCGTGTGTCACATTCTCAAAGCGTGAGACTTGAGCGCGCTGCCTTAAATATATGTGAGAATTGTAAACACATACATGTATACATGTATACATGTATACATTAGGGGTGTAAAGATTAACCGATTTGGATCGGTTATCGGTCTGTGACCTCTGCAATCTGAGTGTACCAATCAACGGAGCCCGGATTGGTCCAAATGCACTACGAAAGGTCCGATGCACCGGATTTACGGCCAAGAATCGGTTTGCTAGCTCCTGAGCGGTCTCTCTCATGGCGCAGAAGCCGCGCTGTGTGTGTCTGCGTTCGCTAAATCACGGGTTAATATGTGGGTGGTTCACTTACCTGGGGTTGAAGCTTATTGGCTGGTTAACTGCCAATCATGCGAGCGGCGTGGGCTATATGCGGAAGCAAGCACAAAATGTTTGTATGTGTTGTCTCGTCAGGACATGAGATCTACGCTACCGGTAAGCTACGCTGTTTCCATTTATTGAGCTGTTGTTTAAGTTAATTTGGTGCGCTACCGCTATTTATGGACATGGTTCGTATGAGTGGTTAACTTTTGTGCCAGTGTTGTGTCGTGTTGATAAAACTTTCACTGTCAGTCTGATGTTTCACTGAGCTCAGTAGTCTGCATGGCAGCTATAGACCATAACAACTGTATGATACTAGTGTTTTTTTTTTAATTATTATTATTATTATTTTTTACGGTCAGTGGATTGGGTGATTTATTTAGACAATGGCAATGTATATTTGATTTGGGCTAAAACTGACTTGGCTAATTTACTTTTGTGTGAAAATACAATGTATAATCAGAATTGGTGCATTTCTGTATTTAGATATTTAGGATTTGTGTGTATAGAAATGTACTTCACATAATTTTTGTCTCAAAGGAGACTGAGGTAATGTTATGAGATGGAGAGAAAGTATTAGTTATTCAGTGTTAAGAGCTTTCGCTGATTTTCTTTTTTTGTTAAGAAAAGTTAATTACAGGTATAAAAAAAACATGTTGGATTTAACATGTCCGTGTTTTCTATAACTGCCTAGTAATATCTATCTTCTTGTCAGTGATGTTACACTTACAGTTACTGAAACTCATGAGTGACTGAAGCAATAATCATTCTGATTTTTGCCTTTAATAGGCAACTTGCTTGTTTTATAACATATTTTTTTTTTATTTTTGATATCTAACCTTATTGTTTTGTGTTGCTTGAGGGAAGGAATGTGTTGTATTTTAAGTATGAGCAGAGTTTTGCAAACCGGATTGCCAGTTTTTCAGTAGGCCTGGTGTTTTGTCTGTTGGACACTAAATAAACAAAAGGATACCATTTTGAAATTTCATTTCTGTTTCTCTCTTTTTCTTCTCTATAACTTTAAAGCACTTGGGAGTAAAGTTGTTAATTTGTATTGCATCGAAATTAACCGAACCGGATCAGATCGAATCGTTTACTAATTTTATGAATCGTCCCTGAATTGAATCGTAGCCTGAAAAGATGAAAGATTCACACCCCTAGTATACATGTATACATGTACGGAGGCACTTGGGATATTATTGTACGTTTCAGTCATGTGTACAAGTGTAAAAGTGAGTAGAATGTATCACATGTAGGACTATGGGGTCAGAGGGTCGCCTCACTGATGACTGAGCCGTCCTGGTCAACACCACCTTCAGGGTCAAGGTGTGACCAATGTATCAATGTCCTAAGCTGTACTGACACTATCTGTCGAAGAAAAAAAAAAAAAAAAGTACCAAGTATAGTAAGTTATAAATATTAACAAAGAAACACACACATTCTCATCACCCCTTCAAACGTTGGTGTATGCACTCCAGATCCCATCTATACCTTTAATACACTTATTCACTTACAGGAGGTTTTAGAGCTCAAATATACCTAGAAAAAACCTCTCCACAGATCTGACCTGTAACTTGGTCTGGTTTGGCCTCCATGAAGATAGAAAGGTTTATTGCCATACTGTGAAACATTCCAGACAAACCAATAACATCTCCATAGAGAGAAGTATTTGACGGGCCCTCCACCATAAAAGTTACACAATGCACCTTTAATATAGTGAAATTGTAAAAAAAAAAAAAATGTTTTGTATCTACCACTCAAATGTTTTTGTTAATTATAAATAAAAAAGATATATTAAGAAAAAAAGAATCTGGGACTCTCACAATCTTTGACTTCAACGTATGTGCAAGCAGCCTGAACCTTGCAGCTGTTTGCTCATATCCTTGTGTACTTGGAAGGTCACCAATCTCATAATATTTTTCACTACTTGTTATAACCTTTGCACCACTGAACACACACAAAACCACTTAAAAACAATGAGTGAGCATGGATCCCTCTGTGTGCCCGGTCATTCTTTGGCTGCCCTTGCTGTTCCTGCCCTCCACACAACTCCAAAAAGTCTATTAGCGCCAATAAAAACCTCTTCAAATAATACCATCATTTTCAGACTCGCACCATAAACCTTCACAATGTCAGTGAGCCCTGTGCCATAGGGTTTGTCTGGTTTATGACGGGGAACTTTTGGTCTCCGGTTTTGGCATAACTTCCATCAGGAAAACAAACTGAAGTGCTTCTAAAGTCAGCTATCGTACCCTCTTATTCACTTTGAGCCATTTCTTGTTGTGTTCTTGGACCAGACACTCCACCTACCTACCACACTATACAACTGGAGTCTAATCTACAAGTACTATGTTATAATGTTGTTTAGATGTGTACTTTACTTGAAAATAACATTGAAAATAAAAGTATTTTTAGTATTGTTTGAGGCCTGCAGAAAAGGCTGAAGGTATTTTTTTAACACATGAGATGGTAGGAAACATTGGTTTAATTAATAAAGAGGAGATAAAGAAATCGAAATACTCTAAGATTGTGAAATGGTCCTGGTTAAATGGTTGTAGATGGAAGGGCATCATGGTTTTAACAGTGAAATCCCATAGTGGTGTGCTCTGTGCTGGACTGTTGACTGGTCAGCCTCCTCTGCCCTCACACACTGTCTGTGGATGATTACTTTCTGTCTAGACACAAAGTGGACCCCCTCCTCTTCCCCCGAGTGACAGACCCCCCTCCATCACACACACAAACACACACATAAACACACACACGCACAATCTGGACAGATCAGCTGGCTCCTGATAGATGTTTCTATTCCAGACGATGAAAACCTGATTAGGGAAATGTCATTAGATACAAATTCTAAACAGGTCCACTCTACAGTGTACATGTTTATGGTGGGATCAATATTTTATCCTTTAAAGGTGCATTGTTTAACTTTTTTGGAGAGGGTCCAGAACCTGTTTTGTCTCCATGGAAATGTTAATAATTTGGTTTAAACTGTCCACAGAATGGCATTAAACGAATCTGTTTGCATTTATTCAATTGCAGGTGTTATTTATTGCCCAAAAGTATCTTAAAAAAACATCAATTCTTACTGTGAGTGTGAGCGCAAGTCTTCACGGAGATTCAGAAGTTTGAATTAAGGCCATACTGTAGAACATTCTAGGCCAATGGTATAATCCATATATTGCAATATATGGCGATAATCCATATATTGACTAGACCAGGACTGAACCAGGTCTAAACCAGGTCTAAAACCAGGACTAAACCAGGACTGAACCAGGACTGAACCAGGACTAAAACCAGGACTAAACCAGGACTAAACCAGGACTAAACCCAGGACTAAACCAGGTCTAAACCAGGTCTAAACCAGGACTAAACCAGGTATAAAACCAGGACTAAACCAGGACTAAACCAGGACTAAACCAGGACTAAACCAGGATTGAACCAGGACTGAACCAGGACTGAACCAGGACTAAAACCAGGTTGCCTGGAAGAATCCATGACTCATCGCTGTACCAGCGAGTGAGTCTGGTAACGTTTGATCCACAGAATGCGCTGCGGTTGCGCGTAGACAGACAGCTAAGTGAACCAATCAGAGATTGCGCCATCTTGATTCAAAACTGAGGCGGAACTTCCGCTGCCTAAGAGTGACTTTGCGGGCAAAGGCGGGTGCACTGACGTCACCATCTTTGAACGAATCAGAATCGCGGAGTCGGTTTGGAACCGGAGGAGCGAGAGTGGATGGAGAGTGTCCAAATGGTATCGCGGTGTATAGGAAATACAGAGAGATATCATTTGGCTGGCCAGGTAAAAAACCAGGACTAAACCAGGACTAAACCAGGACTGAACCAGGACTAAACCAGGACTGAACCAGGTCTAAAACCAGGACTAAACCAGGACTAAACCAGGACTAAACCAGGACTAAACCAGGACTAAACCAGGACTAAACCAGGACTGAACCAGGACTAAACCAGGACTAAACCAGGACTAAACCAGGACTAAACCAGGACTGAACCATGACTGAACCAGGACTGAACCAGGACTGAACCAGGACTAAACCAGGACTGAACCAGGTCTAAAACCAGGACTAAACCAGGACTAAACCAGGACTGAACCAGGACTAAACCAGGACTGAACCAGAGAATCCATGTTTAAAACAGTTTATGTTCAGTGTTCCATTTCAGGCAATTAACGTTTAAAAAACTGTTAATACATACATTTAAAACTGAATAAAAAATAACTAGCCAGCCAGCCAGTCAATATGCGGTTTCTATAGTCGTCTGTATCTACTGTATGACCATTATTATTATTAAATTATTTATTACTGATTGATTTATTATTTTATCATTTTTTCATTTATTTCATTTATATTAAAAATAAATATATTTGAGAACATTGGAATGATTTATTTGCACTTTTCTTGTGGAAATCCTGATGCGGCCCAGCCTCATTCAGATTCTACCCCATGCGGCCCCTAGGTAAATTGAGTTTGAGACCCCTGTTCTAGGCACATCTGCATGGAGACAAGCAGATGACGACATTCCAGACAAGTTCCACAGTTTTGGTCAGTTTGGTCTGTCAGCATAAGCTTTCATGTGGAGACAACAAAACATTCCACTCTGTACTCAATATTTTCTAATATTAAATTCAATGAAAAAAATTGAATTTGACAGTAGTTTAGTAGTTCTAGTTTCAGCTCTAGTTTACTCAAATATTAAATAAGATATTCAAAATCCCCTCTGTATATTTTTAGTATCTAATCTGGACACAAAAATAAGCAATTAAAAAAATAATAATAATAAATTGGCCTCTTTTTGTGTTTATGTTTTGAATGTCAATTGTGGTCATTTTTAGACATGAAATGACTTTCATTTTTTAGATTATTTTTTTTATTTTGTTGATTTTTAGATAGAAACCTGATGATGAAAAACTTGTAATACATTTTGTTCGAACATTTATGTGAGTATACAACAGCAGAAGTTTCAAATAGATACATCCAAGTTTATGATTTTTTTCCATTCACCTGCAGTCTTGCCTTAAATATGCACTATGTCACCTGCTTGTTTCCATGGAGATGTTACTGTTATCTTGCATTTATTCAATCAGACCAGACTGAAAAATTATTTGAATATTCACAACTCCATTTTAAAGTATGTAACTTTTTTATGCAAAATGTTTTGTTTTTGTTTGTTCGATTGTTTTGTGGTTACTGTTTATTGCAATTAAAAAAAATAATAAATAAAAAATGCATGTGTTCTTACTGTGACCGGGCTTGTCTCACCATACCTCTCTGATTCGGCCTCCTCATGCTTGTTTCCATGTAAATGCTGCTCCTTTGGCTATAATATTCCACAGTATGGCATAAAAAAAGGGATGGGCAATATATCAGTGCCAGTTGTGTGCCCTTTTTGAACAGACTCATGAGTCAAAATGGAAATAAAATATTAGTTATGGCTGTATTTTACTGTATTATATATATATATATTTTTTTATCTGTGATCGTTACTTCAACTTAAGATATATTTGTAGGCCTTGCTATGAGTTTTAAAAGCTAAATATTCATATCGGCAAATAACAGTGATCAGGAAACAGCAACAGGCCAAATATCAGATATCGATATTGGCTCAAAAACAAACAAATTATGTCAAACCGTTATAGTCTGATACAGTCCTCCTGTTCCTGCAGACTACATTCTCAGATCCAACATTGGAGCAGGACAGTGGTGCTCACAAGCTTCATTAGATCTTCATTATGAGGAGAGGTCTGAGAGCAGAGTGGACAGAGCAGGCAGAGGACAGGAGACAGAGGACAATGGTTTGGGGAAAATGAGAGGCAGGTGTAAGGTCACATTACCTGACATAATTTCATACTAAAGGTCTGAGCTGACAGTCTCATTCTGAGGAAAGGAACGCTGCAGATGGAGATAAGTGGAGGTTCCATTTGGACTTTGGAGAGGGCACATGCACGGGTATATGGAGCATATAAGGGAGTTCTGAAGTCTTTTAATTATGGATTTTACTGAGGCAAATCAAACTTATTTCTTCCATTTCAGGTGGTTTTATAGCTCAAAGCTATAAAAGCACATCTACACAATTCTTGTTCCCATAATGCAATAGTGTTTTTCCATCTCATTAAAGATGCACCTGTCTCCATGGATATATTATTGCTTTTTGTGGAATGTTCCATGGCAGGCCAAGTTACTGTACAGGTCATATGTGGAAAGAGCACACTCACAGTAAGAATGCATGTATCTGTAAAGGATAATGTAGCATAGGGGTGGGCGATATTAAACTCCATATGGATTTTGCGATATATATATTGATATGTTTATATTTAATTCTGATTTCGCCTCTTCCCTTGTTTGCTTTCTCTGTGCTGTGCACGCTCACACTCGCTCCGCCTCCCCCTCGCGTGCGGCGCCACAACATCCCGGAGGATACAGAACTCCTCTCAAAAAAAACAAGGACAACTCGCTCCATACTTTGGGTTTAAGACGCTTTTTTATGTTTTTTCAGGAGCTGACAAGGACAGAGCTGTTTTTGTCAAGGGGGGCTAGTTGGACCCAAAAGCAGAAACACCAAGAAAAGTTTAAATGGTTTATTTTACAGAGAATGAGCTGGAAGTATTGGACTGGGGAGCCAGAAGGAGCAGGTAGGTCATGGGCTGGGGTGCCAGGAAGAGCAGGTTGGTATCAGGCTGGGGGCCAGGAGGTGCAGAGTGGTGAAATGGTTCCAAGATGAGGAGCAGAAATAGAAGCAGGAAGAGGTCCGGGGTAAACTGGAAACAGGAAAAAATTCAATGAAGTTCAAAAAATCCACAGAGCAAGCAGACCAGAGTTATCAAACAGGTTGAGAGCCAGGAGACAAGTTACCCTGAGTGTTAACTGACGAACTGGCAGGGAGTGTTGGAATGAACCGGTTCTTATAGCAGAGTTGATTGTAGATGGACCAAAGGTGAGTGAGTAGTGAGTAGACTGCAGGTGTGAAGTATATGGCTCCTCCCAGGTGAGTAAACACAGGAGGATCATGACAGTACCTCCCCCTCAATGGGAGCCTCCAGATGACCCAGGATGTGCCCGATGGAAGTTGCACTTGTCAAAGAGTTGTGTGAATATTCCACCCAAGGTAAATGAGAGCTCCAAGAAGATGGATTCAGGGCTGCAACACACCGCAGGGCTGCCTTCAGGTCCTGGTTTACTCGTTCTGTTTGACCATTGGTTTGAGGATGAAAACCAGAAGATAGGCTCACCTTAGCTTCAAGGGCAATGCAGAAAGATTTCCATACTTGGAAAATAAACTGAGGACCCCGGTCTGAGACAATGTCCAGTGGAATCCCGTGAAGGCAAACTACATGCTTGACAAGTAAGTTTAGATAGATAAGATAGATAAGCCTTTTATTGTCTCCTTAGAGAAATTTGTCCTCTGCATTTGACCCATCCTGTCATCAGGAGCAGTGGGCTGCACCCGAGGCGCGCCCGGGGACCATCTCCACAATCTTCTTGCTTCGGCTTGGTCAGGACCTTGGCTGGAGAATCCTCCCACAGGCGGCTCACGTCACAACGGGCCTCGATGTATCTTCTGCCATGGGGGCTACCAGTGTCCGCAGACAAGTTGGCAGTCTCCAGAGCAGATGGAAGCTTAAGAAGGCCAACAAAGTGAACAGCTTTGGAAAACCGATCAACTATGGTCAATATGACTGTGTTACCTGACGAATTGGGAAGACCTGTGACGAAATCTAGGGCTATGTGCGACCAAGGACGAGATGGAATGGGAAGTGGGCGTAGTAGTCTTGCTGGTGGCCTTGCCTCTAGCGCAGACTGTGCAAGCTGCAACAAAGTCCTTAGCATCAGCATCCAGAGTGGGCCACCAGAAATGTTGTTTTAGGAGAGCTGTAGTCCGTTCTACACCAGGATGGCAGGCAAAACGCAAAGAGTGGCCCCACTGAAGAACTTGGGGACGAACAGAATCTGGCACAAATAAACGATTTGGTGGACCAGTACCTGGATCTGTTTGCTGGCGTTGAGCATTGTTGATGATGGATTCTATCTCCCAGGTGATTGTAGTCACAACACTTTCTGATGAAAGTATGGTATCAGTGCCATGCAAGGGTTCAAAAGCAGATAGGCGGAAGAGGATACTTATTTTTAATTGTAATATTGTTCAAACCTCTGTAGTCTATGCAGGGGCGGAGTGAATGGTCCTTCTTTGAAATGAAGAAAAATCCAGCAACAACTGGAGAAGATGATGGTCTAATGATTCCTGCAGCCAAGGAATCACTGATATACTTCTCCATGGCCTCCTGCTCAGGACAAGAGAGATTGTAGAGACGACTGGATGGCAGAGTTGCCCCAGGCAATAAATCGATGGCACAATCATACGGTCGGTCTGGTGGAAGCGAAAGTGCCTTCTCTTTACTGAAGGCCTCTGCTATATCATGGTATTCTGCAGGAACCAGGGACAAATCAGGTGGCTCTATTAGAACTGTGTTCATCTCTGTAAGCCGACCAATGGTAGCACGGCATTTCTGATTGCGTCATTGCTGTCTCGTCCAATGAAATCGCGTCTCATTGCAAGACACTGCGCATGTCTACGCTACACTGCGCGATATTCTGCGCATGTCCACCTGAAGAACCAATGAGTTTAAAGTCTTACGAGCTGAAGAGCCAATGAATTTAAAGTCTTACGATTTGAACCCATACACCGCATCGCTGTCGGGTATTTAAACATTTTACCGTGAATTTTACGCAGACGAGACAAATTTCTCAATCAGGTAAGACTTGTGTCACTCATTACTGTTGGTTTAGCATTGGAAACTTATTTTGTTACATGGCGATAAACTTGTTGTGTGCTAACAGCAGCAGCCGCTAGCTCTCGCACAAAGAGCCGCTGTGTTATCGTACATCAGAGATTCTTTTAAAATACAGCGAATTTAATGAAGGCAACACTAATTGATCTCTCGGGTAAAACTGGTCTCACTCGGTACTGTTGGTTTAGCATCGTAACTTATTCTGTCACACGGCGATAAACATGTTGTAGTGTGCCAACAGTGCGCTAACAGCTGCTACGCTACCGGCTATTGCTACTTGATGCTAACTGCACAGCTAGCGCATTAAGTAATATAATACTAAGATATAATATAATACTAAGATAAGATGTAGTAGTAGTAGTATTAATAATGTAATATTACTACTAGTAGTACTACTAATAATAATATTGTAATATTACTACTAATAGTACTACGGTACTATTAATAATATTACTACTAGTAGTACTACTAATAATAATATTGTAATATTTCTACTACTACTACTACAACCTCAGAGTCCAGGTACCACCACCTTTACTTCTGTGTTAGTCCTTTAATATTTCTGATGTAATTCTGGTTTAGGTACTTGTCCTTATGCTCTTGTCCACTGTGTGTTTACCCGTTAAGCACATGTTAATGTTGCATTTGTGTGTCATTTTGTGTTTTTAGAGTGGAGAATCCAAAGTTTAGGAGGGTTCCTCCTAAGAAGAAGCTAGAGCTGCGGGAGCGCGAGTGGGAGCTCATTTTGGGGCCCTCAGCTGCAGCCAAGCAGCTCATTGAGGCTGCAGCTGCCTCAAGGGCCCGCGGGGACGCCTCGAGCTTGGCCCGGGCTAAGAAGCCGGAGGAGGTGGAGAAGGAGGCGTGGGCCCACGTCATCTCCGAGGGCGGAGACCCTGAGAACCCCATTCTGGTGCTGAGTCGTCACAGCATCCAGTTTGGCCAGTACCAGGGTCAAACATTCAAATGGCTCCTGGAGAATGACGTGGGCTACGTTGTTCAGCTGGTGGACAAGCATTTAAATTTTGATATTGTGTGAATTCGTAATGAATTAACTTTCCTTTTGATTGTATTTGTTTTTGAGTACTTCATAAAGCGGGTGCTTGAAGGACAAAGGTAGGTTTTGGAGGTAATGTTTATCTTGCCTTGCATGGTTCTAGATGGTAGATGTGACCTCCTCACTGTCACTACGCTGCTCGGTGGTGCTAACCGAGATTTTACCCAACATGTCATCATTAAAGATCCCATGACATGGTACTTCTTGATGCTTTTATATGGCTCCTTAATGGTTCCCTAATACTGTAAATGAATCCTTCTTCAAAATCAACACTCAGTGCATGAGAAACAGAGATAAGCTGAGAGAGTAATTTTTCTCACTCAGAACACTCTATAATGGGTGTTGTTGCTTGAATGCAAATGAGGAGAAACGAGCTGGCCAATAGTAGAGGGTGGGGGCGTGGCCAAACGCTCCGCTCTCTGCTCTGAGCGTTCTCTGATCCATTTCCTTGTTTTTGCACAGGGGAGAGATTTGAAGCGTTCCATTGAAAAATAAACACATTTCCACATAAAATAAAATTAAACCACTGCTGTTCAAAGGTCCAGAGGCTCAGATAAAGGACTTCCGAGCCTAGAAACACTCGGACGTGCCTCCAGGCAAATAAAAAAAACGCATTTCGCATTGCCTAGCGCATTCGCAGTCCAAACTCTCTGGGCGTGATTTACAGAGACGCTGAGTACAGACAGACGGGGGTGGAACTGCATTTGCATTTCTTTTTTCGATCTGACGTCAATAAGGTGCCTTGTTCAAACTCGCCCGTTTGAGCTCCGATTTTTGTAAGAAAAGGATCGCAAATGCTCAGTTTAGACATTTCACAACTTTTAACTATGGGGGAAGGGGGGCTAAACAGGGTAGGGGAGCTCACATTAACGTTCAAAAACCTCAGAAAGTGAAAATTTCATGCCATGGGACCTTTAACACTTCCCAGCCTTACCATACTTATTACCCACGGTTAATGTTGTACATAATTAATTTTAACATGTGTTTCCCATTCACTAAAATCACTTATAACCAAACTAAAACAAGTCTAACATTATTCGATTCTATTCTAAATTATGGTAACTATATTTCGTACATGCATGCCTTGGTGGTTGATTTAATAGCAGGCTCACTGTGCAGTTTTTGTGTGTCTGAAGTCAACGTACAGGTCCTTCAACCTCTCCCGCTCTCTGCGATGGCGCCTCCTCCACCTTCTCCGGCTGCTGTGCCCCCCGCCGTCTCCACACCCCCACCCATGGCTGCTCCACCTACGCCTGCAGCTGCCTCCTCCAAAGCCTCTGTGGGAAGCCAGGAGCCCCGACCATTGTCCGTGGAGGAGATTGCGTCGGGGAAGGCCACCCTGGCACCACCGCCGAGGAAGAGGAAGCACGTGGAGCAGCCAACTCCCACTCCTGCTGTGGCTGAGGTGAGGAAATAGTCACGTGTCATACGCAACTATTTGCTCAACGCGCTCTCACATCAGCTGCCTTACACCTGTTGGGCGTTTCTTACAGTGTGTGCCTGTTTTTCGGCACAGCCCTAACTACCAGAGAGCTGGCAGACAGCTCTCACGAGGGAACAGCAGGAGTGGGTTGCCGGGGTGCTGTTTAGGGTGGATAGCAGGGAGAGGAGCCGCCTCACTGGTGATCTGGAACTGTGGTGGGCACCCCCAAGCCCCGGCAAAATTACACCCAGCCGCCCGCCAGTCCTGACTCCTTCTTCGCATGCCAGTTGTTCCTCAGCCGGATGCCCCACAGACATTGGGGAATCCGGCTGGCATGCACACAGCCCGGTTGCACCAAAAATTTAACCAGGGCTGGGCTGTACAAGACCATCCGGAGGGTCTTGGACATCGACTCCTGGTACTTCATGGCCACCGAGTACCTGGAATGCACTCGATGTCAGAGGAAGGTAGCAGGATAGTCGCAGGAGGTGACACGGCAGCTGGGGCCAGGACAGCTGGCCCAGTTGCCAGCTGTACTCACATACAAGTAAGTTGCAGGCTACCCATTCTAATGTGGTGTTGAGTGTGTGTGTGTGTGTGGCTGTTCTGTAACACAATTCTTCTTCCTTAGGCTCTCCTGCGACTGGCGGGTCATCGCTCTGTTGCGTGAGCATTCTCGGAGGAACAGCACCACGCAGCATCAAAATAAACTCTGTGAGCTGCACACAGAGGCGTGGATGCGGATGTCCATCCGGTACCTCAGCAGAGGCCCTTCAAGAAGGCGGGTGGGGTGGGCGAGGTTCGGCCTCCTCCTGTCATGTGCCTCCTCCCACTTCCGGGGTGGCTGCTGACAGCGTATGGCCCGGACATCCTCACCCGCCTCCAGGACGTGAAGGGCCGGGTCACCTCCATCTTTGGGAAGATCCTGAAGTTGGATTCCACCAAGAAGGTACGTGAATCACAACACATTTCAGGCATGACTGACGCATTGTTCCGGCGTTATTACTCCGGTGTTACGGTTTGTTATCATCAACAGGTGACCTGAAAACTCGCCGGTGCCGCCCGTGGAACCGCAGCATAGGCTACCAACATTGGAAACGAGCACGGGCAAGTCCTCATGTCCGTGCTCACAGCCGGCGAGGGCGCTGGCTTTCAGCCCATGGCTGCCGGTTGATGAGGTGGTACTGGGATGCTGGGGTAGAGCCGCCAGTGCTGCTGTACGTGGACCGGGACTGTTGCTCACGGCATGGAGATGGCAAGACAGCTGATATGTTCTCCCAGTGGGACAAGTGGTCCGGTTGGACATCTGGCACCTGATGCAACGCATCGCAGCAGGTGTCACCACCGAGAGCCACCGGCTGTACCAGCCGTTCCTGCAGCAGCTGTCCTCTGCCATCTTCGAGTGGGACGCCGACGACAGAGTCTGGCTACTTGCAGCAAAAAAGCAGCAGCTGGTGGCACAGGGGAAGACCGTCCCCCACGACAACGCGGTCTGGAGGCTCATCGGTCGCCAGGAGATGGCCCTCCATTGCCGTTGCCACACGCGCTTGAATTATGTTTTCTGGGATTTCTTTTTTGGTATACAGCAACCATGTGGGAGAAGGAGAGGCTTCTGTTGGCACCAGGAACAGGCGCTGTAGCAGGTGGACAACAAGCACCGGCAGCTCCAGCAGCGCTGCCACCACCACCGGCAGCGGCGCAAGCACTGCTGCAAATCATGTGTCCATCAGCGGCAGCACCAGCGGTGGTGCACACTGGCCAGGTACGATTCATTCTGCTACAAGCACAACCAGTGTACGTCGTCCTGGCCGCACCACCAACAGCTGCTGCAGCTGCAGCAGGTCCTTTGCCCCGGGCCACAGTGACTCTCTCGGACACTGTTGGCAAGTCAGCGTCCTATCCTGTCAGCCCCGCCTGTGCACAGTCTGCCCGCTGCCACACAGCGCCCAAAACCAACAAGGGACCTCCCCAGGTGCACAGCTTCGGCGGAAGGAAACTGGACACTTCCGCCAGGGGTGGACCTATGTGTGCTCAAGGAAGGACGATTGGCAGAGAGAGAAGCAGGAGGAGAACCCGGGTTGAGCTCTCAGAACTGCTTACACCCTCCTGCTGGGGCAAATGGTGTAAATAGTTTTTTGTGGTAGTTTGTGTGCATGTGTAAATAGTTCCCCTCCACCAGGACCGGGACCTTGACGCAGTGTGGAGGCTTACCACTAACACCGGTCCAAACTCACCTGGATATCTGTAGTGAGTCACAATTTTCACTGACATTGACAAGAAATGTGATGTCCCCATCTGTGTTATGAATTTTATGCACATTCTGCTGTCATACACGTGTTCTACCATCTAATGTGATGCTCCCTTGTATGTAATGAATTTTACACACATTCTGCTGTGATACACATGTAATGCACCTTCCATGCAACAATGATTCAACAGCTATATTTTTGTATTGGTATGTTTAATCTTAGCCTGTCTTGAATGCAATTATACAGTGCCATAATGGGCGAGAAATAAATTTACTTTAAACTCTTAAACTCATTTTCATCAATCTATATTCACTAATTCAGTGCATGTATGTGTAAATAACTTTAATCTATATTTTGTCTAATTATATACATTATAGACATGTAATCAATACTACACACAATCAAATTAAACAAAATACATAATACAGTTCCTTTTAAATCAATACTCCACACAAATCATACATAAGTTACTTTCATCAATATACACAATAAAATAAAAATACATAACTGTTCCTTTTAAATCAATACTACACACAAATCAACATAATACAGTTACTTTCAATCAATAATATACACAATCAAATCCAAAAATACATAATATACAGTTCCTTTAAATAATTGTTCAATCGCAAACACGAACTGCCATTACTAATTATAGTGTTCCTTAGTTCTGTAAATACTTGTTCAATCACAAACTACATTACTCGTTCTACTATTTGTCAGGTCTAATAATGTTACTGCCCGGGTGGTTCATTAGTTGTGTAAATACTTGTTCAATCGCTACAGTACTAGTTCTAACGTTTATCGGATCTAATAATGTTAGCGGCCGAGCGGTAACTTCCGCGTCGGAAACAAACTCATTCAATTCATTGGTAGACTGTCCGAAACGTCATTCACGAATCTATCCTGCTCATTGGAAGGTTCGCAGACTACATCAGAGAAAAAAAAATAGACAAATCAGGGCCCGGCCCGGCGCTGCCACGTTGCGCGCAAGCAGGGCCGCAAACAGAGAAGAACAAAAGGGGGCCTGTGCGCAGCAGAGCCCAGTCTTCTCCCCTCCGCTGGTCTTCCACCGCTCGGGTGAGTTCAGACATTCCTGAACCCCTTAACCTCAAAAGTTTTGCCGATTGAATCTTCTGACGTTGAGCCCATGCAGCTAGGACGGGCCCATCTTACACAAACTGAGCATCTCTGCAGAATTCAATCTGGTCAGTGCATTTATTGTGGACAAACTGGTCATTTTCTGGCAAACTGCCCTGTTCGACCAAAAGGGGGGGCTCACCAGTGAATGTGGGGGCTCTGATGAGCCAAACTCAACTCAGTCCACAAACCTCACAGAGGATGATACTTCCTGCCACTCTACGTTTAAACAACTCCAAAGTTAATCTCACTGTTGCCATTTGTTCTCATCGACTCTGGTGCTGATGACAACTTTATGGACACTAATTTCGCTCACCAAATTGGTTTACAGTCTGTACCTCTGAAACAACATTTAGTGGCCAATGCCTTGGACGGGAGACTACTAGCTAAAGTAACTCATCTCACTGAGCCTGTCCAAGAAATCATTACCTTTAACTTAATAAGTTCCCCTGACTCACCTGTGATCTTAGGATATCCTTGGCTTAAGCAGCACAATCCTCACCTGGACTGGTTGTCTCTTAAAATTTTGGGCTGGAGTACTAACTGCCATATTTCTTGTCTCCTTTCTGCTCTTCCACCTACAGAGACTAATGTGAATACCCCTCTGCCATGACATTCTCTAAGCCAGTTATCAAGTCTTATAGCTGCTGATATCAGGGAATCAAGATCGTCATATTCATCCCTCATTGCAAGCTCATCCTTAAGTTGTTCAGTGAGGCCATTATAAAAAGGAGAAGTTCAATTTGTCAACTGGACAAAGTATGTTTGGTTGAAAACGTTTCGCCACTCATCCGAGAGGCTCTCGGATGAGCGGCGAAACGTTTTCAACCAAACATACTTTGTCCAGTTGACAAATTGAACTTCTCCTTTTATCATGGATTCTACCTGGACGACTGAGGGACTTTTCACGCATTGAGGCCATTCAAAAAGACACCAAGGGCTAATGCCCTTCCTCGTAACAAACCCATTATAAATGCAATCTTGGAACAATCAGTAGCATAGATGTAAGGCTTTTGGCTAAACACTAGTGAACACTGGAGAAGGAAAGCCCCACATTTCCCCCATATTCCCAGAATAATGTTCAGGGTCAGGCACATGTGACTCACAGAACTGATAATCTGGTGGTCCTCCAGTGGCGACCTCTGGTGGTTGAGCAGAGGCCTGTTGCTGCGGTGCAACAACCTGTTGCTCCTGTTGCCGGGCTAAGAGCTGGGCAAATGCTGTATTGAGCCCTTCCAGCATGGATCCAAGTTGTGACATTTGTGCACCAAAATCTTGTTGACTCTCAGCCATTTCTTTGAGCTGAGAGTCATGCTTACCCAGTAATTGGCCTTGGCTAGAGACAGCCTGAAGCAGAGAATCTTGGTCTGCTGGGTCCATATTTGGCCAGTTCGTACTGTCAAGGGGGGCTAGTCGGACCCAAAAGCAGAAACACCAAGACAAGTTTAAATTGTTTATTTTACAGAGAATGAGCTGGAATTATTGGACTGGGAAGCCAGAAGGAGCAGGTAGGTCATGGGCTGGGGGGCCAGGAGGAGCAGGTTGGTATCAGGCTGGGGGCCAGGAGGTGCGGAGTGGTGAAATGTTTCCAAGATGAGGAGCAGAAACAGAAGCAGTAAACGGGGTAAACAGGAAAAAATTCAATGAAGTTCAAAACAAAAAATCCACAGAGCAAGCAGAGCAGAGTTATCAAACAGGTTGAGAGCCAGGAGACAAGTTACCCTGAGTGTTAACTGACGAACTGGCAGGAAGTGTTGGAATTAACCGGTTCTTATAGCAGAGTTGATTGTAGATGGACCACAGGTGAGTGAGTAGTTGACTGCAGGTGTGAAGTATATGGCTCCTCCCAGGTGAGTAAACACAGGAGGGAGGGGGAGAACCCAGGAGTATCATGACAGTTTTTTTTTCGGCATTCATAATTTATTTACTGAGCAATAGCCCCCCCTCCTGAAAATTGATTGACCTATACTTTGCACATGAGTAATTTGCACTATTATTGACCAACTGTTAAAATAATCTGTCAGATTACAGCTGCACATGTAACTGCTCCAATGTTTACACTTCCTGTTTGCACTATATCGACCATGTTTACACTTCCTGTTTGCACGATATCGACCATGTTTACACTTCCTGTTTGCACGATATCGACCATGTTTACACTTCCTGTTTGCACTATATCGACCATGTTTACACTTCCTGTTTGCACGATATCGACCATGTTTACACTTCCTGTTTGCACGATATCGACCATGTTTACACTTCCTGTTTGCACGATATCGACCATGTTTACACTTCCTGTTTGCACCATATCAACAATGTTTACACCCCGTTTTTACTACTGACAGTTGCACATAAAACCAATGTTGCACATTATCTGTAAATATGTACATAGCACCTAGCCTATATTTTTTCATATTGTGTATTCGGTAAAGATTGTTTCTATTTGATTATACTTTTTTACATGCTTCTCTTTATCTTATTTATCTATGTTAATTTTTTTGCATGCTCTTTGCATCCAGGGTGGGCAGCAAAGTAAGAATTTAATTGTACAGGGAAACGTGTTTCTTTACTGTGCATATGACAATAAACGCTTTGAATCTTGAATGTATCTATTAAAATACGGAACCTCCCGAGCTTCCTCTGCTAAAGGAGCTCATGGTTATCGTATGGTTAAGGGTTAATGCAAAGATGAGTTCGAGTTGAGTTTTTGAATAAAAATGAGGCAACATGGATTATTTCTTCCTTTATTTTACATTTTCTGTACAGGGATTTTTTTTTTTTTTTTTTTTATGTCGCAGAAGCACTTTGTTCCTACATGACCTGCACTTCAATAAAAAAGACCTTGTGGAATTTGGCATATTTGGTTTTTGCAGTAGTTTTTCAAGGGTCATTTTTCCTGTACAGATAGACATATATATCGTATATCGAGATATAAGAAAATATATCAAAATATATTTTTTGCTCCATATCGCCCAGCCCTAATGTAGCATATATGATTGGAACGTATACTACATAAGAGATGAGGTACAGGCTAGTGTCAGAAGATCTGGTTTGGCTCTGGGAGGGAAGTGAGACAGCGTTTAAAACACAGTGTTATTTGGTGAACAGGAGATATTTACAGTATTTACAATATATACAATATACACACAGTAAGAAAAGAAAAATAATTCTAAAGTTTAGAATGTCCAAGTGAGTAATGAGTACGGTAGGTTTTGACACAGTCCTTTATGGTTATTGCAATGTGGGGTGTTGTGTGGGGAGCAGGCTACTGCGCCTCCTACTGCACTGTAGAAGGTGATGATTGTTAGGGTTCCTTAGGCTCATGGCCTTGGGCAGCTCGTCATCGGATTCAGTCGCACTATGAAGTGGACGGACAGATAATTGGAGAGTATAGTGGACTGATGGATGGATGAGAAGAACAATGGATTGAAGGAACCTGGGACAAAGGAACCTGGCCTGTATGGAACAGAACCAATAATCAGTTCCATGTCCATATTCAATACTGTTCAATACTTAAATGCATTTACATTCAATTAAAATACATTCAATAACATGTACATGTTCAATATAATTATACATTCAATGCTCAACAGAGTACTCTTAAATTACCAAATACTACATCATAAATCATAATGAAGAAATAGTTCAATTAGTGCACATTAAATACAGAACCAAATTAACAACAAGGCTGTAGCCTACAGTGGAAGGCATAATCTAGTGCCATCCAATAATGACAATTAATAATATCAATTTTTAAAGCACTAGATAAATGTCCATGTCCACAATATCCAAATATAATAATATAGGGTTGCCAACTCCCTGAAAAATAAATAAGGGACACCTCATTGGCAGGACCGGCCAGCCTGATTGCCTTCACCCTTCGTGGTCTAGTGAATCGTTTTAGCCCTTTTTTGTACGTGTGAAGCGATTTTTTTGAACTATTTGACTCAAACCGGAATTGAATTAGATGCATATTTGAGTGATATGAACACATGGAAAATAAATAATTATCAGCAATTTATTTTTAATACAAAACAACAAAATTAACCGAATAAAATAAATATCTGTCCTGCTTAACTTAAAGTCACAGAAAAACTAGGGGGGTTCAGAGGCATGCCCCCCCGGAAAATTTTTGAACTCTAGATGCTCTGAGATGCAATCTGGCGTCATTCCAGCCAAGAAAAACTAAGATGTCAACCACCCATTTTGAGGGGAAAAATCCCCTTTCCTCCTCTTGATGATCCCACTTTGCACTACCTTCTCACAAAATTTGACTTGCACTGGATCGAATCAGCTAGGGATGCGTAATCCGGACAGTAGCTGCTGACAGCCTCAAGCTCACTTCTAAATGATCATCAGTCATGGTGGAACAGTACTTGGGCTTAAAGCCCCAGTGTGTAGGATTCGTGGTGCATAGGTGGATAGTCGCTATTGCACTTCCTGTTTTAGCTACGGCAGACCTCGAGGGTCACCCGGGCGCGCCGTAGCGCCGACAGCTTGCGTACCGGCGCAAGAACCACGCGCCACTACTGTATACATAAAACGCGGTCCCCCGTTCACTTTTTTTTTCTTTTCGCATGAAAACACACATTCTTGATCATGTATCATGACAATCTACACATCAAATGAAACCTTACAGTCTCCTCTTTTTGACTATGCAATTCATTTCCCGGCACAACAATCTCTCCCCGAGCACATGGGGCTTTTATACGGAAAAGCACAAAACGGAAAAGCACAAAGCTTACGTTTGAAGGCTGTGCCCAGGTCAAACTCAGCATTTCACCATAAGCTTGGTCTGAAATCTGTCCGTAAGGATCCAGCGAATAAAATCCAGTAAAACAATTTAGTCCAAAACACGTGTTAGATCCATTACGACGTGTGATCCGGCAACATGCTTGTCGTTGTTTACCCAAAACCACGAGCCTTGCTGAAGGCGAAGGCGGAGCCCAAATGTCCTTCTGCGGCTCTCGTATTCAAAATGGCTGCTTCTGTATGGGGAAGATCCCCCTTTTATGTGACTATATCTAAGTCCAAAAGAATACTTTGATTTCATGATGGAAGGGAAAAGGCTTGGAAAACAATGTATTTTTGAATGAGTATCTTCAATTTCAGTAATTAACGGGTAAAAATCTTACACACTGTCCCTTTAATGATCTTCATGTGGGAAAAGGCTGACTCACATAAATACGTTTTCATAAATCTATCTCCATTGTATCTGATAAATGTTAATTTTAATCTTAAAATAAGCCAAGCAAACTGTACTGCACTTAAACACTCTGTGCCCCGTTTTTGGACCCTCACCCACAGTTTGAGGACGCCTTCTTTGATATATATATATATATATATATATATATATATATATATATTTTTTTTTTCTTTTTCTGTAACTTTTTTTTCTGTAACTGTTTTTTCACCTTCCTACCTGGAGTCACATTCTCTTACTGGTTTTGCAGTGGTATTTACCAACCTCTGCACATTTACCAGATGCATTTGTGCACTTTTATTAGGCAAAATTCAACCACATGTAGGCCTGCTCTGTGCTGTAAGCCTGCCCTGTGCGGACACTGTAACCTAAATTTAGATTAGTTTTTGCTTTGCACTTAGTCTTTCAGTTCTAATCAGAGCACATTGAGGAGGGAGCCTATGTGCGCTATGAGCAGGAAGGAGTTAGAGCATGAAAAGGTGAGCAGCAATGCATTCGGATTTCCAAATATTGGGCTTGGCTCCAGATTAGCTGCTATAACCGCCAGCCTTGATTAGCTTCATTTGGCTGGAGCGGAATGCTATGGATGATGCCATGTTCCCTCAGTCTATGGTTATATACAATTTGAATCAAAGCAACAACATCTTGGAGACAGTACCTCAGTTGGCAGAGCGGTTGTCCAACAATCCAAAAGTTGGTGATTTTAATCCCACTCTTGACATAAAAATAAGAAAAATCCACTGAATGCTGTTGTTGTGTCGTTGGGCAAGACACATAACCCACCTCACCCCCAGTGTCTGCTTACACTGGTGTGTGAGTTTGTGTGTGAATGGGTGAGTGTTTCCTTGATGTAATGCTGATTCAGTGCCTTCAAGTGGAAAAGTGCTATATAAAAATTTGACCATCTCCATGGAGACAAAACAAATCTTGAAAGGTTACTGACTTTTTCATTTCCCAGCAAGGACAATCACTGGTGCTCCCTAGACTTATAATGAGCCCATATTATGTTAATTTGATGCACATTAGCCCACATAAAACACTTTAGAGGGATTTTTTTCCTGTCTGTCTGATGACCTTGTTATTCTCACAGTCTTATTTATACAGCCGCTGTTGTCCCTGTCCGTGTCCTCCATCAGACCTCTGTCAGGGTGCTGTCACACTCTGTCCCTTACACAGCTCTGTGAAGTCATCCTGTTTATCTGCTGGTGGGACTCGTCTCTGTCCTGTCCTTGTCTGACAAATGGCATTCAGAACAAGCACATTCATAACAGTAAAATGAATTTGTGTCTGAAGCATCTCCAGATGAGAAGGAGTGTACAGTGTAAATCATTCCCATGCATGTCTGAGGTCAATATCATAGAACCGGAGTTAAGATTCAGGTACACTCTCTTGTACCTGTAGAGATATTTGTCTTCAGCATTTGACACATCCTTTAATGTCGCTGTCAGAAGCAATGGGACCCATCTCCAGATCTTGCAGGAGGAGTCGCCTTTCACCAACTGCAGCCTCCTGGTAATCATCATACCTGAGATCCATTCCCAATCTACTCCTGCCCATATCAGCAAGGTTCTTCCTCCACTGCCGGCCAGTTTGTCAGTTTACCACACTGGTAACTAGCTTGCGGCTCACGCTTCTTTGGATCTTGTTTTTGAAACTGTTTTATGGTAGTTCCCGTACCGTTTGTAATTTTTTTGTTGTTTCCCTTTCGGCTTCCCTGTTCTTCTCGTGGGCTCGTGTTCCTCCGACCCCCCAGCCTTGTGCCTGCCTGCCTCCACTGGACCCTTTTTGCCCATTTCCATTTCCATCTGTACAATAAACCTGTTAATCTTACCTGAGTTCTGGTCTGCTTTTGGGGCCTACATCCATGCCTTATAACAGACTGGAGTGCCGGGAGGAAACCCACCCAAACACAAGGAGAACATGCAAACTCCACACAGCCACAGGGAGAACATGCACATGCCACATAGGGAGAACACGCAAACTCCACACAGACCCAAAGAGAACATGTGAACTCCAACCAGACATGGAAAGAACATGCAAACGCCACACAGACACAGGAGGAACATGTAAACTCCACACAGACACATGGAGAAAAGCAAACCCCACACATGACACAGGAAGAACATGCAAAAACAAAGGGTCCTGTAGTCGCAAAGATTTTCTGTGAGAATGATTAAATTAGATAAATTACATAATCAATACACTTTAGAACTCAGTTGAACAGACAATTGGTCCGAGACCTGGTACTGCAAAGTCCCCAACTTCATGTCACCAAGCAGGGCCATGCGACTCACAGTCCTCCCTCCTGGCGCGTTTGCGGACTGAGACGCTTGTTTCGCACAGTTCCACAAACATATTCATGATCGTATCCGAGCGTCAGTGGGGTATCCACAGATTGGAGATTTCCCTGGTCTGCAACGGTTCCACTGTGGTATAAAATGTCAGCCAACTGCTAGGGGTCTCTTTGTCCTCTGCCGACATTCCAGGCCGACATTGATGGGAGCAGGATTTGAACCAGCAACCAGCTGATCAGTGGATGAACACTCTACCAGAGTGTAGAATGTACCTCTACTCTACCAGAGCCAGAGATAAGTCCGTCTCAGAGCCACTAGACCTTCATCATATGTGACCAGCCATGGAAAAAACAGTCACAATTTGTCCCAGAGGTGTT
The DNA here is from genome assembly GCA_036785185.1 of Paratrypauchen microcephalus. NCBI lineage: Eukaryota > Metazoa > Chordata > Actinopteri > Gobiiformes > Gobiidae > Paratrypauchen > Paratrypauchen microcephalus. The sequence goes on from JAVJIX010000075.1 coordinate 182,135, forward strand.
TTAAGTTATTCACAGATTAACTAAAAGTGTAGATTCTAAGCTTTCCAACAGGTGTGGTGTGGTGTTTCAGGGCAGGTCAGAATTAGAAGGTACTTTGTTAAAATGGAAATGATCAAAAGTCCATATAATTATTCAATAATTCAGTAATTCAGTAATACATACAGTAATATGTTAAGTCAAAGTCACCAGTATTATCAATTTAATACAATATGAAATATCTTATACAATGTAAAATGAAAAAGAGAGAAACAATAAAGATAAAAGTAAAAAATACATAAAAGAATTAGCAATATATAGGTAAATATAGTATAGGACACTACACACACACACACACTCATACCGCACACATGCACACACACACACAGACACACACACACACACACACACACACACACACAGTGGACACACATGCACACACACACTCTGGATAGCCGTTTCCCAATTCAGAGAGTGCACATTTCGGAGCGTGGTTTGAAGGGGATGTGAGTCACATCCGGTGCGACAACTGCTGTTCCTTTTCGTTTTTGTCCCATGCACAGTTAACATGTGGTCCGAAGACCGCAGTCGTTTCCATGGAAATCAGGGAGTGGCCCAAGCGTGCAAAAATGCACACTTCGCACACTTAACCCTCCGGTCGTGTTCGCCTCCAGCCCCCTACTTTAGTGTTCCCGGTCAAAATTGACCGGTCTGTTTTAACTGCTCTTAAATTAGCACAAACATTTTTTTTTTCCACACCAATTTTTTTATTAAGCATTCTTTAGTTGAGAACAATGTTTCAAAGTAGTGTCTAACAACAATTTATAGAAGTAAACATTAAATAACATCAGTTAAAATACAATTGGGCACTGAAAATGAACTACAAAATGAACATATAATACAAAAAATAAATGGAAAACCAAACACCAAACTCAACAGGGTGTGTGTGTGTGTGTGTGTGTGTGTGTGCGTGTGCGTGTGTGTGTGTGTGTGTATTCATGCACATGAGTGGCATGTGACACTCAGGAGTGGAGTGGGCCTTGCAAACATAAGCATGACATTAGCAGCATGTCAGGCTCGTTTTGATGTCTCTAGGGGCACAGAGGCCACAACGCTTCCTTTTCTGCCCATGTCCTTGTTGGGGGAGAGCAGCCAGGGCTGGGGCTGGAGCTTGCATGCTCCTAACCAGAATGGCGGAGGCTGGTGTGCGGGGAATGTGCTGGCGTCGCTGTATAAGAGGAGTCACCAAAGCGAGGAAAAGTCTCCTCTTGAAACTTTTCCCCTGATTCCAGGTTGGGTTGATTGCTGTCCACACCACATACGTGTTGAAAGCTGACACATCCAGGATGTTGTGGAACAGTGCCACAGGCCAGCAAGCCGTCATCCGCTTACAGGTGTATGTACCAGTAAGCTTCAATAAAGGAACAATAAATAATAAGAGATTAGGAACAATATTCAATCTGTCATACACAAAATGCTATGATTCACCTAGATAAAAATAAAATAAAATGCATGATGAGACTTTACATTACCTTATCAAGGCAGTCAACGCCTCCCTTGTTCTTGTTGTAGTCCTGGATCATCAGGGGCTTCCTGTCCTCTGTGGTGCTGACAGCGGCGTCTTTGTGTACTGTGCTCATCAGGATGACATTTCTGTTCTTCTTTGGAACGTATGACACAAGAGTGTGAGTGTCAGTGAATGCAAACTGTGATGAGAGTGCCTGTCTTCCTCTGGTCGATACCAGCGCAGGGGGAAGTTCGGGCTTGTTCTTCCTCACTGTCCCTACCATGGTGAGCTTTCTTTTCAGTAGCTCCTGACCAAGAGCATGTGATGTGAAGAAGATGTCACATGTGATATTATGCCCTTGGAGACCGGTTGTCATGTCCAGCACAACACACATACCCTGGTTTGTATGTGTATGTGTGTGTGTGTGTGTGTGTGTGTGTGTGTGTGTGAGTGTGTGTGTGTGTGTGTGTGTGTGTGTGTGTGTGTGTGTGTGTGTGTGTGAGAGAGTGAGTGAGTGAGTGTGTGTGTGAGTGAGCTGGGGCAGTGTGTATGGGGATGTTTTCTGTATGTTGAATGAATTTACTCTGGATACCCATTCATTTCCTATGGCGGTCACTTTTGACCGGGAACACCACAGGTGTAACAAGGTTGATTAAAACACTCAAAATTTAACAAAATAGGTGATCATCACTTTTATATGTTCAAGTCCACAGTGTGGAGGATATCATAAGGTCTTGAGGTAATCAGATGAAAAACATAATATTTATGAATATTATAAGTTGTAAAACGGTCAGATTTGACCCGAACACGACAGGAGGGTTAAAAGCCCCAGCATGCACAGGGCGGCAGGATATATGACTACAAAGATGGACTCGCCAGCAACATCGTCATGTGACAGTTGCGACTTCACTATAAAATGTAAGTACTGGTTCACCTCACCTACAACTATGCTACATGAAATTCGTCATAAACTATGCTAAACATGTGTCGGTATCCGTAACGGCATAGTTCACGGCACCTGTATTACCGTTCACACGCTTATTCCCTTACACCTCTATATTTCCTTTGCTGTTGTAATGCTGCATATTCTACAGTACAGCCATGTCCCAATTCAAAGTATTACTAGTAGTAATGGAATAATATTTTTGTCTTTAGGGAACAAGGAGCAGACCACCCGGCTCATTGAGCTGAGGCGGGACCTGTTCCATTTCGCAGACGCCCATGCGGTCTACGGACTGCACTCAGGGCTGAGCAAGTATGCACCGCCTTGACTGCAGGCTGAGACCAAGCTCCGAACCGTGCACTCTCTGAATTGGGAAATGGCTTGGATGTTTTCTGTTCCTCACCTTATGGAAAAAAAAAATAACAGGAAACTGCTTTTTTTTTCATGTCCAAAATACTGCATTATGCAGGAGAATGCAGTAGCACTTCACATTATTCATGGTTGGCTAGTAATATGATGCTAATGTTGACAATTACACCCCCTGCTTTCATCTAAATATCTCTTTTTCATGGAGAAATAATATGACCATACGAAAACTGAATTAGTATTTGAACATGTCCTAAAGTGTGTAGTATCAAAGTTTAGAAGCACTTTACTCACCCCATAAGAAACAGAAATGTGTTCCTGCAAACATCATCGGGGACGCGGGGGTCTTTCTGCTGGACGTGGTCACCTCTGATGTAACTACTGTTTGCCTTGTTCTCCGATTATTCGCTTATCCACGGTCTTTTGGCAGCAAAAGAATACAATTGCATTCTGTACCTATACTCTGGAGAAAGATTCTGGCGACATGAACGTATCCCGAGGACAGACTTTCCCTTCCTTCATCTTCTTCTTCTTCTTCTCCTTCTTCTTTCTTCCTCCAGCTCATCCGTGAAAGATTAGATCTTTACATATAGCTCTGCAGCGTAAATATTCACGAGCTGCTCACAGCTGATTGGTGGAAAAAGAAAAGAGCGCTAATCTTCACGTGACTGGTCAGCAGTGTCAGTATGATAATTATGGTAATTCACACACGCCTGATTCTTTCTGAAAAACTTGGCAATTTCAAAGACAAAATGTATGTTTTTAAAGCAACCAATGCTGTTATCTGAAACATGGAGTGGCGTCTTCATGATCTCAACTAGCACATTTTGCAAAAAATGAAAATCACAAATTTTGAAAAAAAAAAAAAAAAATGCTTCTAACGCAATTTTCTCGTGTTTGCTCCTCCCGAGTTGTGGTGGCTTTAGCCGTGGCGGGTCACATATCTGTCTCTTCTACCTGTCAGTCACTGTGAGCCAATGTGCACCTGTCACCTGTCCTCATCCCCTCATGTCACTTCACCTGTCACCTGTCCAATGCCTTCTGCACCTGAACCTCTTCATCCCCACCAGTCTTAACGTATTATCTGGTATGACCTTAGGGGTTAGCCTTTCGATGTTTCATACTGTGTAATTTCTCTTTTCCAGGACAGCAGAGGCACTCTCAATGGGACAGGAGCTGGTTCAAACCCCAGACTGTTATTGTGTCCCTGTGCAAGACAGCTATATTGCCTATGTGCTCCTGTGACAATATACTACAGTATGTTCCTGACTGCTAGGGAAAGGGCATCTGGCATGAAAAAAAACCCCAAAGAACTGCCAAATCACTCAATACAGAAATGCTTATAAATGGTAAATATTTGTAAATACAGCCAATGAGATTCCTGTACGGCTGTAGGTTTATTTCCAAAAGTTAAACACAGAGGAACTTTTGGACCTAATCTCCTCTCAGCCCTTAGATCCCAGGCGTTTCATTTGGCGTTTCACAGGACTGAGCCTTTGAGCTGCAGCTTACCAAATGCCCAGGATTAGAGCACACATTAGGGACTAGTGTCTGTCACCACATTGTTCTGTGGGATTTAAATATGGCCTTTTTACACTCTACATTTCTATCAAAAATATATATCGATCTACACCTATCATCTTACCTGTCACCTTTAAAAAAAAAACAACAATACGTATTTCTATCAGTATTGGCGTTTAAGGTATACTGTGTAACTTTCCTGGTGTAGGGTTCATCACCTGCTGATGTTATTGCTTTTGAATGTTGAATGCATGGCATTAAACTCCATTTCTGTGGAGACAAGCTAGTAATGTGAACAAAGTTTTACCAATAAAAATGTCTTTGAACAACTGCAAATTAGGCTTAGACTTAGACAAACTTTATTGATCCAGAAGGGAAATTATTTGGGTACAGTAGCTCACTCATCACAATATGATATATAACAGAGGGGAACAAAAAATAGATGCAATAGCAAAAAAAGACCAAGACCAGTGTCAAATGAGACATAATTATAAAAATAAAAAATAATACGTGTATATCTACAATAGAAAAATAAGTAATAAATATCAATATCACAGCTATATACAGTTTTAGGGGGTATTATCTGTTACATAAGGGTGAGTTGTTGTACAGTTGTAGGGAGTATGGTATGAATGTAGTCCTGTGTCTCTCACTGTTTGAGCTGAGCTGCAGGAGGAGGAGGAAATTAGATGACATTTAATGCCATGCTGTGGGACTTTTCAAAGCAATAACATCTCTGCCGAGACAAGCCAGTGTCAGACACCATAAAGTGACGAAGAGCACAAGTCCATATAATGAAATATTAACCATTACACATTTGGGCCTTATCTTAAACACACATAGTGCCTACGGCAACACATATGGACAAACTGCACGAAATCCAGTAAAAATGTGTTACGTTTGTCAAATGCTCATTCCCTGTGCAGCAGAATACACCAGAGATTAGTTCATTTAGAATGTGTTGAGGACTAAATGCACAATCTTTGAAGAAGAAGAAGTGACTCACACTGGAGAAATTCTTCTCTGCATTTTAACCCATCCTATATACACTATATTACCAAAAGTATTCGCTCACCTGCCTTGACTCATACTATGAACTGAAGTGCCATCCCATTCCTAACCCATAGAGTTCAATATGATGTCGGTCCACCTTTTGCAGCTATTACAGCTTCAACTCTTCTGGGAAGACTGTCCACAAGGTTGAGGAGAGTGTTTATAGGAATTTTTGACCATTCTTCCAAAAGCGCATTGGTGAGGTCACACACTGATGTTGGTCGAGAAGGCCTGGCTCTCAGTCTCCGCTCTAATTCATCCCAAAGGTGTTCTATCGGGTTCAGGTCAGGACTCTGTGCAGGCCAGTCAAGTTCATCCACACCAGACTCCGTCATCCATGTCTTTATGGACCTTGCTTTGTGCACTGGTGCACAGTCATGTTGGAAGAGGAAGGGGCCTGCTCCAAACTGTTCCCACAAGGTTGGGAGCATGGAATTGTCCAAAATGTTTTGGTATCCTGAAGCATTCAAAGTTCCTTTCACTGGAACTAAGGGGTCAAGCCCAGCTCCTGAAAAACCAAGTGATTAGGACACCTGATTCTGATCATTTGAATGGGTGAGCGAATACTTTTGGTAATATAGTGTATATATATACATATATTAGGAGCAGTGGGCAGCACACTTCTGCGCCCGGGGACCATCTCCATGATCTTCTTGCTTCGGTGAAGTGCTAATAAATGCAAATGAAATGAACTTTATCTCTTGTAATAACAATTAACAGGAAAGTAATGAAACTAATGAAAAACGTAAGAATAAGTGCATCCTGTTGGAGGTCTGCGGAGTGGGTTCTGTTTTGAAGTTAGATGTGTATGAAAAGTACATAGTCCCTCTAGTTGGCTTCATTTGACTGATTTATTGATATTCCACATAAAGCCCAGGTACCAGTCAGGCTCTCCAAGTGATCAGATTTCAAAGTGTAACAAATATTTATCTTGTTTGCTTTTTTAGTCCTGGTTTGGTCCTGGTTTAGTCCTTGGTTAATCCTGCTTAGGCCTAGTTTAATTCTGAGTTAGTTCTGGTTTAGCCCTGGTTTAGCAGTCTTAGTGTGAGTCTGGTTCAGCACTAGATTGGCAATTGGTAATGACATTGTATTAAAATAAATATAGAGTACAGCTGTTATATCATTATTGAAACAGATAGCGTGGGGAATATTTTGTGTAACTCCAAATTGTGTAAGTGATGCCATGTTGTGCACTTTGTAAATGTAGAATAGCCCGGTCTTATAGGGATAAACATTGGGTATGGGTTCAAATATGTCAAGATTTAAGTTAAAGTGTACATATTATGAGATCTTACAGCTGTAAATGCCTTTGAAACATGCTTTTGGTCACCTTTAGATAAGTATTTCACATTTTAGTGTCTAACTTAATGAGGGGGTATTACTCCTCTATGGGCTCAGAGTAGGTGGCTCCTGGACACCCCCTGCGGGAGGTGTTCTGCCTTGGGGTCCCCTCAGAGGAGCTGGAGGAATTGTCCAGGGTGACGGAAGTCTAGGAGTCCCTGTTTAGACTGTTGCCCCTGCGACCCGGCCCCAGATAAGTGGGTGGATGGGGTATTAACTGCTAACACATAAAAGAACAGCCTGTTTTGAAGACGAAGTGATTTTATTGATCTCACACAGGAGAAATTCTTCTCTGCATTTAACCCATCCTGTTATTAGGAGCAGTGGGCAGCACATTACTGCGCCCGGGGACCATCTCCATGATCCTCTTGTTTCAGTTTGGTCAGGACCTAAGCTGGAGGATTTTACCTATGGCGCATGTTTTGGGTTGATGTGGGTAACCGGAGTGCCCGGAGGAAACCCACCCAGACACGGGAAGAACATGCAAAGTCCACACAGAAAGGCTCAGGCGACCTGGGGATCGAAACCAGACCATGCATGCAAACTCCACACAGAAAGACCTGGGCGACCTGGGGATTGAACCCGGAACCTTCTTGCTGTGAAGCATGAGCGCTAGCCACTCAGCCCCCGTGCATTGTTTGAATGTGTTTGTGTGTGTGCGGTGGTGTACAGTGGGTTCCTTCTGTAGGTCACTCCGCTCCCTCTGGAGTCAGTGTATTGATTATAACTTGTGCCCTGTCACTGGCGCTCTCCTTTGTGTGTGTGTGTGTGTGTGTGTGTGTGTGTGTGTGAGTGTGTGTGTGTGTGTGTGTGTGTGTGAGTGTGTGTGTGTGTGAGTGTGTGGATGCGTGTGATGAACCACCCTGTACAAAGCGCTGTTGTCAGGGGAGATGGTCCTGCTCTCAGACGTGTGGAACCATCCCCGGGGGTTTCTCATTGATTTTATAACACATGATACATATGACACAGGTGAAGGTAAAGGACTGTATAAACACTGTGCTTTAAAAAGGTACTACAGTTACAGCTGAATCTGGGTTATCAGTGCCTTAAAGACAGTATTATGCAAAATCAATTGCTTTTTAGCTTTCTACCATGTTGTGTAGAATCCCTCAGTCATCCAGGTGACTGACCTGCTGCCCTATTGTTTTCTTTGTTTGTTTTGATTTAGGTTTGAGGATAAAGTTATAAATGGGAGACAAATTATGTCTGAGACCTCCATTTCTGTTCAAGGAAGGATTCTCTTTCTTGACAAACATAACCTCTTTAACTCCCCTCTCAAATCAGAAGAAGCAGTTGAGCTACGAAATGTATTCCACTAAATAAACTTTTGTCCAGTTGACAAATTGAATTTCTCCTTTTGCCATTTCTACCATGTTATAACATTGTTTTAAAAAAGATGTTTAAGTATAGGATAATAGAGGGGAGACTCAGAGACTCAAAAAAAAAAAAGAACAGAAACTTATAAAATATGTTTATAAGTTGTTTTCAGCAAAACAAATGAAATGTAACATGGTTTCTAAATTTTTGTTAAATAAATATGATCTAAATAAGGAAAGGACCAAGTTTTTCTCATTCTCAGTACAGGTACATCTCAAAAAATTTGAATATCATCAAGACTGAAAGCTTCACTCTGCGTCATGAGTCTCTTTAATCTGGTGTATGTGCTGGGGTATAGAGGCATTTTAGGTTTAAACCAACTGGATTTCAGCAATGAAATTGGCAACCTAAATGAGAGAATGATTATAATATTATATTATAAGTATTATAACATAAGTAGCTTTTCCATCATGTCCATTGTTTTTGTAATTAAGAATATAACAGCATTACAGTTGTTCTCAGTAGAAGCCTCATGTACCTCAAAGCTACGGACATAAATAGGTAACATTCATAAAGTGTTAGATAAAAATCACCACAAACCAGCAAGTGCACTGATAGCATTCTAGTTGTTAGCTACCAAAACTCCGCTCTGGTGTCTGACAGTTGTGAAAGTTCTCATAAACTCATCTTGGTGTATAATGAGGATGCTCAGAATGTGCAGGAATAAATTAAAAAAAGACAGAAGAAAATCTTTATGGAGACAGAAAATGTACACAGGGCATCTTTAAACTTATTCTAGCCTGTAATCTTTTCATCACAGTAACGACCACCAAAACGTGATGTCCTGTCAGGCCTGAGTGAGCAGAGGGGCAGAGGAGCTTGTATCTGAGCAGGCATCCATCTTCATGTCGTGGGGTTATGGGCCTTTGGTGATGAACGGCCTGATTTTCTCCACGTCCCTGGTCCTCCTGAATGTTCATCCATGTGAGATATGATCCAATACAGCCGCTCCACAGGTCAATAAGTGATGCACGAGGCGGTTAGCTGAGGAGCACTGGATCATCTCACAGCAGTGCACAGACAAGGTAGGGAGATTTAAAGGTCCTATATTACGCGGAATTGACTTTAGTGAGCTTTAAGTCATGTTAGAATGTTGTTACCTCCCCACAAACAGACCAGGAGTTGTGTTTGAGGAAATTATGGTAATGAGGAAACTACATTAGAACATGGATCAGAAAATAGAGTAATATGGGCCCTTTAAGTTGAAAATAATAAGAAATTTATGTGAATACATTCATACATTTTACCAATATTCCATTATTAAAAATATATATTTTTGTACCAAATACATGGGTCTTAATGTGGTCTGTCAGTAGGACAAGGTTGTGGCAAAATAGAAGAAAAGAACATCAGACAAGAGACAAACTCACCCTAAATATGCAGGGTTTGTGTGTTAAACATATGTGAATGAAACAAAGCACAACTCCAGGTCTGTTTGTGATGAGGAAACATTAGAACACAGATCAGAAGACAGCATTATAGCAGCGCTTTAAACAGGACTGAACAGAAGAAAAAGAAGAACGGGAGAAATGTGCGGACCACAGGATACACACATGTGAGCGCACTCACATCAGCTGTTTCCTGTCTAAAGTGAAACCACTCACTATGAGACTCTTAAACGTAAAGATCAGAGCTCTGAACATTTGTGAAATATGGGGTGTGAGTGCGCCAATGCGCCCCACTAGCCTCGGCCTCGGTGTTTCTTGAAGTTTCTTTCCGACGCGTCACGTAAAGTAAATAAAGAGTCTTGAATCCAAGTTTGTCTTTTCTATCTTTACTAAAATGAAAGGTCATACAGAGCAGGTACAAATAAGGTGAATAAAGAGGGAAATGGAAAGGTGAATTTCTGAGGCTTGTGGTTTTTCTACGTGTGTTGTGTTAGGCTCTGTATGTGTGGTGATGTCCTTCTTGGCGTCTTTGCGTGTCGTATAGCGGTGAGCTCCTGCCTGTCACTGGGAGACCGGGCTCCCTTGTCCTCCGTGGCTCCCGACAGGACTCACCCCACGTTGCGTTGTCAACGGTGCTACTGGTTCTTCTTTGCTGTCCGTACGTGCCTTGTAGCGTTGCGCGTTCCCGTCTGTCACCCGGGAGACGGCCGATGTTACACTCTTGCTTGGTTATTACGCGACGATTACGTGACGGTCAAAAGACTGTGTAGCTTCTGTGGTCCAGGACGTCCTAATACCCCGTCATCTCGGCTCATCCGATACTCTATGGTCTCGGGATATCCTCCTGGCCACCAGACCGCGGCTTCTTATCCACACTACCTACGTAGCATAGTTGTTTCCCCTTCTTCTTGTGTGGGTGTGTGTGTGTGTGTGTTGGTGAGATGTGTCTTCTCCGGTGTCCGTGTGCTCTCTGTGTCTGTGTGACCCCTAAGGTCTGCATTTATAGCAGGTAAGACCAAAGATAAAAGAACAAAGAATAAAGCTAGATCAAAGTCATCCAATCAGAAAGCATTCCCTGAACCTGAAGGCGGGACAAGAGCAGCTGCTATAAAAGAGTAGATATATATATAGGATGGGTTAAAATGCAGAGAAGAATTTCTGCAGTGTGAGATCAATAAAGTCACTTCTTCTTCTTCTTCTTCTTCTTCTACTCCAGAACACAGAATGTACGAAATGGCTCCTACATATCCCGGCCCCTAATTGGCTAAGCTTTAGCAAGTCAATTACTAACTTAAGAATTGGAGCCATTAACTAATTTACAGTTTTAAATTTAGCTGTTACATTTCTCGAACATTTTTCTTCAAAAAGGTTAAGGTTAAAAGGTAATTCTTGTCTTACACTTTTTTACAAGTAAGTATACTTTTCACAAATTACAGTTCATATCGGACGTGTAGTAGGTCCTTCTCTTCTTCAGTCTTCACCCTGTAAGAGACACAATTTGGTTATGGGTCTTTGCATGATACTCGTCGTCGTCCGGACTTCAGCGCTGCGGACCATCCCCTTGGAGTCTGGCATAACCTTGGTGATTCTGCCCAACATCCAGTCATTTCTTGCTAGGGATGGCTCAACGACGAGGACGACATCTCCGACCTTAAAGTCTCTCTTCGTTCCGAGCTACTTTTGCCGTTCTTGAAGCAATGGCAAGTAGAGAATCTGATTTCCGCCGCCGTGTCTTGTTTCCAGGTGGATGTGGTGAAGAATAAGGTGTGTTGTTCTGTGTTGTTTACTGAGTAGGGTGGGAAGCTGGCTTCCCCAGGCGTCGCTGATCTGTTCCGACGCCCCCCTACTCCAAACTTTTCTCTTTCTTTCTCTTTCTTCGATGGTACACCCGGTAGTGCGGTATGTACCATCCTCTTCGGCTCAGCTGTTCATCCGGGACTCCTGTGACGTATCCTTTTTCTAGGATTTCGATCCTAAAATCTTTGTACTTCTGAAAGAAGTTTGAAAACCTGATGAGCTTCCTCTTCAAGGAGTCGAGTATTTGCTCGGCTATACCTCGGTTGCCTGGCATCTCCATGCAGACATCCCTCAGAGGTAGCTCGGTGCAGCAATGGCCATCCGAAAGATGTGCCGATGTGGCCACAGCGCGCACAAACTGCTTGTCGTGTTGAGATGGCCCTTGCTCGTCCTCACGCCGGCGTTCCGGAAAATCTGCTTCGTAGTGCATGACTTCTATGGTCGACACAGAGATGCGATTAACGAAGTTCTGTTTTTCGGCGTCATCGAATTCTTTCTCTTGGCATCCGCTGACAGGCCTGTTGACTACCCAACCTAGGGCCGCCTTCACGGCATGCGGTCCGTTGTTTTGGCTGTTGATTGTCTCCCACGGCTCTTTAGCCTTGTGAAACCAGATGTTACATGACATGAAGCTCTCTTCAAGCCTCTCGAGGCGAGATCGGTTGGACCCCAAGAGGTGTCAACCCTCGAGATCCACTGAGCTCCTGTAACAGCCCCTCTGACAACGGAGACACGGCCCGCCACAAATGTCTTTAGACGAAAAGCGTCATTTTCAGTGTACCTTAGTACCGTCGTGCTATTCGTCCAGAAGACCAAATCCTTCAAGGGGAGTTGAAGTTCTTCCTTCAACACCTGTTCAATCTTGACTGGGATCGCTGCAGCCGACAATTCCATCTTAGGGATTGTAACCTGCTTAAGAGGAGAGACCTGGGACTTCTCCATCAAAAGGCAGACATGTTTCTCCTCTTGCCCGTTCTTCAATAAGCTGTACGGCACAACCCCATATCCATCTTGACTTGCGTTTGAGAAATGATGGATTTGTGTGCCCTTTGTGGGCCCGACTGTGTTGGACTTAAAACATTTACTCACGCTGAGATCTGACAACTTGTCAAGGTCTTCTGGCTCCTTCTGCCATGCCTGTTGTAGCTTCTTTGGAATGTCCTCATTCCCGGCCCCGGTTTGTTCACCGCTTCTACACCCTGCACGGACGAGAGCACCACACTCAACAGCCGTACCTGTTGAGTTGTCATCTGCTTTGGTCTCCTCCTGTGAGTGATCTTGCTTTATGACGTGCAAAATAGCAGGATGCCTATAGGAACAGTCAGGGCAAGAGCTCTTTTCCTTACAGTCCTTAGCCATGTGGCCTGGCGTAAGACAGCTGAAACAAAGCTCTTGAGATCTCAGGAAGTCAGTTCTCTCATTCAAAGGCCGCTCTTTAATCTTGTTGCACACATTCAACGCATGCTTCCCCTTACAGTACAAGCAGGGACTTTGGAAGGAGTTGGCTGACTTTACTGCTGGTGCCCTCTTCTCTAATTGGTCTTTACCGGTGTTGTTATCAGCAGCAGTCACGGTCACAGCGAAGCTGCTTCTTTTCGGCTCATCTTCTCCTAAGTTGGCTTTCCCTTCCGCGTTTGCGTGTTTATCGGTGGCTGAGGTGGCGTACTCAGCACCTTTGAACAACGGGCTTTGCCTTTGCCTTGTTGGAAAGCATTCCCTGAACCTGAAGGCGGGACAAGAGCAGCTGCTATAAAAGAGTAGATATATATATAGGATGGGTTAAAATGCAGAGAAGAATTTCTGCAGTCTGAGATCAATAAAGTCACTTCTTCTTCTTCTTCTTCTTCTTCTTCTTCTTCTTCTACTCCAGAACACAGAATGTACGAAATGGCTCCTACAATGGGGCAATACTTCAGATAAGTGATTTTTAAAGCACAGAAGGCTTAAGATAAAGTCCACAGGAAGTAAAGTCACTAATTTGCAGCTTCACCTCAAGCTGTGTGCTGTGTGGATGTAAACAAACACATGTGAGGAACTACTCTCGCATTTTTATTTTTAAAAGAACGCTTGAAAATGGATTAACAGCTGTTTTGTGGAGTGAGGTCATTATTTGTGGAGGACACACACACACACACGAGGAGCGCACACACACACACACATACACGAGAAGTACTCACAAACGAGGAGTGCACTCACACACACACACACACACAAGGACCGCACACACACACGAGAAGCACACACATACACACGAGGAGTGCACACACACGAGGAGCACACACACATATGAGGAGCACACATGCACACACACACACGAAGCACACACACACACACACGAGTAGCGCACACACACACACACAAACATGAGGAGCGCGCACACACACACATGAGGAGCGTGCACACACACACACATGAGGAGCACGCACATACACACACACGAGGAGCACACACACGCACACACACAAGGAGCACACACACGAGGAGCGCGCACGCACACACACAAGGAGCGCACGCCCACACACACAAGGAGCACACACGCACACACACAAGGAGCACGCACACACACACACACACACGAGGAGCACACACACACAGACACACACACATGAGGAGCACGCACATACACACAAGGAGCACACGCGCACACACACAAGGAGCACACACACAAGGAGCGCGCACACACACAAGGAGCGCACGCCCACACACACAAGGAGCACACACGCACACACACAAGGAGCACGCACACACACAGGAGGAGCACACACACACAGACACACACACATGAGGAGCACACGCACACACACACACGCACACGCACACGAGCGCAGAGGCTTCAAAATGGTAAAGACACAAAGTCGGGTCACGCCTCCCCGAACTCGAGGAGAAACAAATCACAGCTAGTCTGGTTAACACCTGACCATATCACAGATATGGGTCTGGAAACTCGCTTCGAAAAATCCCGTAGCGGAGGTGTGGTTAGCGATTGCCAACGGCCGTTTATTGGGCGTTATGAATGTCTATCATTGAGCGTATACGTAAGTCCATAGCCAATCATGTCAGTTGTCAGTTCAAACTACAAGCTTCCGTTTGTCATGTAGTACGCGTCACCGTCTTGCCACACCTCCCCCGCTCTCTGATTGGGGCCCTAAATCTGGGACTCTCGCTTGGACGAGTTTCCAGGCCGCCTTCCAGTTCGAAACGAACGGAAGCGGCCTGGGAATTCCCAGGCTAAATCACAGCCTAAATCAGACAAATTCTCCTGGAGTGCGTGATGGCCTTTAGCTAATATTAACTCCCCTCCCTTTTTGCTTCAGCTAAGTCACTCTCCCTTCAGAGCGCTATCACAACACAATCAGCGGGCAGACATCATCTGTGGCAACGTCAGCTCTGTTTCAACCCCTCCTCTCTCCTCCCTCTGTTTATTTCCTCTCTTTTCTCTCTCCATCTCTAGCTCCTCTCTCCTGTTTCTCTCTCTCCCCCCTCTTCCCTCCTTCTCTCTCCATCTCTCTTACATTCCTCCTTTCTCTCCCTCTCTCCTCTCTCACACTGCTGTTAGGTGCTGAGTAATTGCAATGTGTCCTGCCACCTGGGAGGGAGCAGAGAGAGAGAGAGAGGAGAAGGGCCAGAAGGAAAGAAAGGATGAAGAGGAGAGTAGAAGGGGGAAAGCGTAAAGGGAAAGGGAGAAAGAGGAGAAGGAGAGAGAAGAGATTAGAGAGAAATGGGGAAATAAGGAGAGAGAAGGAAGATGATCGAGAAAGAGAGAGACGGGGGGGACTACTATGGAGAGAGAGGGGACATATTTGTAGAGGTGAGTAGAGGAGTGAGAGGTAAAAGAGAGGGAGTGAAGGAGAGAGCACTAAGAGAAGGAGATGAAAAGAGAGGGAGTAGATGAGAGAGAGAGGTGGAAAGAATATAGGGAAGAATGTTAAAAGAGAGAGATTAGAGGAGAGAGAGGAGAGGTGAATGAGATGGACTAGAGGAGAGAGAGAGAGAAAAAGGGCAGAGGTGAAAAAGAGAGGGCAGCGATGAAAAAAGAGAGTAGAGGAGAGGGATGGGAGAGAGACAGAGGATTGAAGTGAAAAGTCACAGAGTAAAGAAGAGGGTAGGGAGAGAGAGGTGGGCAGAGGTGAAAAAGAGTGAGCATATGAGAGATATGGGAGAGAGAGAGAGGTGAAAAGAGAGGGAGGAGAAGAGAAGAGAGAGGGGAAAAGGGGAAAGAGAAGTGTGGGGGCAGAGGTGTAAAAAAGAGGGAGAGTAGAGGAGAGAGGGAGAGGATGGAGGTGAAAAAGAGAGTGAGTAGAGGAAAGAGAGGAAGAGAGAGAGGGAAAGGATAGAGGTGATAAAAGAGTGGGAGTAGAGGAGAAAGAGGAAGAGAGAGAGGATAGAGATGAAAAAAGAAAAGTAGAGGAAAGAGAGGAGGAGAGAGAGGAGAGAGGTGAAAAAGAGAGTGACTAGAGGAAAGAGAGGAGGGGAGAGAGGGCTCCCCCTCTCTCCCCTCCTCTCTTTCCTCTAGTCTCCTCTAGATAGAGGTGATAAAAGAGAGGGAGTAGAGGAGAAAGAGGAGAGAGAGGGAGAGGAGAGAGGTGAAAAAAGAGAGGGAGTACAGAAGAAAGAGGAGAGAGAGAGGATAGGTGAAAAAAGAGAGTGAGTAGAGGAAAGAGAGGAAGAGACAGAAAGGATAGAGGTGATAAAAGAGAGGGAGTAGAGGAGAAAGAGGAGGGGAGAGAGAGGATAGAGATAAAAAAGAGAATTAGAGGAAAGAGAGGAGGAGAGAGAGGGAGAGGATAGAGGTGAAAAAAGGAATAGAGGAGAGAGGAGGAGAGAGAGGGAGAGAGGATCGCGATGAAAAAGAGAGTGAGTAGAGGAAAGAGAGAAGGAGAGAGAGGGAGAGGACAGAGGTGAAAAAAGAAGCAGTAGAGGAGAGAGATGAGGAGATGAGATTGTTGGACACACAATCAGGAGCTAACTGGGCCAGAGCAGAGTGAGAGCCGCTCACAGAAGTGGGACTTTTCACCTCTGTACCTGTAACGTTACTGAAACGCTGACTCAACCTACACACACTGGTACCACACACAACAAATACTATTTATTTATTATTTTTATTAACCTTTATTTATCCCTTAAAGCATTATCTTCCTTTTTTGTTGGCTTTTCTGTTAACACAAATAAACTATTTCAGAATCCCATATTGTTTCCTGTACTTACTTCCTGTCCACGTAAGCCAACTTTGCGTGTTCGTTCACTGTAAGGGTATGGAATAAAGTCAACACTATACTATTCTATCAGCTAATAATACATACCAGAAAGATAACTAGGATTCGGACGATTCAAGTAAATGAACGCTTTATTCCCTGATACAATATTTCTAAGCAGAGCTCTGGAGGTTCTGAGTCCTAAACAATGGTTAGTTCACGCCGCTATCTCCCCAGAAACCTAACCACTGACTCAGAGACATCCGTATATAAAACACATGAAATGAATATGCATGAATGTGCAAGAGGAGAGGTGTGGCTTGGAGTGGTCTTCCCCCTTCTGGAGGCAAGCTGGAGAGGAATGTAGATGTAGATTCCTTATCAGTCTCTTCTCATGCCCTCTCATGACCTTTTCTCTCCAGACCCCCCTATAACTCAAGGCAGAGTGGTTGCACAAACAGAAAACACAATACATCTTTTAACTCCTCCATCGTAGTCATTTTTATTTTCTACAATTTGAATGTGCAAGAGGAGGCGGCGTGTGTCAACCATTGTAATCCAGCTTAAAGGTGTAGCCTGCAAACTTATGAGCACAACATGTTGCCCCATATAACGGCGTTTAACCAACACTTTATTGATCATCAGAAGCAAATCATTCAAAGTCCCACAATCAAATGTGGATATAAAAAGTAATAATAAAGTTATACTCCTTCAATTCCCCCTTCTGAGGTCTCTTGGACCTCACAGCAATCATTACCTGTGGACCAAAAGTATTTATCCCTGAAAACATTAACATTCAACTTGTAATTGTAAAAACTTGAAAAATGTACAACTTCAACTAGAAAAATATAAAATCGTGAAATGTTAAAATATAAAATGGTAAAAATGTAAAAAGTTTTTTTTTTTTTTTTTTTCAAAACCATCATCCCTCAGCCTTCTCGTGCTCCATTGCGATAAGCCCTTACGATATAACAGAGATGCACAGAAACAAATTCTCAGAACATCCTGTAGTATTTGACCCTCGTATACAATCCAATGGTACACACAACTCTGAAAAAGAAAACATAACACTTCCCAAAAACATTTGATTACTCATTCATGAAATCAATACCGCAGTCTCCATTACAGTCCTCCTCCTGATCATTCCATTCCATTTCTTTTCTCATGGCCTTTTCCATTTCATCCTCCACATTCTCATCACCCCCTTCAGACATAGGCCCGTTCAGCAATTCAATTCCTTCATACAGTTTGGAAGGAGGATGTTGAATGAATATTCCTGCGGTCGTTTGTTGCATAGATCTAGAAATACACTTAAAAATGCAAGGCACAACACATCCAAAAACAATCAACACAATTACCAAAATTATCAAAAGAGTTACCACAACACGTTGAAGAACGGCCTTCCAGGAACCAGAGGTGAGCCAATCCCACCAAGAGGAGCCAGTGTCACCAGATTCTTGGGATTCTAGAAAGTTCTTAAGACTGTCAATTTTACGCCTGATTTCAGTCCAATTAGCCGAATTATCCGGTATGTAAGTACAGCAGTGGTCAATGCCAACAGCTGCACACATCCCACCTTGTTCTGCATACAGAGCATCTAATCCTAACCTGTTTTGAGTAGCCATTTCTGCTACTGCCTTCAGTTCACTGTTATCTTTCAACTGATCTACAATTTCACCCATTATGTTGGTTATGTTCTCCAAAGTCCACCATACTTCATTCATTCGTTTAACTAGTGAGGAAGTACCCAGCATAGGGATTGCTGTATATAATAACCCCTGACCATAACTGTACAACGGTGTTCTACCTCCATAGTCGCTAAGGGGGACATACGCTTGTACTGGTTTGAATGATCTACGTTTGGCATGATGCTGATGTACATTATGATGTCCGTATTTTTGTAGGGCTTCACTCATTAGTGAGTCTGAGATTACAATGGAGCTGGGTGTCAATCTGGCTAAAGTACACGTTCCACACCAGTTTTTTTGTAAAAACCAATAAGCCTTTTCTCCACATAACCAAACCATGCCTGGGGGAGTGGGGTAGCCCCATTCTCCTGGTAATAATAAAAAGGCAAACTTTACACCTGTAGTGTTTGGTATTAGGGCAGATATATTAAATGGGTATCCCCCACCTGGGGCATATTGCGACTTAAAGTTTAAGTATACATCTCCTGGTTGTGCCCAATCACTGACCATTGTACCATTTTCCGGAGGCACCCGTAGATATACCTCAGCTTCTTGATTTCCCAAGAGATGGGATTTTATAGAGCACTTCTGCCGAATGGCTAGAGGCGCTGGCCAGGGGTACCTGGCAAATGACAGTCCTTTAAGGAGTGTCGTATTGGATTTACTGGTCCAATTTACAGGGGTTGTCCATTGAGAATATGAGGCATTAACTGTGCACCATGGGTATTCGGTTTGCCTATTCTTACTACTGCCTCGAAAGTACCATTGAAATACTCGTAACCAGCACACTAAGTCTATAGCAGAAATTGGGACTGGAAATGAGCTGGGAGATTCTCCTGAATGGTGTGGTTTTAGAGAACACACCCAACATGGTTTAGTGACATTTGTGATGTTAGCTATATAGTGTGCCAATTTGACCCAAATATTGTCTTCCTCATGATGTGAGTCGATTAGCGCTCTGCGTTTCCTAGAAGCTCGTCCCTCTGCAAAAAAAGACAAGGTTACATCTGACACAGAATGATTCTTCACACCATCCATGAGCCATTGTTCAACTCGTGTCCGGGACTGTATGTGCCGTCTAGTGGCCACCATTACTAACTGTGTATCTTTTAGAGGAGTTTCATGCCAGAACATTAATAATGGGACTGTCACTATTATGATGACCAAAGACAGAACACACAGCCACATTGGAACTCTCCAAAATGGTCCTGGTAAATGACTAGGACCTAAAAACCATCTCTTAAAAGTTAAAGCAGGTAATCTGTCTGAATCATAATCAGACTGTGGTGTTTGTGGACGAGGAGGTGCCCTGTCCCTGATCCTGTCCCTGTTGTCCTCCCCCTTCAGTGGAGCCTCCAGATCCACTTCCATAATAAGGTTTGGCAAATGAGTGATGAAACCAGTTGTCTGAGCCTTTAACTTTAAAGGCGTGTGATGTCCTGTGAGTGACTTCAAAGGGGCCCTTGTAGCGTGGGGAGGCCCAAGATCCACGAACAGCTTGTTTCACATAAACCTTTGAGGGTAAATGAGAGGTGTGATCAGAGATGAGAGTTGGATCTGAGAAAGTGGTTAAGCCAGTCACTAAACCTCTAAGAGTCTCAAAGTAAGGCTTGTATTGGAAATAGTGGAATATGAGTTGTGGATCAATAGGGGCATTTCCCGTTGGCATACAACGACCGTGTGTGAGTTCATATGGGGAATAGCCATTTCGAGAGTTGACCAAATTATGCATGGCCATGTTTGCCGCTGGAAGTTGAGATAACCAATTAGTTGTTTTAGCGTCCGCGCACATTTTGGCCAAGAATTGTTTGAGAGTGCGATGACAGCGTTCAACCATAGCATTTCCCCGGGGATGGTACACGCAGGAGAAAGATTTTGTGATGCCCAACAGCTTACAAACCTCAGCAACATCTCTAGATGTAAACTGTTTACCATTGTCCGAGTGAACTTCTGTCGGTACACCATGATTAGGAATCCAGTCTGTGACTAAGGCCTGAATGATGACAGCTGCCGTTTCAGATTTGCACGGGTAGAATTGAGTCCAACCCGAGAATGAGTCAATGATAGAGAGGAGGTATCGTTTACCTTTACAGGGCGTGATCATGTCTGTGAAATCACAATGAATTATCTGACCAGGGAATTGACCACAGCGTAACTTACCTGGAATGTTTTTGTGCGGTTGTGGGTTGTAGGTAGCACATGTAATACATGAGCGCGTGAAATCACGGCATAGTTTAAGAGGATTTGGATGGTACCATTCACGTTGTAAGAGCTCCGCCATGTGTCCTGCATTGTAATGGGCCTTACCATGGAGTGTAGTCAGCAGTTCGAAAACAATGTTAGGGGAAACATACGGCAAACCTGTAGGTCCCCTATAAATATTGTCCTCGTACCTGTCAGCACCTCTAGCTCTTTCCCAAAAATCTGGGTCTTCTTGGCTGTGTCGATGATGTATCTCATTCAGGGTGAACGGATGTGCTACTTCAGGTAGATCAAATCCTAGAGACTTTAGCGTGTGGGGGATGTTAGGGGAATCCCCCTGGAAATAGATACCAGAGGCGTCACAAAGGGCACCCTGGGAAAGCCAATACTGTTCTTCCCCTGGTTGCGCCAGGGATTGAACAGTTGAAAGAAAGACCTCTAATGTAGGAGAAATAAGATATTGTCCAGCGCGTTGATACCCACCTGCTGTTTTAGCAGCTACATCCGCAGCCGCGTTGCCTAAAGCAGTCATAGAACCAGCCTTTGAATGGCCTGGCACTTTTACAACAGCTAATTTCTCAGGGATCAATAGTTTTTCGGCAATTTCTTCCCATAGATCACGGTGAGCAATCGGCTGTCCTTGTGCAGTGAGAAAGTCACATCTGCGCCACGTGGGCAAGTCACGGGTAATGCCACCATGTACAAACTGAGAATCTGTAAAAATCGTACACGGGTTATCCCCAGCAAAATCAAGAGCCATAAGAATAGCTTTTAGTTCAGCATATTGAGCTGAACGTCCAAGTTCAGGTCCCCACATTGAGACAGTAGGGATGTCAGTTTTGTCCTTAAAATGCACTACAGCTGCTGCAGCACGTAGTGAGCCGTCATCCTGTCTGTGACAATGTCCATCAGTGAAAAGGAGAAGAGAGTCCGGAATAACGGAGGCAGATAAATCAGGACGGATCAGAGTCTCAGCTTGAGAATAGGCTTCACAGTTGTGGGAGGAGCCCTGAACAGCCAGACCAGATGACGAGTTGGAAAGGGTGTCTGGGGCAAAAGTAAGATTGGGAGCAGTTAGAACTGCTGAAAGTTTCCTCTGTCGCTGAGGAGTCAGGGCAAAAACTTTAGATTGAACATATGCCACCACAGAGTGACATGTGTAGATTGTCAATGGGTGGCCCATAACTACATGGGCACATTTGGTCAACAGTTTTGTCAAAGTATCAGCATATAAAACACAGGAGGGGGCCTTCTTAGCTACCGGATCCAAAAGCGTGGAGACGTATAATAATATACGTCTGTCACCTGTTGGTGCTTTCTGCCATAATGTCCCATATCCGGATGTCGGAGTTAACGTTGTGTCAAGGTAGAATGGCTTACTATAGTCTGGGAGAGCCAGATCAGCACAGGAAGCCAGATTCTGTTTCAGAACAAGGAAAGCGGTGTCAGCTTCTGGGGTCCAAACCAAAGGGGCATTTAAGTCACGAACTCCGGCAGTTTTAATGATGGTTCGCAAAGGAGCAGTCTTACCTGTATAGTCTGGCACATGTCCACGAGAGTAGTTCGTTAGTCCTAAAAAGGAAAGCAGGTCTTTGACTGTTTCTGGGCGAGGTGTCTTAAGGATAGCTTGTTGCTGGCTCGGTGAGGGGCGAATGGCCCCGGATGTGATGATTTTGCCTAAGAAGTTGACCTGAGGGCGACAACACTGTAATTTGGATTTAGACACTTTGAATCCATGGGTCAGGAGTTTGGACAGGACGTTAGATGTAGTGGTCAAGCAGTCCGTCGCAGATCGAGAGCCAATTAAGATATCATCGACGTATTGAATCACCACAGACCCGTCCGGGACCTGGGTGTCCGCCAAACATTTCCGGAGGCAATCATTAAATATACCTGGGCTATTTCTGTGTCCTTGTGGCAGTACAGTATACTGTAACTTAACGCCACAGTGTGTGAATGCAAACTGATACCTACTCTCTTTAGCCAAAGGAATAGAATAGAATGCGTGTTTTAAATCGATTACTGAGAAATGTGTCATGTCAGGTGTCAGGATGGATAGGCACTTGTGTGGGTCTGGCACTGGAAGAAGAGGTGTCGTGGTCACATCATTGACTTTGCGCAAATCATGTGCCGGACGGAAAGAACCATCTGGTTTTGGGACCGGATTTAAAGGAGTGTTCCATGTTGAGTCGGAAATTTCCAACACTCCAGCTTTCCAAAGATCTCTGAGTGCCTCGTCAACGCCTTTGAATTGGTTCTTATTTCTGTAAAGACGCTGTGGAACATAAACACGACTGTCTGGCTGCACGGTCAATACAACTGGATCACAAGTGAGACACTTACCAATGTCAGAGCCGTCTTTGGCCCAAAGTTCTTCTGGAAATTGATTAAGCATGTCCTCAGCCGAGTCATGATCTGTCAGTTCTCTACCATGTGATCTGTCTAGAGTTTCTTCGTCCATTTTGATCACGTCAGTCACATGTGGAAGAATAATTTTGTAGGCTTCAGTGGAGTGGCTGAATAGCAAATCAGGTATAGGAGTGGGGACCCAATCAACAACTTTGTTTAACTTGTTTGTTAGAGGCCCTAATTCTCTAGCCTCTGTTCCTAGACCCAAAAACAATGAGCAATGTGGGTCTGTCAAATCATCTCTTTTAAAGAAAGGTTTCAGCTCGCTTGGTAATTGAACTGCAGCCACCACGCCAGTTTTGTGAACATATATACAAGTACTAGTGATGGAATAGTCATGATGTTTGATAGCTAGAAATGAGTCCTCATATAGCTCATCATCACCCTGACGGTCATAGTACATGGTCACGTGTAGAGGATCGGCAGGAGGGGAGAATGGGAAACGAGAGAAGAACCACGGCTTCCATTGGAGCATGTTGTAGAAAAGTCCTTCATTTTCGATGGATTGTGGTTGTAAAAATCCCCAGTATATCTTAGAGTGAGGGTCCTCACCAGGTTGGCAAAGATAAGCTCTATATCCAGGCGAGCCAGAACAAACAACACTTTGTCCATTGGGCCAAGTGACCTGTAGGCCTTCTGGGTGGCAAAGTATAGTAGCTCCAGTCATTTGTAAAATGTCTCTGCCCAACAGGTTAACAGGAGTTTGTGGAGAGTGAATAGCCGGCATAGTTATTGCTTGACCAGCCAATTTGAAAGTCATTGGTTTTGTGATCCGTAGAGGTTTAGAATGTCCCATGAGTCCCGATAGGTTAATGCTCTTGTCGCTTAGGTCAGAAGGCTGAACCTTTTGGACCGTAGAGTGTGTAGCTCCAGTGTCGACGAGCATATTGATCTTACTACCACCCACCTCCACGGGTACCAGCGGTTCAGGGGTGGCGACAAGACTCATTGGGCCTCCTCAGAATTCAGCTTCGTAGTACAGCCCCTGGGGTCCCCAGGGCGCTGGACCTTGCCGTCCGTGTGGCCCTTGTCCATTGTTGTTTTGGTTTTGGCCACGACCTCTTCCATATCCAGGTTGATAACCCCCACGACGAGGGTTTTGAGGGGGTGTATTGCATTCACGGGCAAAATGTCCATTCTGTCCACAGTTATAACATGCTTCATTCTGTCCACCATAATTCACTCTCATTCCACCTCCTCCTCTGCCACGTCCTCTGCCCCTGCTCTGTCCTCTCCAGTTGTTGTTTCCAGAAAACTGGGGTTGTGGTGTCACGTATAAGACGTTTACTGGTGTTGGGGCTGGTGTGGGTGCATGAGGTGCAGGTGTTGGCTCAGCAACTGGAGTAGTGGCTACCATCTGCTTTGCGGTTCCCGCCTCTTGTTTATCTTTACGAGTTTTGGTGGCCGCACTCCTGGCATCCGCAACCTGCAGTCTCAGCAACTCCTCCTGAAGCGATACATTTTTACTGGTTTTGTCTTTCTCTTGTTGATTGTATAAATCAGCGTGGTGTCTCAAGTGGATCAGGAAAAGTTCATGATTGCCCGTCAAGCCAGGTACAGCCCTAAGTGCCGTCTGAATGGGTTGCGGTAAAGCCGCAATTACCTGCTGTAAGAACAGGCAGACTGTTTGTGGTTGTCTATACGGATGTACATGCATAGATTTAGTGTAAGCCTCAATACAGGCTTCCATAAAGGCGGTAGGACTCTGTCCTGTGACGAATGGAGTCAAGGTTGGAGGCGTTGGAGTCATTACTGGATAACGCTCTATTAAATTACGCAATATGTCATCAGCAAAGGGCGCGAAGGGTCCTTCCATATCTTCATCGTCGAGACCCAAATCGCGGAAAATAGACGTAGCTACGTGGGCGGAGGAACACTCCACCATGAGGAGCTTAATATCTGCCAGTGCCAGAGTGAGATGACTTGTGTGTGCACGCATTGTTGTGTACCATGGTGCGCCTCCCTGCGATAGTGGTGGTAACTTATCTTTTAGTAGAATCAATTCTGCGGCTGCCATGGGTTTGTACACCCGTGGCACTACCCCAGCTACTGCTGGGCCTGTTGCCAGTAGTGGGAAATTGTACTGTGTTTTACCCTTTGGCCTATCTGTCAGTGCAGCACGGAGCTGTTCAATTTTGTCTCTTTCGGCTTTTATGTTTTCATTTAGATCGTTCATTTGGGTATCTAGACTACCTTTAACCCCTTCATCTGTAGTGTGCTTCTTTTCGTTACGCAAGTACTTAAGTGTCATTTGTGATGCGTATATGGATTTGTTCAGGGCGTTAATTTGTTCTAGTAACATATCCTTGCCTGCACTGTCACTGTCCTCCTCATCCGACCACTGGGATTTGTATGTCGCCTTGGGCTTCGCGCCGGGCTGTGCTGGAGCCAAGCGTAAGTCTTCCAATTTGTCTGTTATATCCTTTAGGGCAGGGGCTGTAGCTTGTGAACATTCTTCTTTTATTTTCATCTTCAGTTCTTCCAATCCTTGCGCTTGTTGTTCCAGTGTTGCTTCCATGTCTTCCTGTGTTTTACTTACCTGCTTTGCTAATTTGTTTAACGTATCCACAATGTCTGCCCCAGCCAAGGCTTTAGCCAATTCCTCTGTTTGTTTACTCAATTTTTTCTTCTCTGCTTTTGGTAAATCGAGTTGTGTAAACAAATGCTCCCGGACATCTTCAACTTGTTTTTCCGTCAGTGGTTGTGAGGGTTGTATGTCTGCATTCATAAGTCCATGTAGAGCTAAGAGTGGATATAATCCACTGCCGCCAGATGGCGCAGTGGGGCTACTTACCTGGTGCTTGCTTGTCTCTGTGTACGCCGGAGGGCGTTCTGAACTGTCCGACTTCTTATTTTTTACCCGCATGGTCGGGTAGATTATTCTTGTGCGGGCCCACATTCCAGTTAAGGTTTCAAACAGAGGGCCCAACCATTGTTGCTGTTCTTTCAGTTCCTTCTTTCTGCTTTTCAGTTCCTCTTTTTTGTGTTTATCCATTTGTCCACTTGCCAAGTCCCTTCTTATCATACTTAACTCATTTACTGCGTCCATATTCAACGGTGTAAGGTCACCGATCAATTTGGTCAGTGGCATCTGTCCTTCCGCTGGTTTCTGTGCATCCTCAAGCAATTTTCTGCACTTTCCTGTTAAATCACTCAACTTACCCTTTTTCCACCATGCCGATTGAGGCATTTTTGTCCATGCTCTCTCCAACCAAACTTCCAGTGTCTGTACTTCAGGTTTTCCCTGCGCCATGTTATCCAATTGTTACTGTGATTTACTTACCAAATTATTTTATTACTACCCCCGCTCAGGATCCTTGTCCCGCGTAACTAGTAGTAAAAGGCGTCTAAACCTATGTATATACTTACTGTAATTATTTAACTGTTACCCCCGCTCAGAATCCGTGTTCCGCGTAACTAATAACAGAGGCTTCTAAACCTGCTACTTTAATGCGGGCTCTTAGCTAGCTTAGCCCTTTAAGGTTTTACGTCAGCTCCTCAGTCTGACTTCGCTCTACCAGTAACGTTTTATTCCGCTCCCCGCGTCCGGGTTGCAAGGAGATCCTCCCGCGCGAGTCCGAGACCTTTTAAAACTCCTAACGAGTAGCGCGTAGTTCTATTTCCTTTATCACGAAGTATATACAATTATTTCACTTTTAATTTAATTTAATTTAATATCACAGATTTTAGCAATTTAAACGACACTATTACAATCCACGAGGTCAAAACGACAATATTCAAACCAATGTCAATAATCCCACATTTACTAAATTTAGAAAAATAGCCAATAGACTTACTTTGATCTCAAAAAATAATAGAGAATCAAAATAGTCTTACCTTAAGTTGTGGGCGCCCAAGGGAAAATTGACATCAGCCGTGGAGTGTAGATCTGGTATGTCTACCGCGAGGCGCTATTGGGTTGGTCCGGATCGTACGCAGTGTCCGTCAGCCACCGGTCCAAGTGTTGACCACTTCCCCCCTCCAGCCAACGTCGGAGTCACCAATTAAAGCATTATCTTCCTTTTTTGTTGGCTTTTCTGTTAACACAAATAAACTATTTCAGAATCCCATATTGTTTCCTGTACTTACTTCCTGTCCACGTAAGCCAACTTTGCGTGTTCGTTCACTGTAAGGGTATGGAATAAAGTCAACACTATACTATTCTATCAGCTAATAATACATACCAGAAAGATAACTAGGATTCGGACGATTCAAGTAAATGAACGCTTTATTCCCTGATACAATATTTCTAAGCAGAGCTCTGGAGGTTCTGAGTCCTAAACAATGGTTAGTTCACGCCGCTATCTCCCCAGAAACCTAACCACTGACTCAGAGACATCCGTATATAAAACACATGAAATGAATATGCATGAATGTGCAAGAGGAGAGGTGTGGCTTGGAGTGGTCTTCCCCCTTCTGGAGGCAAGCTGGAGAGGAATGTAGATGTAGATTCCTTATCAGTCTCTTCTCATGCCCTCTCATGACCTTTTCTCTCCAGACCCCCCTATAACTCAAGGCAGAGTGGTTGCACAAACAGAAAACACAATACATCTTTTAACTCCTCCATCGTAGTCATTTTTATTTTCTACAATTTGAATGTGCAAGAGGAGGCGGCGTGTGTCAACCATTGTAATCCAGCTTAAAGGTGTAGCCTGCAAACTTATGAGCACAACATGTTGCCCCATATAACGGCGTTTAACCAACACTTTATTGATCATCAGAAGCAAATCATTCAAAGTCCCACAATCAAATGTGGATATAAAAAGTAATAATAAAGTTATACTCCTTCACCCTGTAGGGGGATTATCCTCTGCATTTGATCCATCCTTCAGGAGCAGTGGGCAGCACATGAAGGCGCCTGGGGAGCCATCTCCATGGCTCCCCAGGACCTCAGCTGGAGGATTTTTTACATAAAAAACTTCCTTTGGAATCAATAAAGTATGTATGTATGTATGTATGTATGTATGTATGTATGTATCTATCTATCTATCTATCTATATCTATCTATCTAATGTTAATAAGTATAATAGATATAAAGATGGCATATTGTTTTTAATGGCCCAGGCTTTGGCGCATGATGGCAAAACATTTTTCTTCAGTATTACTTGTGCTGCACGAGTTCTGACCAATCAGAACACTAAGGTCGTTTTCACACCTGCCTTGTTTGGTTCGTTTAAAACGAACCAGAGTTCGTTTGCTCCTTTGATTCGGACCTTTTGGGCTGGTGTGAATAAAAAACTAAAATCTCGATCCAGAGCAAACAAGCGAACCGAGATCACCTAAAAAGCTCGGTCTCGGCACGGTTCAATTCGAACTCTGGTGCGGTTCGTTTGAGGTGAGAATGCAGACCGGACTCGATCCGACACAAGTTGGCTTTTTGTACTTAACAAGCTCCCGTCGTATGTCGAGCATTATGGGAAACCGAGGCTGACAAAACGAAACGAAACTTATGAGGCTTACTTACGTTTTGCGTGAAGAGCAAGAGTAAGAACTTGATATGCGCACGAGTGCTGTCCTCCGTAGCCGTCTTGCCCTGTGTCTTCGTCATTTGGAAATTGATTGTAAAATAGTGTAAACCTCAGGATGCTGCTCAAACATTTGTGCAAACTGTAAAAACTGAGCAAACCATATCGCTAAAGTTACATGCTGAAAACAGCACGTAACACCATGATTCTCCTCCTTCCGTGTTTGGACACGACGTTTGGACAGGGCTCATTTCTGTCCAATGGCTGAGCGACCACAGCACACGTGGTTTTGTTTATAGATGTTGGTCCGCTTGGGAAAAAACTGCAGTGTGATTTATTTATTTTTTTAATTTGGTCTGGACCAAAGCAAGTGAACTATTGGACTTTCCTGGTGTGAAAACGACCTAAGCTAACTTTTAGGCACTTTGACAATTTAACAATTCTAAAAAGTTCATGGTGTGAAAATACAGAAGAATCCTACAAAATCCAACCATTGTAAATGCTAGATGGCCTGCCAGCCGAACACAGGCAGTCTGATTTCATCTCGGACCAGAACAGAGGGGAAGTGTCGTATTCAGGCCTTATTATAGATCCATGGTTCAGCTTCAGCCAAAGCCAATCGAAGCTAGCAGTTATAGTGGCTAATTTGGAGCTGAGTTCTATATTTGGAAATTTGAGCATGCAGCCAAAGATCCAATTAGGAGTGAGATTGCTGCATGTAACCAGCTGCACGTCTGGTTTGGCAGGGAGCTGACGCTTAGGGACCAGGAGAGACAGCAGTCAATCAAACCTGCTTTCACCAAACCTGAGCAATCTTGTGGAATGTATGGCATTATTAATATTATTGGTCTTTTACATAGATGGTATTACAGAAGTGAACTAAAGGAGTGTGACGTCACCCATAGCGTTCACTTGCAACCAGATGAGGCTAGCAGTTATAGCGGCTGATTTGCAATCAGGAGCAAGCTTGTAAAAGTACTCACCTCTTCCAAACTTTTGACTGGTATTGTGTAGGTACAGTCTGCAGTGCACATTGTAATGACAATAAAAAATTGATTCATTCATACTGCGCTGAGTCAGATTCTTGGTAGTCAGTTTAGTATAATAGAAGTCAGACTAAGCCCATCCCTCTGTTTAGATTTCCAGCAGACATTAGCATAAACAGCCTGTCTCTGAGTAAATCCAGTGTGCCGTGCGTAGAGGGTGAGGGTCATGCTCTGAAAACCCCCCCACTCATTTATATTTCCTGTCAGCTGGACCCCAGAGCTTCTGAAGGATCCAACTCACAACACACATTTAAGAGTTTGGTGTCCCCAAAGTAAAGAGTGGTTGGAGGAGTCATCTGGGGAGAGGGAGGTCTTAAATATCAGCCTGTGTGCCTTACCTCACTTGGGTTACTCATTCTTCTTTGATAATGATAAAATGTTTGTTTAAAGTGGTCACTTTTAAAGCAGACCTATTGCTTGTGTCTGCTTTATATTTGTAATCTATGACATTCATAGATCATTATGTGGAGTTAATATTAATTATTAATTATTGGAGTTAAACTTAGATTCAGGAGCTGGACCACGCCTCGACCTCCTTGCAAGCCAACCACAGCTCATCTTGACCACGCCCTCAAATACCCAGAAGCCCAGCCTATTTATACAGCCTATCCCAACAACACCGTCCGTGTCAGCTCTGCCACCAGACGCGCCCACTCCTCCTATCAGTGACTGCGTGCACATGGTAGAATCGGATTAGGATCAGATTGGATTTCTCCCGTTACTCGGCGGGTGGTCTGTCGTCCAATCTGAGTGCACATGAAGCAATCGGATTCAGGTCAGCAACCTGGCCGGCTCCGCAACGCTATATGGCGCTGTAGTCCAACTACTTCCGGGTTTGTTTGGAGATATCCCTTTCCTGGCACCTGAGCAGCATCTGCACAGATCACATTCCACACATTCCAAAGCACAACCCCCCTTATGAAGAAAACATTAATATGTTCCAGCATTCAGTCGAATACACAAAACAATGTTTATATGTTGTATGATATAGAAATATGATTAAGTATATGCATGCTCCTAAAATGTATTAATTCAGTATTTCTTCAAAATAAGCAATTCAAGATTACACAAACATGCACAAATCCCTCCAAATACAACTTCAGAAGTTAAATTAGGAAACATGGTTGAAAGTCCTGAATAGGTCTGCTTGAAGAGATCTGTAGATTAACTTTTTTTTTTTTTTTTTTTCAATTGAAAACAGGGATATAAATATATCAAGTTTCTGAATGATACATCTTGCATTTACTGCTCTGCACATTAATTTTGCAGAAATCTACAATGTTTTTCAATCCAGTGTGATATTTTTTTTGTTATTTTCCTCCTCGTAAGCAGCCATATTTGTTTTGATACAGATGGACCATGCATGTCCGTAATTGGCTAATCAACATTACAAGTGTTGAAGAAGTTTTTATTCTGGATCCCAGAAAATCTTTGGCAGATAAATCTAAATAATTAAACTGGTTTTAAATCCTTAGATCGCTTTGTTGACCTGGGTTAGTCCTAGGAGACTCCTGATTCAGTCCATGCTCTGGGAGGGTCTTGATTTCTTATTAGTACAAACATTAAGGGGAGCATTCACACCTCAGAGTGAGAAGGTTCTCTGTTGGACTCTCAGGTCTTTCTGTGCGGAGTTTACATGTTCTCCCTGTGTCTGGGTGTCTGCCTTAGTGATGGGCGGATCGATACCAAAGTATCGATATATCGATCCTGATGGGGTATTGAATATGCATCGATCCTAGTATTAAAATATCGATACCGTCATGTTTTCTTACTGACTTAACTTTCAGTTTATTTAGTTCAAATTCTTATGTGTTTTGTTCATTATTCAACCATTGCCAGTTGTCAGGCACTACTTTTCCTTCCGCGTTACGTGGGGTAGTACGTCATCCAACAATACTCACTGCTGTGAGATTTCAATCAAAGCGGCGCGGGGCTACAGGAGCCATGGGAGACCACAAAAGCGCTCGCGAAGTGTAGTGTGGAGTTACTTCCACACCGTGGACGACAATGTTGCGAAGTGCAGTGTGTGCCAAAAAAAGATCCGATATTGTGGCAATACCACAAATTTTAAATAAACACTTGATCATAAATCAAAAACCTCAGCATGACGAAATGCTACTGACCAAACGACGACAGGAGGCTAGTCAGGCAGCTCCCTCCAGCACAGCAGCAACAGCCGTACGACAGAGGTCAGCTGCCAAGGCGTTTGAGAGGGAGAATCCAGGTAATCATCAAGCATGTAGAAGACTAAGAGTAGTGTATGTGAGAGGAGAATGTATGTATGTGAGAGTGAGAATAGTGATACTTCATATAGGCTGCAAGTGCCCAACTTAAAATAGATGTATTTATTTAATTTATTTATTTATTAGGGACAATGCACATGCAAGTATAAAACAAATGTAAATATGCCGAATTTTAGCTACAAAGCTAGTTTTCAGCCGTAGTCCCTAGGCAGGCAAATACATAAAAATACAACATACAATACAAGCAGCACAAACAAAAGTCTAGTGGTCACATCTGATGTCTGCATTGCCGTTTTCATTTCATCAAAGATTTTTTTTTCAGATATCTGGTGTTAGAATGTGTGGAGCTAAGCCCCCTGGTGGAGCTTAGCGAAGCCAAGGTATCTAGTTAGAGCCAGGTTAGTGTTTTTCTGTAGTATTAAAAAATGTATGAAAGTATCGGTATCTGTATCGATATCGCGATTCTAACCCTGGTATTACTTGGTATCGTATCGAAACAAAAATAACTGGTATCGCCCATCCCTAGTCTGCCTTAACCTTACAAATGTCTTGATGGGTTCATGTTGGTTAGTCCTGGTTTTAGTATAGTGACAATTTACACCAGGGTTATTCTAGAAGAGTCTTGATTTTTCATTTTCATTTTTCATGAATCACTGTTGAAGAACTACACTGGTTAACCTTGACAGCAGATAAGAATAGAAAGCCAGTATTCGCAGAGGGCAGTGAAGGCGGCAACTGCATTTATTACCAGTGCTTAAAATTTTCTCTTCCAAATCAACCAAATGTTTTAATTGTATTTAATTTCATAATTCATGTTAGGTAATGCTCAAAATACCTGCAACCTCCAAACACATTCATCTGTCTGCATTCATGAGCCTGGATTATGTAAATCTAATCCTGTCACTCAGAGCTTTTCTCATTTCACACACACAGATTTCTTTTGATTTGAATATTTTACACAGAACATTTGGATCATCCCATATAAAAATTCTAGAATCAGAACAATACGCATATATTTCAATGTTCATTTTAGTATTCGTTACTAGTACACACCACAGAGCTTGTATTGGCCTCATAGAACCCGGTTTCTACTATCAGGAGTTAAACACCTCCACACAAGTCACTGACGCCAGGATGGGTTTAGACCGTTTCTTTTATATGGCAGGTGTGAAACTGCAACAACACAACAGAATATACAGAAGTTCAAATGCAAACACATATAGCAAACCATGTTTACTATGCTAATTCCAACCCGAATGTAGTCCAGCATTCAACATGCCAGCATGCAACCTAACCCACAAATAGTCTGGTCCCATACCAATACCAAGTCGTCCCGGAGGCGTTTTGAGTTATTCAGATTCTGAAAGTACAGGCTCAAAGCTTTCCAATGATGAAAAACACATGAAAATCTGACCATATTTAAAGAAGTTGTCACTGTTTGAAAGCACTGCACATATTATACAATGTATTATACAATGTAAAATAAAAAAAGACCAACAATAATGAAATGAAATACCTAGGATCAAGAAGAACCGTTGACTCACCAAAATAGTCAGGAAGTACTAATGGCATAGCAAAGTAACCAACATAATTTTTAATAATTGTATAAACAAAAATAGAGTGGAAATTAACCTAAAGAGACTATTGGGTATTTAAGGAGTAAGGAGGATTTTACTCGAATTAATTTCATATTGCACATAATATAGCACAGTATAATATACTATGCTTTAAATAAATAACAATAAATAAATACATGCCATATATCTATAAATAAACTTTTGGTCACATCAAAATGGACATTAATAACAATTCAATAATTTCAATAAGCTAGCTTTAATTCCAAAAACAAAGTAAAGTGCACTTTCAAAGTTCTATTAAATAAATCAATTAGCATTGGCATTGCAGCCCAATTCATTCAAAAAAGTTACAAAAAGAAAACATTTAAGATTCAAATGCTACGCATCCCATAAGAACTTCTATTCAAACCCTCATGGCTAAATAAGCGCAGAGTCAAAAAAAAGTTACAAAAGTACCGAAACGGGTCAAATTGAATCAAAACAAAAACAAAAATGGAGTGGAAATTAACCTAAAGAGACCTTTTTTTTTAATCACGCTCACCGCATTGTTTCAATGCTAGCGTTAGCCTTAGCTTAGCCGCATTGTGATTGAAGATCCGCTGTGCCACAATATGCAGTGAGCAGCCGCACAGCGCAGTCTGCACAGAGCACAGCGCAATGTGATCGCCACACGACAGCTGAATTAGTATTTATACATGTCCTAAAGTCTATAAGGTCCATTTGATGCAGAAATATGATAATTATGACTCACCCCATGTTGCAGTGTTTTAGGCGTATCTCCACATGTATCAGGGCTCTCAAGTCTCACGCATTGAGAGTGTGACACACGCAATCCGACGTGTTCACACGCTCACACGCCACACATGGCATTTCTCACGCTGATTTTTTTTTTTTTGTGCCCAGAAAATCGGTCTGTGTGGCTCAGTTTATGCAGGCACCGCGCGTTTTCAGCGAAACCCCCCCCCCCCTTCCTCCTGGCCCCGCTCCCTCCTCCCCGCGCCGCTCAGCGAGTGTCTAAGCGCGCACTGCACTGTCAGTAGGGTGACCACCGGCATGAAACAGGAAAGGAGGACACTTGTGTCCAAAAAGGAGGACGAAGGCCCTAAAGTGAGGACACCTTGTTTTTTTGTTTTTTTTCCCTTGGGGGGGATATTACAACATGGATATAGCCATGTCCAACGTTTACTGTAAATCAGGGATGAAAGAGCTTTTAGCGGATCTCCGCTTTTTATTCAGCCGCGGGGTCATTTTTTTTATATCTGCAAAGTGCGAGCCGCGCATTCAGGGCCATAATGGGTGTTTTCACACCTCTGGACCTGACCTGAGGGGTATTCCACGAACGTGGCTAAACTTAGCGGCAACTAAGTGCTAAGTTCTCGCCTGGCTGAGACACAACTTAGACTAAAGCTTGAACCCGTTCCACTAACGCATTTCAGCTGCGCCTAGTCAGAGCTAAGTTCAGTCTGGCCTAATCAGGCCGGGCCTCCGCGCGTGCACGGGGTAAATAAGAAGCCCTGAACAAGCGACTGTCGAAAACGCGATCATGTCGAAGATTCGGGCCGATTATTTCAGCGCATCAGAACAGAAGTTGCTTTTGGAACTCTACAACACATTTGCAATAACCAAGGCAAGAGACATGGCGTGGCAGAAGATCGCCGAGCGCTTAAATACGTAAGTTAAGTCCTATAACAGTGCTGGAGGTTGAGTTTTTTAAGTCTGTTTTTCACCACTGATGTCAATGTTGATTTGTGGCGCAGGGGGAAAGTTACGGTCTGAGGTGCGGGAGATTGTGAGTTTGATTCTCAGGGAGAACAGTTGATCTCATAAATATTATATATTTGTAGAGCAGTTGTAATTTATTTTTACTGTGTAAAAGTATTTGCTCCAACTAATACGTTAAATTGTGTTATCTTGTCTTTGAGCAGGAAGAATGTGAAGAGGACTGTTTTGCAGGTAAAGACAAAGCATAATAACATTTTGCAGAGTGGTAAGTAAGCTAATATTAATATTATTATTCAGTGAAATTAGTAATACTGTTGAAATGGTACCTTAATTTAATTTAAAATGAACAGTAGCTACCAAGCCACAGGAGGTGGGAGCCCTCCCAAAACATTTCACCTGCAGAGGAGCTGGCACTGGCCCTAAACCGGGGTCACCCACTGGTGGAGGTAATTGAAGGAGGGACCCCATAAAAGATCCTTCCTGCGAGTTCTTGTGAAGAGTATATTCAAGCTATTCTTTAGGCTAATGCTTGCCTCAGCTGTGATCAAAGCATTTGTATATTTTAATAGTACGTTTGTGTTCTAGTTACTGAAGATGGTGTACACTTGGACCCTCCTCAGCAGTCCTCCAGCAGTGCCTTGCCTGACCTTGTATGTGGCCATACCTGCCTGTGTGGCCATACCTGCCTGTCAAAGCCTGATCCCGTCAGATCTCAGAAGCTAAGCAAGGCAGGGCCTGGTTAGTACTTGGATGGGAGACCGCTGGGAATTCCAGGTGCCACAGGGGGGCGCCAGTTGCAAAAAACTGTCGCTGTGTCCTTAGGCAAGACACTTCACCCACATTGCCTAGTATGAAAGTGGAGTGTGCGTGAGTGTTGGAGGTGGTCGGAGGGGCCGATGGCGCAGATTGGCAGCCTCGCTTCCGTCAGTCTGCCCCAGGGCAGCTGTGGCTACAGAAGGTAGCTTACCACCACCAAGTGTGGAGTGAATGAACGGTGAACTATGGAGCGCTTTGGGATGACAAGGCATGTCATGAAAGGCGCTATATAAATGCAATGGGAAAAAAAAAAAAAAAACCTTCAGCAGTCCTCCAGCAGTGGCCTCACACCAGAATGTCATACCTAATGTCTTTTATTGTTTTATGCCTATTGATGGAAATTGGTAAATAGGATTTCATTAAAGAGGCTTGCACAGCATCTCTGAAGCAAATTTGTTGAATCATTGAAATGTTGCATCATGGAGTGTGCCTGTTATTTGGCTACATTTTGTTTTAAAAGTAAAGGTTTACCTGTAACTGTATTCTTTGATAGAGATGTCACATAAAATATAAAGTGTCAGTGTCGTCAAGTGAGAGTGATGTTAGGCCCAACTGATATAATTTGATGTGATGATAACAATAATTGTAGGTTAAATTCATTTCCATTTCTGTAATGTGTTGCAAATATAAATGCGTGAAAATTTAACTCAAATTTGACGTGGGCATCAATAGGTCAATAACAGGAATCGAACCCGGGTCGCCCATATGAGAGTCATAGGACATATCCACTCGACCAAAGTCTTTCTTTGAGACACCTCCGGAATCCTTCTATATGTTAATGTCGTAAAGACAGCGGTTCAAAAAGCATATTTTTAGATTACCGGAGATTTGTCAAGAACCAAGAACGTAAGGTAATTTCTTTTTTTGCTGATATTGTTTTCGGACAACACAGATACTCATGCGGGAGGTGTGCGGAACTGTTTGTTTGACACTCTGTTTACGTCAGGTACGTATTCTCTGCGACACGGCCTGACTAAGACACAACTTTAGCCTCCCCGCGACCAGACTATCTGCTAAGACCATGTTGCTCCAGTAACTCAGCGGGAACTAAGTTTAGCGAGCGTCGTGGAACCGAACTCTCAC
Organism: Paratrypauchen microcephalus; assembly: GCA_036785185.1. Classification (NCBI taxonomy): domain Eukaryota; kingdom Metazoa; phylum Chordata; class Actinopteri; order Gobiiformes; family Gobiidae; genus Paratrypauchen; species Paratrypauchen microcephalus. The sequence goes on from JAVJIX010000075.1 coordinate 218,847, forward strand.
TTAACCCTCCTGTTGTCCTCGGGTCAAAATGACCGTCCACTGTGTTAAAAATCCCCAAAAAATCATCTTAACGATAATTTTTGAACTTGAAATTTTATGACTTTTCCTAGATTGATCCAAACTTTAGAAAAAGTGACTTGATGCCTTTATTCACATTATCATGCATGCTGTACAAAAAAAGGTACAAAGGTCGTCTTCGGGTCAAAATGACCGAACAGTGAAATTCAATTAAAATCACGGTCACAGAGTTATTTACAAACCACAGAATGTGAGAATGTTTTAGATCTGTCTCAGATGAATCAGTAGCAGATGTAAATAAGACAAGACAACACAGGTGGCCTTCTCGTGGACAGTGCCTTTGATCTGTGGATTTCCAGAAGTTATAAAGGTGCTGCAGATGACATTACCCCAAATTCTCTCTGTGCTGAAGACGTTAGTGTGCGTTATAACAATGGGATCAAGTCATGGGTGGCTTGTGATGCCAAATCAAGCTATGCTTGGATGCTCCAAGTCTACACCGGGAAGCTGACCACTGGAGGCCCAGAGAAGAACCAGGGGATGCGAGTTGTGCTTGATGTGACAGAGGGACTGAGGAGTCACAATATGACATGTGACAATTTCTTCACCTCTTATGAACTCGGACAGTAGCTCCTGAAGAGGAAGATCACCATGGTTGGCACAGTTCGAAAGAACAAGCCTGAGGTCCCACCTGCACTGCTTGCAACAAAGGAGAGAGGTCTTCTCATCAAAGTTTGTCTTCACGCCCACCACCACCCTAGTTTCCTACATCCCAAAGAAAAATAAGAATGTAGTACTTATGAGCACACTGCACACAGACGCTGGCATTAGCGATCGTGAGGACAGGAAGCCATCCGTCATCTTAGACTACAACTGTAACAAAGGAGGCGTGGACAACCTAGATAAGGTGATTGGAACATGCAGCTGCAGAAGAATGACTGCCTGCTGGCCCCTGGTTATCTTCCACAACATCATTGATGTTTCCTTCTACAATGCTTTTGTGATTTGGAGAGAGATCAACCCAACCTGGATGCCTCGTAAGCAGAACAAGAGGAGGGTGTTCCTGGAGCAGCAAGGAAAGACACTTGTAACTCCACTCATTGAAAGAAGGAAGCATGTCCCCCGCACAGAAGCCTCTGCAGCAGTTGTCAAAGCTATACAGAGTGCAGGAACTCCTGATCAACATGAGGATCTAGCTGCCACAGCCGCTGCCCCAGCTGGGGCAAGTAAGAGGAAGAGATGTCTGTTCTGCCTGCCAAAGAAGGACCGTAAAACGCATACTGTGTGCTGTAGGTGTAAGAAATATATCTGCAAGAGCTGTACATTTGCATACTGCCCTACGTGTGCTAATTAGATCAATGATCAAAGATCAAAGTCAGCTTTATTCTCAATTCTGCCATATGTGTTCAACATACAGTGAATCGAAATTTCGTTTCTCTCTGGCCAAGTAGTGCAAAAGAAAAGTGCAAAAATTTAGTTGAATGAGTTATATTGTTTTATGGGTTGTATATTTTTCTTACATTGTTCAATTAAAAAAAAAAATCTGAAGAATCTGACTCATTGGGATGAATAAAAATGCATTCAAAATTCCTTTTTGCACTTTTCTTTTGCTTCTAAAGCTATAGAAATGCAGGTGAAAAGGGAAAACTCAAGTATTCACACATTGTGTGGTGAGTTTCTTCAAGCAAAATAAAATTTGGTGTTTAAAATTCAATTAAACTGCTTATATTTGGGATTTAGTGAAGACGGGTCATTTTGACCGGGAGGACACGGGGTGTATACAGAATATGAGGACAACAGGAGGGTTAAACTAGCGCCAACTGACGAATAAAGCCGGGCTTTGCGCTTAGTAGCTTTCGTGGAATACCCCTCTGGCTGCCCTATTGTTTTGTTTGTTTGTTTAGATTTAGGTTTGAGGATAGAGTTATAAATGGGAGCCAGATGATGTTCTCTGCTTCTTTGAATTCTGTTAAGGTTTCATTTTACAAAGCTGTGAGATGAGCAAGTTTAACAACCTGACCCTTTTCGATAACTTCAGTTTTATATGGTCACATGCATCCAAGTAGAAGCTTTACTGATCAGTTCTTTGTCGCTATTTCAGAAGCTGCGGCTGAAGTGTCAGTCTCAAGTTTCTGTCTCATGGAGACATTTTCTGCTTGACACTTGTTTAACGCAGGGTTCACATTTTGGAAAAAATATGCTTCTTGCATACCACCACAATCAAATGTTTGTTTTTGAATATTCTTTTTCATATCATGGATAGCAGTAAATACACTCAGTGGATCAGCCTTAGAAGACAAAAGTATGAACTTGTCATTTACTGTCCCCTTGTACCTTGCAGGGTGCAGTTTTGCAGAGATGGCTGAGGTGGAGGGTTCTGCTTTGAAGAACTCTGCCCAGCTGTCCAGTCTTCATTTTGTTGTTTCTTTGGCCTGTTTAGATGCTTTAGATGATATTACGCACAGACATGCGCACACATGCACAGACGCACCCACACACACATGCACCCACCCACACACACACGCACCCACCCACACACACACAAACACATGCACACACACCATAATTTCTCTCCCACTCCTACCAGCTAGCTACAGTGGTTTGGCTACGTTAGCTAACAATCCAGCAAGTTAACGAGCTAATGTTATCAATCCAGAGACTCAATCTGTTTTTATTACCAGAAAAATGGATCAACATATCTCAAAATTGTCTTTGCAGTATAACTTCTAATGGGATGTTGCATGAAGGGTTGGGATGTTGGTTGGTTAGTGTGTTGGTTGGTTGTGTGTGTGTTTGTGTATGTGTGTTAACTGGTTACAATAGTTTTATCTTCCACTCTGACCCCTGTCTACCGAGGATTTTAATATTATTCACTTTTAAGGCGATTCACTTCTTATAGTATAGCAGTACATAAGTCATTTTTTTTTAAATATTGTTAAAAAATATGCTTAATCCCATATGAAATGGTAATGCCTGAACGTTCTTTTTTCTGCTGATTTGGGGTAAAGTGAAGAACTTTGGTCATACCAGCTGTTATCCTCTAGATAGAAGGGTCATCTTGGACTTAAACTGAAGTTTATAAACTTGAGTTTCATGTACATTTGAGGCCGTGACATATGTAATAACATTCTTGAAAATGATCACTTTTGATGACAATTTGTCAGGCAGACAGACATTTTTTTGTCTTTTGGGGTATGTTGAGGGTGATATTTGACAGTAAGGCAGCAAGCCCCTGAATAGTTTCCTATATAGTAATAGTTTCCTGCTAGTTTCCCCTATGTGTCAGGATACACCATGCAAACATTTAGGGTTATTTGACCATTTATACAGTTGTGGTATCTTAAAATTTACAGTTACATAATTTCGCCAGTAGCTTTTCCTAAATAGGGTGTTTTTTGGGCCCTGAGACCAAACAGGGCCAAGTTGGGGGTAGACCTTATCAATTTGTGATGACCCAAGATATAAGATAACAGGAAATAATAGTGAAGAAAAGGTAGCAAAAAACATCCTGAAGTGTGGACCTGGCTCCTGGCCTATAATAGAAATGATCAGGCTCAACATTTGTGAATTTGCCTTTTAGAAAGTTGAAAGTACAATAAAATCTACTGTGAAAACTGACTCTTACCCCAGTCTGGGAGTATCAAGAGCCATTTTCTAGAATCTGAAATTAACCAACCAGATATCGGCCCAAGGAAATGTTACCAGACTGGGTATCTGTAAAAGAATAGCTATATGGTTGGGCCTTTCATTGGATTTAGCACAATTGCAAACCCTTTTGTAAATTGTTAAAGGATATTTTTACTGTCTGTACTGACCTAGTTGCTTGAAGCAGTTTGCAGTGGTCTAATTCCTTACTGAGTTTATTAGTGCTTTTCACAACTTTCAGAAGCTGAGTTTTGCTGTCACTGTAAAGCTAATGCAGCACCTATGCTGTTAGGCAGAGGATAATAGCTACTGGACCAGTTCTAGGTTCTTATGGAGTGGTGTGCAATTTAAATGAGAACCAGAGAAAATATATTTATATGAAAAGCCGGCAGTTTACTTGACAAAGACAAAAAACAATACATAAATCTGGCACTCCGGTGGGATGAGGTAACCTTTAATTACACCCTTTATAGTGTTTAACCTTATCTTTTATGTTAAAGCTCAATAAAAGGTTTTAGTTCACTTGTTTCCTCATTTCCTTTTAAGATGTTTCTATATGCTATATGATCGGTCATTTATTTTAGAGTGTTTTATGTCAAAATCTACTTTAAGATGCTTTAATCTGTGTTCAACCACTAAATTATTCACTCTGTTCAGTTTCCATTTGCAAGTTTTTGTTACCTTTAAACTATACCCCAAGTACCTTGAAAGCACACAAAATCTCTCAAAATTCAAAGAAGGAACAAGCAGATTTCGCAAAACAATAGCAAGAATGTGTCTCATAAATGCCCAAAAGTCTCACTAATTATTCAATTGTCCTTTAGCAGCATGTCCAAATTTTGGTATACGCTCCTTTAATGTCCTCGGATCCAGAGGAAAATTTCTTATTTTACCCAAACCTCAGTGTGGCAGTGAATGAGTTATTTCTGGGAAGCCGGTCGCGTACACCGCATGCACCTCCGCTGAAGATCTGGGGAATCCTTGGGTGGCTCACCTTCAGTCTTGACCCAGTCCGAGTCCAAGTCCAGTGACCAACACCACGATTCAGGAAATTCTTGTAGCAAAAATAAAAACCTGGCCTGTGTAACAGGCCAAAGAATCACATTAGTTCCAAAAATAAAATAAAAAAGTCAATAACTAACTTAAACTGAACTGCTCTACAAAGCAGTGCAGGCTGCTTGACTAGGAGCAAACTCAAAATGGTGGCCGCAGCATGCTCTGGCCGCTTACTCTTACAACAATATGCAACTCCTTATACATATAAAACAATGACCAAAGATAAAATAAAGCACCTTAAAACCTTTACACATAACATAAAGTTAGAAAAATATATATTGTTACCGTTTCTCCTGTGTTAACAGTCTCGGGCAAGAGTTTTGAGTAACCAACACAAAATCGTCTCCCAAAGAGCTCTTGTCCACAGAGTTCACTCCTCTCGCCTGGCAAGGTTTTTTTTTTTTTTTTATCTCCAACTTTCTGATATAGTCAGGGCTCTCAAGTCTCACGCTTTGAGAGTGTGACACACGCAATTCGACGTGTTCACACGCTCACACGCCCCACATGGTATTTCTCACGCTGAAATTTTTTTAAGCAATTCAAAACTGTAGCCACTGTTCACAGCGCTTCTGTGCCCAGAAAATCGGTAAGTTAATGCAGGCACCGCGCGTTTTCAGCAAAAAAAAAGTCACTGGCACACCAGTACTCGAGTTGAGCGATCAGCTGTGAGGCCGATCGCTCACAGCTGATCGGCCTGTTCGCTGTGAGCGAGCCGCGTGAATGTTTACGCGGCATTTCCAAGAGAATAAGAATTCTTAACTTGCTACATAAGAAGGAACTCTCATCTCGGGACACGGGATAAGTTCGCGATATGTCCTTTTATTATTAAAGACCGTGACACGTGCATACATGGATACGAGTGACCGCGTTCTTATGGGTGAGTCATATCAGATTATTTCTGCATCTATTTCGGCACTAAACCAGAACTAAACCAGAATTAAACCAGGACTAAACCAGAACTAAACCAGGACTAAACCAGGACTAAACCAAGACCAAACCAGGTCTAAACCAGGACTAAACCAGAACTAAACCAGGACTAGACCAGGACTAAACCAGGACCTAGCCAGGACTAAACCAGAACTAAACCAGGACTAAACCAAGACTAAACCAGGTCTAAACCGGGTCTAAACCAGGATTCAACTGGGACTAAACCAGGACTAAACCAGAACTAAACCAGGACTAAACCAAGACTAAATCAGGTCTAAACCGGGTCTAAACCAGGATTCAACTGGGACTAAACCAGGATTAAACCAAGACTAAACCAGGTCTAAACCAGGACTAAACCGGGACTAACCCGGCACTAAACCAGAACTAAACCAGGTCTAAACCAGGACTAAACCAAGTCTAAACCAGGACTAAGCCAAGACTAAACCAGATCTAAACCGGGTCTAAACCAGGACTAAACCGGGACTAAACCAGGACTAAACCAGGACTTAACCAAAACTAAACCAGGTCTAAACCAAGACTAAGTCAGGACTAAACCAGGTCTAAACCAGGACTAAGCCAAGACTAAACTAGATCTAAACCGGGTCTAAACAAGGACTAAACCAGGACTAAACTAGGACTAAACCAGGTCTAAACCAGGACTAAGCCAAGACTAAACCAGATCTAAACCGGGTCTAAACCGGGACTAAACCAGGACTAAACCAGGACTTAACCAGGACTTAACCAAAACTAAACCAGGTCTAAACCAAGACTAAGCCAGGACTAAACCAGATCTAAACCGGGTCTAAACCAGCACTAAACCAGGACTAAACCAGGTCTAAACTAGGTCTAAATCAGGACTAAGCCAAGACTAAACCAGATCTAAACCGGGTCTAAACCAGGACTAAACCAAGACTAAGCCAGGACTAAAACAGGTCTAAACCAGGACTAAACCAGGACTAAACCAAGACTAAACCAAGACTGTGTGTAGTAACATATTATCCTGTGCATTATTGAATGATAATATGGACTTTTAGTTATAAAAGCATTTCCATATTAACAAAGTACCTTCTAATTCTGCCCTGCCCTTTCACCACCCCCCCCCCCCCCGCTGATAGCAGTTTGCTTGCGGGCTCGTCTGCTCTGCTGCTCTGCCTTGGCGCTATCTGCTGCTCTCTCTAATTATTATTTATCTTGTGGTTTTAACAGTTTTTATCATACATTAAATTATATTATGTGTTAAAATGTATTCACTTATTTATAATGAGGTGTTTCTCAAATTATTTTTTAAATTTTTTTTTTAAACAGGGGTTACACTAACAGCAAGTCTACCCTGTTAACTGTGCAGCTCCTGATTACCGGATACTAAAACACTTGATAAGTCGATGCAGACAGTACACAGTGCATATATTTGATCTCAAAAGCTGCTTATGTAATCTATCTCTGCAGGGGCTCAAATGCATGGGGAAAAAATCAGGTACAGGTCCTTTAAGTAGAAGATGAATGCTTTAGCTGTTATCAGTGCAAATGTGATTGTACGTACTGAGCTGCTGCAGTGATGACTTGTTCACACACACCACATCCACATGCATGCTGGGAAAATTGGATTAGGCCTATAGTTTAAACTGGATTTGAAAGTGCACATAAATGAGGCACTAGGATGGGTAAGGATGTAATTTGAATATCTCATATTGGAGAAGCACAGATGGCATCAACAGCACAGGGCAAGAACAAGCAGATATACGTCAAAGGGTGTTTAAAGGGGCAGTGTTTAAGACTGTAATTTTAAATCTGTGTCCCCAGATATAACATGTCCAAATAAAGCTTTTTCTGATAACAATTCTAATGCTGACTCATTCTTAATTACAAAAACCTCAGATGCCTCTCTCTGATCTGAATGCTCACTCCCTTAAAGGGATATGCCACCCCCAGGTCAAATTTGGGCATCTCCCCACAGTCCAGAGACTAAAATAAGTGGTGGAAAGCGTTTTCCTGCTCACCCAGCCATTGTCCGAGTCTGTCGCCACTGACCGCTGCGGTAACTGGTGCTCCTCCGCCTTAGACTGGAGTCTAACGTAGCCAGAGAAAGATTTCGGCCAAAAGGAATTAATTTGCTCGATGCGTTTCCCAATTACTTTGTGTGTAGTGCGCATTCATATCGAGTGCAAATAAATGTGCAAATCAACACGGAGAGCTTGCCTTGGTCATTTTGGGTGGGAACTATTTTCCAGTGCGTAAGAATACAGTCGTATCACGCACCACGTTGTGCAACAGGGGAACTCCCTTCCCGGTGCGTAACTGGGATTCCCCTGGCAGCGTGCTGCGTGATACGGCTGTATTCTTACGCACTGGAAAATAGTTCCCACCCAAAATGACCAAGGCAAGCTCTCCGTGTTGAATTGCACATTTATTTGCACTCGATATGAATGCGCACTACACACAAAGTAATTGGGAAACGCATCGAGCAAATTAATTCCTTTTGGCCGAAATCTTTCTCTGGCGACGTTAGACTCCAGTCTAAGGCGGAGGAGCACCAGATACCGCGGCGGTCAGTGGCGACAGACTCGGACAATGGCTGGGTGAGCAGGAAAACGCTTTCCACCACTTATTTTAGTCTCTGGACTGTGGGGAGATGCCCAAATTTGACCTGGGGGTGGCATATCCCTTTAAAGGAAAATTAAAGTTTTTTTTTTTTTCAATCTGAGCCTTCTTTCTGCAATAAAACAAGTAGTTTTACTCACCCATAGCAGTTTGGTGTCAATTGGAGCAGTATAGCAGAACTTATGTTGAGCTGTGCTGTTCTACCAGTGATCCCATATCCGTCAGCGTGAGTGCTCGGGGCACTGATTTGCGGTGTCCAAATAACACAAACTTTAGCACTTTTCAAATCACAGAAGATCGCTGTGTCAGGGTAGATTCCAAAACGGCCTGAAACCCGATATTGCAACAGAAAAGTAAAGTTCAGAGCGGTGTTAGCTTCTTTCGGACTAGCGGTGTTTACAAAACAGCTGAGTTCACGCATGCGCACTGTCCTCTCTGATGACGTCATCAAATGAAACTATAGCTGGATATCGGGTTTCAGGCCGTTTTGGAATCCACTAAAAGTCTATCCTGACACAGAGATCTTCTGTGATTTGAAAAGTGCTAAAGTTTGTGTTATTTGGAGAGCGCAAAGTAATGCCCCGAGCATATGATACAAGCACCATGTTAACGGATACGGGATAATTAGTAGAACAGAACGGCTCCAACATAACTTCTGCGATATCACTCCAATTGACACCAAACTGCTATGGGTGAGTAAAGCTACTTGTTTTATTGCCGAAAGAAGGCTCAGATTGTAAAAAAACGTTACTTTTCCTTTAAACCCCAGCACCTACACCAGCCATGAATCAGTGCTAGTGCAGCGTCTGCAGCTCAGGGAGGGAATTCTGGAGGTTCTGGTGCATTCACTTAAGGCATGGCCTGTCCATAAACTAAAATAATTAATCGGTAAGGTATAAAACATATAAAAATAAACTTGTATCAATCATAAGGAGACAAAAAAAGGATCACTACACCAAATTATAAGATAAAAATAAAAAATAGTATAAAAATATGCATGGGGTGTAATAAACATAGTCTTGCAAAAAGGCAAGACCAAATCAAATATTCCAACCTATTTAACAAAGAATAATATAGACATTTTTGGAAAAGAGGAAATTGCAAATAAATTTAATAATTACTTTGTGAATATTGGTCCAACGTTATCACAAAATATTCCGAAAGAAACAACTGATAGACAAACTATACAAGAAAATGTAAATAGTATTTTTCTGGAGCACGTGCAAGAAATTGAAATTTTGACAATTGTTCATAAATTTGCTAATAAAAAATACATTGATTATACAGACATAAATATGTCACTGATAAAGCAAATTATAGATGTTGTTATTCAGCCTTTCACATATATATGTAATTTATCATTCACCTTAGGAACATTTCCCGCCCGCATGAAAGTAGCCAAAATTATACCACTTTTTAAAAAAGGAAAAAAAATTATACCTCGAATTATAGACCTGTGTCACTGCTTTCACAGTTCCCTAAAATATTAGAAAAGCTATTCGTGATCAGATTGAATAAATTTATTGAAAAATATAACATTTTAAGCAACAGCCAATATGGATTTCGCTCTAAACATTCAACTGCTACAGCAATAATGGAAATGACAGAAGAAATAACAAATGCCATGGACAATAAACACTTTTTGGTTAGCATTTTTGTAAACCTTCAAAAAGCATTTGACACTCTGGATCATGAGATACTATTGCAAAAATTATATAAATATGGCATAAGAGGGGTAGCACATCAGTGGGTCATGAGTTACTTAAAAGACTGATATCAATATGTGGAAATCGATAACAATAAATCAAAGTATTATCATATAGTATGTGGAGTACCCCAAGGATCGGTACTTGGACCTATACTTTTCCTTATTTATGTAAACGATATTGTCTCTGTTTCTAGTTTACTCAAATGTATTTTGTTTGCAGATGATACTACTCTATTTTACTCAGGAAAAAATATAAATGAGGTTTTACAAATAGTAGAGATAGAGTTTCAGCAAATTTTGATATGGTTCAGAGCCAACAAGCTATCTATAAATATTAGTAAGACAAAAATTATGATTTTTAGTTGCAAAAAGAAAGACATCAATGCAAGATTGGTCATACAAGGACTAGACTGAAAAGACAAGTGAGATCAAGTTTTTAGGTGTTGTGATTCATGAACATTTAACATGGAAATCATACATAGAGCAAGTTAAATCAAAAGTATTGCAAACAATTGCTGTATTACACAAAGTGAAGGACTGTCTTAACAAAAATGCCATGTTTCTTTTGTATAACTCACTGGGTGTTCCATATATGACCTGTTGTATTGAAGTGTGGGGAAGTGCCTGTAAAACACTCATCGAACCAATCTTCCTTTTACAGAAACGCGCTATCTGTGTGGTAAATGGAAGTGGATACAGATCCCACACAAACCCTATATTTGTACAATTAAAAACATTAAAATTTAAAGAATTGGTAGAATATAACTTAGGCAAAATTATGTATAAATCTCATCAAATAATATTACCAAACAACTTGCAAAATATATTCAAAAAGAGAGAAATTAGTTATAAATTAAGAGAAACTGGTGTTTTTTCTAAACCATTATTCAGAATAAAACCAAAGGAAAGATGTGTCTCAATCCAAGGAGTCAGTCTATGGAACAGTCTTGAGCGTGGAATTAAAACTTCTAAGTCTATTCAAGTTTTTAAGAAAAATGTGAAAATAGCATTAATGAAAAGATATAATACTGCTCAGTAAAAAGAGTATTAAGCTTATGCTTCTTTCTGTACCGTTTCATTCATATTTAAGTTATAATTGTATAGATGCAAGTATGTTGCATCTGTTATTTTTTTGTTTGTTTTGTCTTAACGAATGAAATAAAGAAAGAAAAGAAAGAAAGATATACTGAGAATGAGACACACTTGAATGTGTCTCTATCTGCAGGTTAAGGCTCTGGTGACACAGGTTCTGTTGTGATTGTGGCACCTGTAAAACTGTAAGAGTGTAGGCTACATATATTGTCCCACTGATTCATGATTGGCTGTAGGAGCTGGGGTTTAGGTAGTGACCATTCAGAGAAAGGCAAGAGTCATGTGAGGCTCCTTCTGCTTTCTGACTGGAAAATTGTTCTAAGCATAGACATAGAATTAGTAGACGAGGTGTTCGATTAGGGTGACTAGCGATAACAAAATGGCTAAAAACAGTTCTTTACAACTGCTTATCACTGCTTATTGTCTTCTGTCGTGTCGTTTGTTGGTGGGGCAATAAAAAGACATTTAAAAAGCATTCTCCTTGTAGTGTTTTGCGTGTCGCTCTAATGTCTTCCTTTTTGGCATTGCTATTGTTCAACAGCAGACAGTTTCAAACATCGCAATCACACTATCGCAAGTGCAATATGGTCGGGGATTCGGGTTGATGCAGCGTGCAACGGTGGTGGCCGAGGGACCGAAATGAGGACAAAATGTCAAAAACGCATAACAGGACAGAAGGCTCTAAAATCGGACTGTCCGGCTGAAATCCAGACGAATGGTCACCCTATGTTTGATGCTAATGCTATCATCCACTTAGCAATTTGGCTAGTCCGGTAAGATTTTGGAACACTGGAGCCATTCCCCTGTATTTCTTCCCATAGGCGTTAGCATTAGCCCACAAAACTGCAAATTCCTAATAACCCAGAGGGTATGAGCTGGTACCAACCTATCCACCGCATTTAAGTGAAGTCAGCAACTTATTAAAAGTCACCCAAACTAACCAAAACAAATATAGCGACACCGAGAGACGTACTTACAATCTTACACACAGTTCCTTTCAAAGTGAAAGTAAAACTACCAGAGCTTTGCATTCCTACCACGAAGAGCATACACATTTACAGACTGACCTGTGTATAATAATATAAACGCCTGGTGTAACTTAACCCTCTGTAGTTCAGACAAAATCACTCTTTACTTGAGAGTGGAGAGTTCCTTCAGAGCTGCTCCCAGGACCACTGTGGCTCTGTGGATTATTAATGTGCTCCTATCCTGTTTATTTTGTGTTAATGCATTCTCTTCTGAAGCCCCCAGGATCATTGTCCCAATCACAAGCACAGGATCAATACTAATATGCCTGGCATATGAGACTTAGAGTTTAGTGAAATGAGAAAGACTTCAAGGACCTATACATGATTTATGTTTTCCAATGTCCATCCACCCGTTTTCTTCACAAACCCTGCATATTTAGGCTGAGTTATTCTCTTAAACAGAAATCATTCTGTTCTGTGATAATGCAGGAAGTGCTCCACTGTGTTTTTATGCTCCATACATCTTCACTAAAATCATTTGGATCATTTCAGCTGTGGAATTGCCAATCTTTACAGAACTAAAGGTAAAAGGAGCTGTTCATTTGAAAACTCCTGCTTCATGACATCACAAGGTAGAACAGAGCATTTTGAGCTTTGGAAATAGACTAAAAATAAAGGATTACTCAAATATGTATATGAAACAAAAAACAACTCCAGATCTGTTTTTGAGGAAGTAACAACATTATAACATGACTTAAAACTCAGAAGAGTCAATTATATGGGCAGAAATATGTGCCACCAGAAAGTGAATTTGAATCACATAATTTGAAATTGTATTTTTTAATTTGAATTATTGCATTGAAAAATTGAATCTGAATAATATCGTTTGAAGTTGAATTTATTAGTTTGTAATAGGAATCTAATACAATTTGAAAATTCATTCTTTTTATATGCTCATGTTCATTTCTCGAAATTCAAATTCCGTTTACTGTGACAAACATCCGGGTAGTTTAAGGATGGAAGGAAAAGCAGTCAAGCTCAGATATACAGGATTCCTCTGTCTGCTGCTACACAGAGACTCGTAAAAACTTTTCAGTACGGCCCGAGTCTGATCCCGAATGCGAATAAGTTTCCACTCAGCGGCTTCAGCAGGACGTCTCTGAATGGTTAGTTTGAAATGTTAATGTGTGGAAACAATACTTCCGTTAGTTTGTTTATGTATACTGTTACGGTTAACATGTAGGCAGCATCTAGCCTATGTTGTTAGCTTTTCATGTTGCTCTGATTGAATGACTTGACTATGTGACTATGTTTACATAATATCGTGAATATAAGGCTTATCCCGGTTTTGATCAAATTTGGGATACAGTGTTTACATGAACACAGCGTAATGGGGTTATTGATATCCCGGTTTACATGATAAACACTAGTATACTGATGTGTTGTTACATTAAATCATTCTCTGTACATGTGTATAACCTGTTTACCAACAACAACAACAACATTCTAACGTGCGCAAATACAAAGTCAGGATACTTAAGTGCATGTAAATAATATTTACATATTATGTATGTTGCACCTCAGAAATGTGCACCTACCCCCTTTTGCTATCTTTTCTTGCACTTTGTTATAAATGTATGTAAATAATCTACATACATCTGCACTGGAGAATGGGCTACTTTTAATCTCATTGTACATATGTACAGTAATAATATAAGGCATTCTATCCTATTCTATGACTATTCTGGCTCATATTTAATGATAAAGTTCTCTATGTTCATGTATATTGACGTCATGTTAAGAAGAAGAAGAATTGACTTTATTGATCTCACACAGGAGAAATTCTTCTCTGCATTTAACCCATCCTGTTATTAGGAGCAGTGGGCAGCACATTACTGCGCCCAGGGACCATCTCCATGATCTTCTTACCCATGACTTCTGAAGATTCACCATCATCACATCTGTCTGTATTACCTTATATTTACCTGAAGATTTACCACTGTTCTACCTATATTTTTTGGATAGGTGCCACTGTGGAAATTGTGCTACCATGCCCTCAGAAGCTGCTTGGATACCTCAGGTAACACTCTAAATTGAAAACAACTTTGTATCTTCATTTGACAACTACTTATGCCTAAAAATGACACTTAAAATTTCTAATCCTAATTAGGTTACTCGAAGACTACAATAGGTTGAGGGACAGCTCACATGTACGGTGGACCATCCTGGATTGGAGCCTGTCTGTCTCAACGTGTACTCTCTGCAAAATGCTGGCCAAATATACAGAGCTGACTATAGTCCTTTACGTCTGGGGAATACACCAGTACTTTTTTACAGAAGTTTATAAAAGAATAAATATACTGTTGACAGTTAATTCTACCCATAAATCTAGAGCCTTGTGGCTTTCCATTCAATGGTGTAGACAGTGTAAAGATAATGTAAAGATCTATTTACATCACAGGGGAAAAAAACTTTGAAAATTGTTAGAACATAAGCATTGAAGATGATCCATAGGAGCATGGAAATATTTGCAGAACAAGAACACAAACCAATGATAATCTTTGCAAATATCTAAACTTAATATCATTTTGATTGTCATCTCTCCCATTACTCATTTGTGAGCTGGGGCTGGGGTTGTAGAATTTGGGTCCTTATTCCAGCTTGTGTGGTCCTACGCATCCAGTCAGAGTTGATGTGGTGGTCTGATCTGGAGACAATGACAATTACTGTAGTAATGTAGGTACAAGTTGTAAGAAGATAGAAGGTAAGTATGTGTAGTGAACAACATTAATACTTCAATATACCCATTATGAAATTACATCATTTATTTGGTGACACATTGTATATTTTACACACCTCAAAAACTCTTATTATTAATCTCATTACAAATGCAACAACCCCTGCAGTCACCTGCTAACAGCTCATTGATTTGAATCAGGTGTGAGGGGGAAACTTTAGTGGGCTTATGCAGATTTAGGAAGAATTAACAGGCACATCTCATCAGTAAAATGCTAGAACTTCTGCATAATCAAAATAAAATGTTATAAGTTCACATACTAAAACCAAAGGTTTACAAGAGATGAATGTGTCTATTTTCACCAGGTAAACCTCATTTTAAGTGTAACCAGTTTCTACAAGTAACAAGCCAGACAAACATATACAGCACCGACACAAAATTATGTAGTTTTACAGTTGACTTGCTTGGCTTCTGTAGCGGCGTGGAGAGTTGGTACTGACCCAGACTTCAGTTTCAGTCGATTTGCAATCCAGTTCTGTATTGTCCCATGAAAAAAACACTCGTCCGTGTTTGGCACAGACATACAATGTTTTAGGTATTCGTGTCAGCACATTTCCACAGAAAATAAAATTAAACCACGGCTGTTTCAAAGGCTCGGATGAAGGAGCTAAAACATACTCTTTTCTTCATCATCACGTCCAGGGACAGGGCAGATGCTGTCCTTCACTCGTTTCGGAGCTCTCACGTCTCTCCAGTAAAAACAAACCGCAGCTGGTAGCTAGCAGCTGGTAGCTAGCAGCTGGTAGCTCTTTTGCACAAGGACTGGTCCAAATTCTGCCGTCATAAAGGGAGTTTGTTCCAACCCACCCGTTTGGACTGTCTTTTTTTCAGCACCAAACATATGCGCTAATTGAAATACCATATACTACATTATTTCAATAGGCTATCACAAGGTCCTGTAGTCCTGTATATCTGAGCTCGATTGCTCTTCCTTCATCCTTAAACTACCTGAATGTTTGTTACAGTAAATTGAGTTTGAATTTTGTGAACTGAATTTGAATTTCGAGAACTGAACATGAGCATATAAAAAGAGTGAATTTTCAAATTTTATTAGATTCCTGTTACAAACTAATAAATTCAATTTCAAATGATACTATTCAGATTCAATTTTTCAATGCAATGATTCAAATAAAAAAATACAATTTCAAATTATGTGATTCAAATTCAGTTTCTGGTGGCACATATTTCTGCTCATAGAGCTGATCCTTAGATTTCCACAGAAGTCAAATACCACCTTTTAAGTGTTAATCTAATCATAACTACTGTAATTTAGGTTTTGTCCCTTTTTTGACATTATGGCTGTTAGGTAATGGATACATACATCATATCTGCTGCCCACGTCCAACAAGAAAGTAAAATTATAAACTCTTTAAAAAACAAAAGAGGAAAAAAAAGAGACAAAACTAGATACAATTGTTAGTAAAATCCTAAATATAAATGATGTTAACTTCAGTAAAAGTTTTCAGAAAATTACGTCCCAACTTTCCGAATCCTGACCTTGATTGTGCCTTCATCACAACAGAGCCTCTTCAGGCCTGAAATCACAGCCCATTCCCCCAAATGAGGGCCTACGGAGCGGAGCGTCATTATAATCACAGGAGGAGAACGGAGAGCACCAGAGAGGGGAGAGCAAGCCCCCGACCTCAATCCACATCGGAGTGCCATACACGGGTACAGGCTGGAGGGAAGGCTGCCAGGTCACACTGGAGCAACAAGCCTGTAAACACAAGCACAGTCCCACCGGAGATTGTTTTATATTTTTGCCAAATTCACTTTTCAGACCCTCCAGGAATTCGCGATGTTGCGATTTGCAACTTCAACGCAACTTCAGCCAATCCCCGTGAATTCAGGGCGGTGTTGCAATTTTTACCAATCACCGCAACTTTCCCGCAATTTTTACCAATTTTGACCAATCATCGGCGACATATTGAACTCACGTCGACCAACTTCCTTCTGCCTTACTTTCGTGTGACGAAACGAAACTGCGGCCGTGTCCCCAGTTCGGAGCGTGGTTTGAAGGGGGCTCAGACTGCAGGCAAGGCGGTGCACACTTGCTCAGCCCTGAGTGCACTCCGCGGACCGCATGGCCGTCTGCGAAATGCGACAGGTCTCGCAACTAGGGGAAGCAGCCGCCGAGTCCATTTTCTCCTGTAGAAGAAGTAGCGCGCGGTGCATGCTGGGATATATGAGTGTGCGAAGCGTGCATTTTCACGCGCTTGGTCTACGCCCTGATTTCCATGGAAACGACTGCGGTCTGCGAACGCGTGTTAACTGCGCATGGGACAAAAAAGAAATGACTCACATGCCCTTCAAACCACACTCCGAACTGTGCACTCTGGGAATTGGGACACGGCTTCTAATGGCAAAGAAACATGTCTGCGGCGCCATTTGCCCACAAAAATAACAGCAAAAGACCGGGCGAAACAGTTCCCCTCCTAGTAGTAATTTATTTTCGATGTTGGTAAGGTTGTTTTAGGACCATATCTGTGATCTCTGTGTCTTTGTATTATTCTTTGTCAGTAACAACTCAGTATTCAAAATATTATATTCAAAATATTACTCAATTTTAATTACAAAAAGGGAAAATCGCAACTATTTATTGCAACTTTCACTTCCTCCCGCAACAAAATTGCAACAAAAACCTTAGAAGCACCGCAACTTTCATCGCAACTTTTTGGAAAAGCTCACGCAAATTCAGGCATTTTAGCCCGCAACAATCACAAAAAATGCCTGCGAAATCCTGGGGGTTCTGACTTTTTACAGTGAGCGTGTGGGAGAGTAGGAGGGAGAGTGGGGTTGGTAGATGGTGGAGGGGGGGTTTGTTGATTCTCTTGATAAATTCACAGTTTTCATTGCTTTTCTCTAGCCGGAGACCCAGAACACGCACTTTTCCAAAACTTTCTAAAGATGTGAGTCTGGTCACTGGTGAATCTCCCCGAGTTCAGATGCGTGTGATTGACAGATAGATTAGTCAATCAGGGACACTTATTGTCTGACTGTGTCAAATCAAATATGGCTGCTTGCGAGGAAAAAAGCATGGAAGTATAAAATCTGGAAGATGAACCTAAGATGGTTGTGTTGTTTTCAATGGTCTGTGCTCATTGGTATGAAGTACCAAAGTAGTTTGTTTCTTCCACATTTCTTCCTGAATACTGGCCCACTGTGTGGTGTTCTGACCAATCAGAGAGCTAGCTGCTAGAGCATAGCTAGCACACGCTCAGAGCTAGGCTAAATCTTACAAAGCTAACTTTTAGATGCTGTGACTAGAAAAATCTTTTAAAATCTGACCTTTGTGAAAGTTGTGGATAGCCTATCAGAACACGGGCAGTTTGATTTCACAAAAAATGCATGGGAGAATTCTTTCTGGGTCCTGGGAGCTGCAGTACCTGGAGTGGCCACTAGTCGATCTCTACAGAGGGTTAGTGCCTTATCAGGTTCTTATAATAAAATATATACATGAAAAAAGCAACAAAAGTATCAGAGGGGACAAAAACAAGGTGGATTTCTGCAGAATCAACTAACGAAGCACTAAAACTATATTTTGTGATGATGATGATGACCAGTGAGCTTCTTTGTTTCGCATGCACCACTGAAATAAACAAATCTGACTGGACAGCCGTGTTTGGTTCTGGCTTGATGCGATGGAGAGAGTCAGGAATCAGGAAGGTTTTTATTGCCATATGAGTGAACAGGTTCACAACATTAGGAACTTGCTTCGATACCTGGAGCGGACAGATACTCTGAGCACCAGGGCTGCCATTCGCGGCGCCAACTTGGTTACAACAGAGTAGGAAAAAAAAGATGCAGACAATTTTACAACATGTAATGACAGAAGAAACAATTGGAGAGGTGATCTTTTTCTTTGGCAACAGAAGGGTGGGGGAGGGGTCAGATTGGAAATCAATAATTGATTGGAAACTGACGCAGAGGCAGACTTACTAAATAGACAGGGCAGAGTGTTTTACAAAAAAATGTCAGTGTGAGCCGAATGGAATGTGTTGTTTTCTTTTGTAGAGTACTGTGTAAGATAAGGCCCCAGCTGTGACCTTGGACGTGTTTGTGCAGAAGATGTAGTCAAAACAAAGTCCAGTTGAATCACATTTTCAGGACAATGAATTTACACCGGGAAATTTAGCATAATCAATACATTTTTAGAACCCAGGCGAACAGACAATTTGCCAGAACCCTGGTTTCTGCCAGACACCCCAACTTCATGCCACCAAGCAGGCGACTCGCAATCCTCCCGCTGGCACGTATGATGAATGAACGCAGACTGATCCGCTGTTCCACACAGTTCCACATCCATTATCCGAGATGTTATCCAGTGCCAGACAGATTTCCACAACTCAGGTGTTTCAGTTCAGTTTGTGTTTCCCTTCAGATCTCATCCTCCCTAGTCCGCCACAGCCCCACTATTGTGTAAAATGACATCCGGCGGCTCGGGCTCTTTTATCCGCTCGGCTCCAATTAGTGATGGGTCAGAAAAACATCCTCCAGGCCAATCCAGATGTCCTGCCAAAAAAATTCCAATAGTAATCGTTTCGTGTCCTCCAGTAACAGCGGTGCCAGGCACACAACGCGTCGCGTATCTAGCAGCGAGTTCCCTTGGGATTGTCCGGCTCTCCAGACCGGCGCACCTCCATGAAAAAATATGCCAATAGCGTTGTGGGACCAGCTCCAATTCATGATTTAGGATTTCGAAAATCTGTTCCAACAGGAGAAAAATTACGAAGAATTACGAGACGAGAGAAATTAGACATCAGACAGAGCAAGATAAGGGAGGAAGAAGAAAATGCGTCTGCTCTCCACGGCAGCTAGAAAAGTTTTACCACCAGATGATCTCCCTCTGTATAAAAAATACCGTGACATCATTCTGGATGCATCAAGCAACTTATGGTCAACAAATTATTGTGCTTTTACTTATAGTTAAAAGCCCTTCTACAAATTTTAAATACTGGCTAAAGGTCCACTCTAGCTCATTCATTACTATTCAGAGGACTCCATAGCTCCTTATTGAACCATGAACCAGGACCAAGATGGCGGCTCCCACTTCTGGATAACTGTGTAGTACCAGCTTGTATATGACTTTTTCTGCATGTTTTTTTTTTTTTTTTTTTTTGTAAATATTCTGCTGTGTTGTAAATATACCCTTCTTAAATGTCTACGTAAATATATGCACTGAAGTGAGATGCTTTCAATCTCATTGTGAGTATGTATGATGTAAATGTGTGCATGTGAACAGTGACAATAAAAGGCATTCATTCATTCATTCATTCATTCATTTTATTCACAGAGCCAATCAAACATTCAGCTCACTACTTACTTTCTTTTCTTGACTTTGGTGTTTGACTGCGAAAAAGTCCACAAAAGTCACAAAACAAATATTACAGCAAAGGAAATCTTAAAAAAAAGATTTCTTGCTTGTATGTAAATAAGTATAATTACTGACCAGCAGTGTCTGCAATAAGCTTCTAACGGGCTCATTTCATTGACATACACCATAGAGACTTTAAATGAGTTCCATTCCGTTCTATTCTGCAAAATGGGCTTTTCAGAGCTTTGAACCATGTTATAATTGTTTTACCAGTTACTCACCCAAAGTTGGATTTGGAGAGGTTTGCGCATGTTTAAAGACTCTTTAATAGTTTATTTTCAAAACAGAGTTTTCACTGTCACAACCTGCTCTGTACTTACTCGGCAGTGTTATGTCACATGATGCTAGCCTCTCGCTTCTGTGCATGTATCCATCGGAGGTGCTGACAACTTCTTAGTGATGACGTTTACGGTGACATCGGCTCCCATTGGGTACCACAGTTTTCTAACATGGAATTTAGCACACTTGTTACTGACAATTAACACAATGACTTTACTGTCATTTTTGATGAGTACTGCTATTTAAAATATGCAAATAATAATAATCCATAACATAATGATCCACGGGTGTTATATTATAACTGTAGAGCAAACACAAGCACAATATGTCTTTAAAATCAATCTCTATCTTGATTGAAATTTGAATAATTACCCAGCAGCCCTACTTGAAAATACAGTGATGGGGGGAATCTTTCTGCAAAACAAACAAAAGTGGTTTCACAAATATAGATGATGATGACCAATGATGACCTTCAAATGGACATGTGATGGTGTGCGTCCTCTTCAATGTGCTATGTGTAGGAGCGGAGGCGAGTGGTCTGAGTGGAGTAGTGTGCGAGGGTCTGAGTGGAGTAGTGTGGAGCAGAGCTGTCCCAAAATAAGATAATAAGAGGACAGGACGCCCGGGATGCAGGGGTCAAACGCCCAGGACAGAGACGTGCCTGGCAAACCGCAGCATTAAACAGATGGAGCATGTTTGTGCTGTTTGTATTGCACTGAGGAGAGGAGACGGAGAGGTCAGCAATATGTGGTCAGCGTGGAGGACTCCAGAGCATAATTCAATCATGGTTGGTTGGGTGGTTTCCATATTGATGTTTTTCAGTGACATCATTTTGTGTTCTACTGGAGGCTTGGCTAACAGAGAAGAGACTGATATATGTGAGGTACTTTTGAGGTATGTATGATCAATCTTAGAATATCTTCAGCCGAGTGTAATCTGGAGATAGCATTGCCATGTTTGTTTTGGTGGGCTTGTGCTTTACTTTGAGCGTCACCATACATTTTCAATGTGAGATTGTTGTCTTATCATCAAAAACATATCTGGAGTTGTATTTTGTTTCATTCACACTGGTTTCATTAAATATTACATGAAACTGACTCTTGTGAACTTTAATCATGTTATAATGTTGTTACCTCCTGTAAAACAGTTTTATTTCATTCACACGTTTTAGTAATCCTTTATTTTTAGTTTGTCTACCTCGCCATAGCTCAAAATCCTCTGTTCCACCTTATGATGTCATATAGTGGTATATTTTTCAAGTGAACAGCTCCTTTTACCTTAAGTTTAGTAGATATTAACAATTCCGGGGGGGAATTATCCAAATGATTCTAGTGAATGTATATAGAGTTTAAACACAGTGGAGCACTTCCTGTATTATCACAACAGAGGAACAGAACAGAGCATTTTTAGCATCGGAGATGTACACAGACTAATAATAAAGGGTTACTCAAACATTTGTGAATTAACTATTTTCCAGTGCGGAAGAATAAAGCCGAATCACGCACCATGCTGTGCAACAGGGGAACTCCCTTCCCGGTGCGTAACAGGGATTCCCCTGGCAGCGTGCTGCGTGATTCGGCTTTATTCTTCTGCACTGGAAAATAGTTCCCACCCAAAATGACCAAGTCAAGCTCTCCGTGTTGATTTGCACATTTATTTGCACTCGATATGAATGCGCAGTACACAGAAAGTAATTGGGAAACGCATCGAGCAAATTAATTCCTTTTGGCCGAAATCTTTCTCTGGCGACGTTAGACTCCAGTCTAAGGCGGAGGAGCAGCAGATACCGCGGCGGTCAGTGGCGACAGACTCGGACAATGGCTGGGTGAGCAGGAAAACGCTTTCCACCACTTATTTTAGTCTCTGGACTGTGGGGAGATGCCCAAATTTGACCTGGGGGTGGCATATCCCTTTAAGGATGGGACGATTCAGTTCAACTTTCAATTTTGGACTCTCGATTTTCGATTGTCTTCGATTTTGATAACTTCTTGGCGGCACGGTGGCTGAGTGGCTAGCGCTCATGCCTCACAGCAAGAAGGTTCCGGGTTCGATCCCTGAGTCGCCCAGGCCTTTCTGTGTGTGTTCTGTGTGGAGTTTGCATGCATGGTCTGGGTTCGATCCCCGGGTCGCCTGGGCCTTTCTGTGTGGAGTTTGCATGTTCTTCCCGTGTCTGGGTGGGTTTTCTCCGGGCACTCCGGTTTCCCCCACCAACCCAAAACATGCACCATAGGTACCTCCAGCTTAGGTCCTGACCAAGCTGAAGCAAGAAGATCATGGAGATGGTCCCCGGGCGCAGTAATGTGCTGCCCACTGCTCCTAATAACAGGATGGGTTAAATGCAGAGAAGAATTTCTCCAGTGTGAGATCAATAAAGTTGCTTCTTCTTCTCTTCTTTAAATTAACATGATTTATTCTCTTGAAATTCAATATATACTATTAACATTGAATTAAAAATCATTGTTATTAATGCTCAGCACTTTTGTTAGCATGAACAATAAATCATAATATTTAGTGTTTCTACTGTAGATATCTGAAATAAAATACTTATAATAAAAATACATAAATTTACTTTCTAAATTAAATAAAAAATAGATTGCAAGTAGCAGCCAGGCTACAATCATTAAAAAAAATATGTGTACTGTGTCTCATAAGGAGCATGAGGTTTACGATCTGTTACTGAAAGACTATTAGACATAAACATCACCATCAAATCTTTTTGTTTTCTGTATCTATTTATTTTGATGTCTAAAAGTCTCTCTCATGTCTGTGTATCTGCACGCTTCTGCCATCTCCCCAACACCAGCCCCTCCCCCTGAAAAAAACACATTCTCTGTTAGAGTGTGATGATTACTACTACATGTATTGGGCACTATATTGTTGTGCACGAGGTTACACGCTGTTATAAAATAATAAAGGTGGAGCCTCCAGTCTCTCCTGCATGTCTGAGTGGCCGGGCATTGTGGCTACTAGGGGTGGGTATTGGCAAAGAAGTCACGATTCAATTTGAATCATGATTCATATGCCACGATGCGATACTATCATGATGCATCACGATACTTGAATTATTGCGATGCATTGCAATATATTCGACATACTTCAGTGAAAATGTACCAAAAAAAAAATAGGATAACTTAAATATCTGTGGCTGTGTATCTGGGTAGTGTCTTCAATTGATACAGAACTCTGAGCAACTCAATTCATAACTGAATTTATTGAATAACAAAAACAAATAAACCAAACCAATAACAAAAAAAGTGCATAGTTTTTCTAAAACAAAAAATGATGTTCAAACATTTGCCATTTTGGAGGTAGCTACCATCATAACAAACAATACCCTATAGGATTTATAAAAAAAATAAACTAATAATTTATTTATTTATTAATAATTAATTAATAAATTATTAATTAATAATAATCGATTTTTGGCATCAAGAATCGATGCAGTATATTGTGAAAGTTAGTATCGCAATGCATTGTCATGACGATTATTTTGCACACCCGTAGTGGCTACCAGCTAAAAGTTAAGCATGTGTCCTGTCTCATGTGTCTTTTCTTTCTATCTTGATAAGCAGTGAAGCAGTAAAGACGTCTACACAAACTGAGGGCAAGGGTCCCCTTGCACATAGAGAGCGACCCGCTGCAAAAAAGACAACATTCTCCTCTCCTCTTTTCCCCACTAAACATGTTCTAAGATGTAATAATGTTATGTACTAAGTCAAATTGAGGAGATGGTGTTTTTAAAAACATTGCAGTAGTGCAAGTTATGGAGTATGTCAATCAACGTAAAATAAAAAGTGATAGAAAGATAAAACTCACCTCTGTTACAATACAGCAGCAGTGAACATCTATAGAGCTGTATCTGTGTAAGGACTCCAGGGTTGGCCTTTTTCTGCCCGTGCCAAAGTGACAACACACGTGAGAATTTAACTCAACACGGGATCAAATCGAAACACCAGAATTAAACGATTTGATCGTTTTTGAGAATCGTTCCATCCCTAGTGTGAATGAAATAAAACACAACTCCAGCCAGGGATGGACTGGAACCAAAAAACAGCCCTGGACTTTTCCCCACAAATAGGCTCAGTTTAAATAATTAATCATTTTAATAAATTGATAATGAAATGATTTAAGAAAACAGACAAAGATTAATTACTTCATATTATTAACAAAAACACCAAAATCATTTCATTTCAAACTGACTTAGCTTTTTTGTCTTTAACCTTTTCCCATCCATGTTTCTCCTTGTTGTTTTCTGTTCGACATCTTTGACATGTTGAAACCAACGAGTAACCCACTCTTCTTTGTCGCATTTTAGGCCTATGCAATTTATGCTTGACAAATGGGCAAATTATTGCAGTAGCCCCCTCTGCTCGTAGTACAGCCAACAGTCCTTAGACCAGACGGCCGATCTGGACTTTTCCAGAACGTACAGATTGCTAGACTCCAGGTATGTTTTATGATTCAGTAACAACAATCTAACATGACTTAAAGCTCACAGGAGTCAATTCTGTAATATAGGACCTTTAAAGGAGCTTTGTGGCAGTATGCATAGTAAAGATTTCCTACTTATTTATATACATATGACTATGTGTGAATACTATTTACCTGTCACATCTCATTGTTGCTCAAAATGACAGCCCCATCTGAGTGTTCTTCCATTTCCATTTATCAAGTGTTATCAGTGAGAAAAATAAGCCCGGGTTAAAGCATTTGTCTCCAGACTGCCTCTTCTCCTCTTCTATGTGGGCTGATGAAGCATTGTTCTAGACACATACAAAAACACATGGAGGCTTCTATCCATCCTCTGAGTTGTTCTGTCCATCACATCTTTGTAACAGAGCAGTACCTGAGCAGTATTGAATGCAGCTTGTTACAGAAGGCACCTTTTTCAAAACTAAACCGCGTATTGGGGTTTATGGATCAGTTTTATATAGAACTTTTTTGGACACTCAAAGAAAAAAAGTGTCAATCACATGATGATTTAAAACAATTGGAGTAGGAAACAATCCTTTTTTCTTTTTTTTTACACTTCAACCTACTCCTTTTGAGCACCAGAAATGGTCCCAAACATGTACATGTACATATCTTTGTTTGTAAAGTACCTTGCTCAAACAAATACAATGAATGAATGAATGAAAAAGACACTTTACAGTACTAGGCAATGTGGGTGAAGTGCCTTGCCTAAGAACACACTGACACTGCAGTTTTTGTAACGAAATTCGATACTAATCCATATTAAAACCAGTTTGAATCTAGATACTAATTTGCATAGGTATTGATACTAAAAAAGTCCCATTGACAGGACAGAAATGAACCTTTCCTGAATAGGTTTAAAATGATCTTGAGCTGTATCAGAACAAGTATAAGAGCACATAGACTAGTATACGCCCATGGACCATTATGAAACTACAAGACCACTGAGGCATTACACAGATATAAGGCCATATGGGAATAGAAAAGAAAGTACTACAATTTAAAAAAGTACTACGATGGAAAATCACATTCTCTAATCTAAAGAAATAGTGTTTTTTATCATCATCGTGTTGGAATCGGTATTAACTATTGAGTCTAGGTCATGCCCATTTTAGCAGCTCTATTTGAAGTGTGGTTTTGGGCGGGGTTTAGGTGTTTCGTCACACTTTCAAGAAAATGCTTTTCTTGCAGTATACTTTTACTCCTACTGAAATAATATATTGTCCAATGTAACAGTAACATTGTGCTTCCTCGTCCCACTGTGAGTAAGTCTAAAGTGACAAAAGTTTTATGTGACAACATGAAATGATTTGAACATTTGTGTTTCTTGCAGCTCCTTCAGATATGATATAGTTTGTCTCATTTTTGTGTTGTCCATGTGCATTATTTAATGTTTTGTCCTTTCAATTACATTAAAGCTGCACTATGTAACTTTCTGGTTGGGGATCCATCACTTGCTTGTTTCTATGGCTATGTCATTGCTCTACCTGAAATGTTCCACAGTATGACATTAAACAGCTCACATTTATTTAATTACAGGTGGTTTTATAGCTCAAAAATACCTAGAAAAACAGACATTCTGACTGTGAATGGGGTTGCCTCTCCAAAGATCTGACCTGTCACTTGGTCTGGTTTGGTCTCCGTGAATAACTCCATGGAGAAGTGCATATTCTGGATCCCAGGCAAGAGAAAATAAGAAAGCTTTGTTGCATGTAACCTCTTGCTTCTACAAAATGTTGAGTTTTGTTGTCACCATGGTGCTCTCTGTGGGGGTGGAGGAGAGGTCATAAGGTCAGAACATCTAGGACTCGGAAAAGGAAAGCTAGAAAAATCTCCAACATTCTATAAATACTTGCAGTGACATTACACTGAGGGTGTTCCACGTGTATCTCTGTTGGCGGAATGTTCAACAGTTACTATGGTGATACAAGTCTGAAAACAAAAAAAAATCATTTTCAGGAGCCTGTGATCAGTCCAAAAGTTTATGCAAAGTATCAATATCTTCGCTTGGACTCCAGAAAGTACTTTATCTCTCCCAATATTTGTGTGTGGAGCACTGACATGGCCATAAGCAGTTATGCAAATGAGCAAGTGTGGCAAGGCATCTGTCATCCTCGCATGAATTACTACCAGAGAGGAGATCGAGCGAATCATGTGGAAATGTAAATATGGGAGGGTTTCTATTGTGACTATCATAATTTTAACACTGCTGTCTGACTCTCCAGCCCACCAAACCCTATTTCACATTTACAAGCTTTACATAAGCAGGAAAAATAAGCGCACAAACAAACGCACTGGAATGTACACAATGCTCACTTACAATGCTCACTTCAGATACATCTTGTTCTATCTCTCGGCTGCATCTCTTGAGATGCCACAATATTTATTTGAAGCTGACTTATTCTGCAAAGTGGATTTTTCAGAGCTTTTCACCATGTTGTTTCCTTCTTTTTTAACCCCAGAAGTTGTATTTGGAGTGATTTGTGCATGGAAGTCAGAGAATGTGTTTCCTTTATTCATTTTTCACTAATCTATCAATTTAGATCAGTATTGTGATTTAAAATGTCTAAATTATATCGTAATGATTCTCAGGTGTGGACTAACTAACTAACTCACTTTTCTAGTTGAGGGGTTCACTGCCTGCTTGACTCCAGATGTTATTTTGATATGTCTGCAATGTTCCACAGTATGCTATTCCCATGAACACTGATGCAGCTCACCTCAAACACGATGTGAGTCTCGATGTCAAGCTGTGAGCCTGCGAGGGGGACAGGAGTGGACCTAGAGGATGCCCACTCCTACTATCCCGGACTTCTGCCGTCCAAACCCTTTGGAGTTTGCCAGACTCTGCACTGCCGTAGACAATCTCCTCCCTAGAGATTCCACTGAGTGTTTCAAATTCCAGATTCTGGTGGACCATCTAAAACTGGAAGAGGCGGTGTTAGTTGCTGATTCCTACTGCAACTTGGAATACCCCTTCGCAGACACTATGGCAGCTTTAAACTAGCAATATGGGCAACTACACCAACAAGCACTCTGGCGTATTGCTGAACTCATGGATGGACCCAACATCCAAAGTGGGGACATCAAGTCCTTCAGACCAGGGACGTGCATAGGGAGGTTGCTCAGGTTGCCACTGCAACTGCCCCTGTGCCCTCCTGGACTGGCGTTGCCCTTCCAAGTCGAAAAAAATAAAAATAAAATAATAATAATAATTTCATGTAGGCTTAGGCCTAGATTTGAAAATGAAAACAAAAAATCGCCACTCAGAACATTTTTCCTAAAATAAAAGCAGCCTCATTCACTCACGAGCCGGACCAGTTCGCAAGCGGCGCCCACCAGAGCACCGTGAGCCCGCCTCTGCCACATCCGGGGACCCCGTGTCTAGTTTCAGGCGCTACATCCACCTGCTGCGCATATCAATCCCCACTCTCCTGGACTTAGCAGACTGGTTAGAGTGCGAGCTCCTAGTCCAGGAGGACATTGCTCTGTATTGCACCAGAAAGGACACTAGTGCTAAACCCAGGGACTCTAGAAGTGCTGTCCTCTCCTTAAAGGAGAATTAACGTTTTTTTTACAATCTGAGCCTTATTTCAGTAATAAAACAAGTTGTTTTATTCACCCATAGCACTTTGGTGTCATATGGAGCACTTCCAGAGATAATTTGGATTTGCGTTAGCCTAGCGCGAGTTCTAGCCGTAGTTCGGGGCATATAATATATTCCCCGAGCATGTAATATATGCCCCGTGCGGTCTCCAAATAACACAAACTTTAGCCCTTTTGAAATCATAGAAGCTCGATGTCTTAACCTACGCTTTCGTTTGGTCAAAAGTGGCCTGTAATCCGAGATTCAGCCATAGTTTCGAGTAGATGAGGAGGCCAGTGCGCATGTGCGGAGTCACAGTTTATTTTATGAAACGCACAGCTGTAAACTATGGCTAAATCTGCATTGTGTTCTGGGCAGCAGCGGACTGCTGCTCCGACGACCCAGAAAATGGAAAAGTGGAAGAAGATGAATGAATGATTAGCTGGCACAACTTTAAAAGCTTAGTTGACCCAACTTAACTTAACAGCAGTACTTAAAAACTTAAAAATTTTGTTGATACTCACAACTCAAAAACGTGAGTTGAACTAACTATCAATATCACGTCTTTCCAAGTTAGCCACCTAGTCCAAAATGTTATATTATTAATAGAAATTTCTTTTTAGCCAGAGTTCAGAGGGTGCCATTGTGGCATATTGTGGTCGCAAACATCGACATACGGGTGCAGGGCTTGGCGCAGTTGGTAGAGCGCTTGTCTAGTGATCCAGGGATTGGTGGTTCGAGTCCCGTTCTTGACGGGTTGACCGCGTGTGATCCCAGCTCCCACAGATGAGTGCTGCTGTTGTGTCCTTGGGCAAGACACTTAACCCCACCTTGCCCCCAGGTGCCTGCAGACACTGGTAGCCCCATGGCAGAATATACATCAAGGCCCGTTGTGACGTGAGCCGTCCTCCTGTGGACCCACCACCCATGGGAGGATTCATGGGGGCTGGTGCATTGTGTTCTGAGCAGCAGAATATTAATATTACATTAACTCAAATTATTGAGTTATTGAGTTATTATTGACAATAAAATCTGTTGTAGTTGCTGGGTTTCATGTGTTGGTACACTTATAGTTTCTCTTGGTTTGAACTCAATAATCTGAGTTTCAGATGAAAAGTTCAGTTTACTCAAAATTCTGTATGCATAATGTTGACTAATTTTTTTAAGTTGAAGTTTCGTGCTGGTTTCGTGCGGCTCTTGCGTTCGTTTGTGCGTGTTCGGTTTGTGGCTCGGGCTGCGAGGACGCCGTCCTGAGGGGGAGGCATGGTCCGGGCGCCACGGTTCGATCTCGTGCTCGCAGTCCCGGTCTTGTGCCGGTCGTGCTGCTCTGTCACGGATTTGACCACGCGCACTTCTCCAAGGGGTTGGTGTGCGTCGCGTCCCGGGACGTGGCAGTGAGCGCGGTGCTTCCTGCGGATCCTCATGTCTCCGCTCCCCTCGCACATCCGGCGGTCCCAGTGGAGCCCCCACGCTTCTCTATTAATACATTTTGTTGAAAATCTACGAAAGTTTGAGTGTTTAAACAAGAGAGAAATGTGAGAAAACGTTAATTCGAGTGTTTTAAGGTGTTTACAGCCTTAAAACATGTATAATAATTGTAAAAATATGAAGTTGTCCTACTTCGCAGATTTCACTCATTACAGGTTATTTCTGGAACCTAACCCCCGCAATAAACGAGTGACCAGTGTACCAGTAAATGTATGAGGGAATAAATGAATAAAGGGTAGTCTTGGTTAGTGAAAGAATGATCTTAAAATATACTATGATGAGGTGTAATGGTTATTTTATCAGAGGTATAATAGTGATCTAAATTGTGTTTATGTTAAATAACTCACAGATGGAGTTAAAGGGTTCATATGGCGCTATCCTTTGGTCTGTATTCTAATGTTGTTTCCTCATCACAAACAGACCTGGAGTTGTGTTTTGTTTCATTCTCACATGTTTAAGACAGCTCTATACTCTCCATCAGGTGCTCGAGGGTGCATGGGAGTTTGCCCAACCAGTCCACATGTGCTTTATGAATCTGGAGAAGGCATTAGACCGTGTCCCTCGTGGGGTCCTGTGGAGAGTGCTTTGGGAGAACGGGGTTCGGGGCCCTTTGCTAAGGGCTATTCGGTCCCTGTATGACCAGAGCAGGAGCTGTGTTCGCATTGCCGGTAGTAAGTCGGACCTGTTTCCGGTGCATGTTGGACTCTGCCCTTTGTCACAGGTTCTGTTCATTATATTTATGGACAGAATTTCTAGGTGCAGTCAGGGGCCGGAGGGGATCCAGTTTGGGAACCACAGGATCTCATCTCTGCTGTTTGCAGATGATGTTGTCCTGATGGCTTTATCAAGCCGGGACCTTCAGTGTGCATTGGGGCGGTTTGCGGCCGAGTGTGAAGCAGCTGGGATGACGATCAGCTCTTCCAAATCTGAGGCCATGGTTCTCAACCGGAAAAAGGTGGTTTGCCCTCTCCGGTTGGGTGGGGAATCTTTGCCTCAAGTAGAGGAGTTCAAGTATCTTGGGGTCTTGTTCACGAGTGAGGGGAGGATGGAGCACGAGATTGACAGGCGGATCGGTGCAGCGTCAGCAGTGATGCGGTCGCTGTTGTGGAAGAAATTCACAAGACCTCGTAGGAAAAATGCAGGCACTTTAATGTTGAACAGCAGAGGATACACAGGTATGATCAGTACAGCATTCGAGCATCTCTGTCGTCTCCCATCGTCTCCTGTCTTGGTACAGAACTGAGCTAAATTTAACCTACAGAGTAGTTAACCATTAACTCAAACTAGGACCCTCAAGAAGGAACTTTATGCAGACAACGTGTCAATGGTGCTACATAACA
The DNA here is from genome assembly GCA_036785185.1 of Paratrypauchen microcephalus. Taxonomy (NCBI): domain Eukaryota; kingdom Metazoa; phylum Chordata; class Actinopteri; order Gobiiformes; family Gobiidae; genus Paratrypauchen; species Paratrypauchen microcephalus. Next base: position 250,196 of record JAVJIX010000075.1, read on the forward strand.
TGATAGTAAAACACAGGCAAAGTCCAGTTTAAAAGACCACGTCTCTAGGTTATTCACTGAATCAGCATAAATCAGCCATAGTTGTCGTAAACCTCAATGTATTGGTAACTATTGATTGATAACACAAGAACAGAACATCAGCGACCTTTGACGTATTTCATAACAAAGATTACTTTCCTCACAGTTCCCTCCTTTGATCACATAAACACATGTGATCACACTTACATAGTAGAGTGGCAAGATGCTCCCTCTACAAATAAAATTAATCATCCCAATATAACAATTTAACCTTAGCATTCATAGAGCATAACACATCTCAATGTCTTCATGTCAATATATCATGTAAATCATTGTACAAAACTCGGACGGCAGAATAAGTCACAAGGAGCAACACCTTAGGGCTTAAAATTTAGATCATTCATTTATTCAGCCAAAACTTAATTCATTCAGTTTTGATCAGACTAGATTAATGTATCAGTAAGTCAAAATTGCTCTATTAAACCTCTGAGGCAAGGGACAACGCAACAGCCAATTACAATTAAAATAGCAATTGCAGTCACTATGAAAGTGATAATGGAGACAATTGTCGCAGCCCATGGGCCAAACATTTTATGAAACCAACTTGTCCAGGCATGTTCAAGTACACCAGAGTTTCTTTAGCCTGTGGGGACAAGGACCTCTTATGGACATGGTCCGGTCCCATTTTATATAGAACTTGAGTCGGTTTTAAATTCAATGAATCTATAGGACCTATAGTGAATGGGATAATTAGTATAATTGGCACACACACACCTAACCATGTTGGAGATAGTATTGCATATAGACAGAAGTCTGCACATAACCACCAAATATCTGCTCATGAAATGGATTGGTTAGTCAAAAGTGAAAAAATTGTCATAATTGTCAGAAGTAAAAGTCTGATTACAAAAATTATTAGTGAAACCCTCAATATCAACTCTGTTGTCAGTCCTTATGTCTGTATCTCTGAGAAAACATGTATACATTGCAGTTCCCATTTTCCAAATGGTGGGTATGTCCTTTAAAGTTACAACCAGTAACTTGTCATGGAGTTGATAACCTCATCAGTCCATTCAAATGATTTTCTAGTGAAGAGCTTAAGTATACTCGTCAAGTCCTTGTTATTGGAATATGGTATGGATGCAGTAGTTAGTTGTGGTCTGGCAGTCGAACATACAATACAATCTTCTGTGGTCAGAGTATGGACCATATACTGTACTCATTTTAACTCATTTTAGTATGTTTAAAGTGTTTTCTGTCATTTCCAATCCTGTCTCTATTTTTATTGCTTCAGTCAAAGAATTTATTTCATTCACTGGAGCAATCTTATTAGTTACTAATATGGTTATGTGGATATAGCCTTCAAAATTTAAATTGATTCTCCGATTACATGAAACAGTGGGGATTTTTGAGCACTAGAAACCTATAGCATATATTCCTGAATCACTAACTTCTGGATTTTGAATTGATAGTTGCATCGCTGAGTAGGGGATTTACTCCCTCTGCAATGCTTTAGATCTGCTTGATAAGATGCCTCATCTTTCCTGATCTTTGTCAGGGTAATTCTCTGCTGTTGATCAGTTCTAAAATCACCTTGGTCTATATTATGGTGATCGTCCGTACTAGAAATTGCTCTGGTATTGTTTGTGACCCTGTGGTCCTCATAATTATTAACTCTGGTCAGACAAGTGTCTTTTACAAACAATTTGGGTATTAAAAACATAATCTATAGCGGGTATGTTTAACATACGGTCCAATATTTCACATACGTCGAATAAAACATTTCATGTTTGGCCTTCATAGCAATATTTTTCAATCTGGAAATTTTTGAAAGTTCTCATTTTGCCCTTTTAGTGCTCCTTGTGTCTTACCCATATGGTTGGCTGAGTTGGTCGTGCCGTGAGTGGTCGTTGTGGTTGTCGTGTTGTTTGCCAGCCGTCCGAGATCAGTCTCAGTCAGTAGAATGTCCCATACTATAACAACAGAGAATAATATAATCAGCGTAGTCAAGATTACACATTGTAAATTTAACAAATTATCATAATATGGCCTATACTGTCCTTTTTCTTCTCTATCTCCTCGATCTCCTCCCTTTTTCCTCCCCTTCTGGAGCCTCAGCGACGCAGGGTCGGATGGGGTCATCAAGCTGTTCACTGGTTTCAGCATCCGGTTCTGCATAGGCAGCTTCATCCTGGTTCCAGTAGTCCATTGATGGTTTCTTAAATTCCTGCTGCTTGTTCTTCTTTTGAGTTCATTTTGGTATTTCTGCAGTTGAAGTTTCATAGTGGCCAGTTCCAGCTCTTGTTTCTTCTCCTCGGCCTCTTTTTTACCCCTCTGGTACTTGTTTATTTGATGGCTGCAGTGTGCATCGAACTCATCATCAGATTTAGTGTATATGCCCATCACATCGTCCAAAGCGTCTTGCACTGCTTTTGGCATACCTTTCACCAGAGCTGAGCGATAGATGATTGACATTCCTGTTCTGGCATCGATCCGCTCTCCTGTGGCATCATGGTATAGATTAGTAGCACGTTGTTTGTAACTGTAGTAGTCTTCGTTGTCTTTCATTTGCATTGACAACAATTCTTCGGTCACGACAGAAGGATAGCGTTGACTGAGTTCTCTCTCCAACACATCACAATAGTTGTATACACCTTCCTGATTACACAGTGCATATCTCAAGCTCCTTTCGATAGCTTTTCTGATGTTTCTGGCAACGGTTTCATCAGCAGCTTTGGTCAGAGCAGCCTGAATATCACCCCAGCAAAGTTGGTCTCCTGCGGTTTGTTTGAAAAGAGCTCTTAGCCATGGTAAGCCACCTTTGGTAAGTCTTGGAAGTGTCAACATCAAAGCACTCCAGTCTTTGATTGAAAATGGCTGATAGACCACAGTTTGACCATCTGTTCTCACTGGATACACACTTGCTTTTGGCCCTCGTTCCTTCCGCTGGCTGGGAGTGTAAACTCCTGTCAGTAGTTTGTGCTGCCCTGGAGGATGAGTCTTCTCCAAATTGGGAGGGCTTCGAGAATGTAGCAGCTTTAGTATCGGGGGTTCTCAGCTTGCCGCTGGTGTAGGGTAAGGGATGGTATGGTCTTGGTGACTTGTGGTAATAATCTCTTCGTTCAATAGGTGGGTCGGGTAATGATTGATACATGTTATCAAATAGAGAAATCTCTCTGTCAGTGTCCTCATCCCATGCCCTTCTACTTCTTCTGTGTGACCTTCCTCTTCTCTCAGCAGACCCTTTTTCATCTTCAGTGTCACAACAAGAGTCTCTGAATTGTCTATGAGTTAGCACTGAATCTTCCTTTATTTTCACTTCTTTTCCGGTTTTCTTTAGGACCAAGATAGAAGACAGCTCCTTGGCGTCCTGCAGGACTTTCAGGACTTTTGATTTGCTCGGGCTTGTTTGGGGTCCGCTTCATCCTGGAGTGCTTTATTCAACCAATATTCTGTCAACTGGCCAACCATGATAAAGTGTGAGGACATTTTGTGGTAATTTGTTTTTTAAAGTTGAATTATTTATTTATTATACAAATTTTGGGCACAACGTCCAGTTTATGGCTTTTTAGTGAATGTATCGCTATTTTGAGTACTGTGTACTTTTGATTCTACCTTTGGGCTCTAAAAAATTTAATTCTTGGGGGCTTCTCCGTTCTATAGACAGTTCTCTAGAAGGGAGAAGAAATTTGACTTAGATAATTGTGACTTCGGGTTATAATTAGTTTAAAATATTTAATTTAAAATTTTAATCACCTGATTTACGCACAGTTTTTTTTCCTTAATTAGAATATGTGTCCGTCACGTTTTGTTGTCTGCGGGACGGTCCGAATTGCAGCTATTAAGTTTTAAGCTTCTGCAACAAAGTGAGAGAGAAAAGTAGCGTAGGAGTAAACGTAGAATTTTGAAAATAATTATTTTATTAATATTTAATTTAGATAAAACAAAAAAACTCCCAATCTTAAGTTAATTACAAAAGCAATTAGTTTATCCAGTACCTTCTTTAATATGACAGGTGATACAACCTTTTATATTTTTGAATTGTACCCGAAAAAATTAACTGTAATAAATTAAAAATAACCTTTAGCAATTTAAACCTCTATACTCCAATTATTTGTGTTAAATTTTAAAATGTATCTACCTCCTCAATTGTTTTAGTGCCTGATTGCCGATAAGATATTTACTTTAATAATTGCAATGCTGTCTCAATAGCTTAAACTGTTTCTTATTTATTTATTATTTCGTTCATTGATGGCACCGTGCAAAGAGTAATTCTCACACTGCTCCTTTAAACTCAAACTAGTCCAACTCGTACTGAGCAAACATACAGACCAGAGGCGCTCCGAGCCTGAAGCAACAAAGCGCTTTCTTTAATTCCCACATAACACTCAAAATACAGATTGACACTATTCTATCCTTGTCCCTAATTTTTCTAATTCCTTACTCAACTCTTACAACATTAACAAGAACAACAACATTAATAGAGCTAAATTACGAGCTGACATATCTTTCCCTGTGACCTCTTGACCTCTCTGCTCGCTGCCGCTCATACACTCACACACACACTCAGAGAGACCACAGGCAAAAAATAGAAACACTCATAACAAGATTTATTATTCCCATGAAATTGATTAAGCTAGCAAATCTTTGAGAGCTGAATTTAAAATATTTACAATTGTATTAAATTTAGAATTTATTGGTTTAAGTAAATTACACAATGCAAGACTTTTAATTGAGATTTGCCAAAACAAGACAATTTTCAGTAAATAGAAAAATCTCCCGTTTTAGGTTATTCTCCAAATATTCCAGGACATGCAATAATTTCAGAGATTTATTCCGAATTTTAAGAACATGCAATTTATTTCTAAGAACATGCAATTTTAAATTACTCAATAAATACAGAATTATTTGATCCAAGTATCATTTGTAAGATCATGACACTCACACAACCAGAATTTCCACAAACATCTCTCCAATAAATGCCATAATTCTTATCTTTCAACACTCTTCTATCACATTTTATTTATAATTAAAGCTTTCAACAAAACTTTACATAAACCACCATAGCCAATATTTAACTCAAATCAAGACTCTAAACATCTCTCCATCTCATGTTTGCTCAAACAAGTGCTTCTTAATAATTTAAACCATTTGCAAAGTGCCATCAATTTGAACAATTAATTTATACTGTCTTCCTCTTTAAATCGACACCAAGAAACAAATCTCCCAGGTAATTCTAAATGTGTCATACTCTTCTTTTAATTCTTTCAGTATCTGCGTAATTTTGGTGGAATTAACCAAACTTTTCGTTATATTTTCAGCTTTTTCTGTAATCTCCTTTACAAGCTCAGCTTTTAGTTTCAAGTGTATTTCTTTTTCACAAACTTTTGATGACGCTCTCGTAACAGTACTACCAGACGGGAAGATCATACAAAGGCAACCTGCTTGTAATTTAAGTCAGTTTTTCCAGGTACAACTCAATTTAATTTCGGTCACATCAGTTTCCTGTACCAAAGTATTATAAATTTCGTCACAAACAAAATTGCGCATCCCATATAAGATTGAGTATGCTACGAGTGTCTGTCAATTTGTATCAGTTGCGTTTAGTTGGACAATTGACCTTCGGCCAATTTTACAGAAGCAAGTGACGTCATGTTCTTCGAACTCTTACTTCTGCATCCTGGGTGTCTTGAGAGCTTAAGGCAATCAAAAACACCAATAATGTTACTTTCAGTATCTGCCGATACCACATTTTGGAATTCCTCTCTCTTTTTTTTTTTTTTTTTTTATTATTTTTATATATAAACTCAAATTAGGAGTTTTTGTTTTTTCTTTTTGTGTAAAGTTTAACCACAAAAGTGTTTTTCTTACAAAATCCGCTTTTTTTCTCTCTTCGTGCAAAGCAATAAACACGGAACTTAATTAATAACTTTGTTTTTAATCACGCTTTATCAAATTTAAAGCTTAAACGCTCATTATTTTTTTGATTCTACGCTCCTTCTTTTCTCACGTGTTGGCGTACAAACACGGACTTCTTAATTACTGATTTTATATTGTTTTAAAATTACCACTTAATTTATTACAAAGGTCCCTCACAAAACATCACATATAATTTTGGTTTTGGCCAATGTGACAGATATTCTTTGAAAAAGGCACTGCCATACCGTTTTTGTAGAGCGCTCTGGATGCGTTGTTTCTCAAAGGGGCCTTTGGGGAGACGACGGCCTGGTCCTTTCTGCATAGTTCTTTCACGTCGCGGTGTCACCAAATTGTGGAAGAAATTCACAAGACCTCGTAGGAAAAATGCAGGCACTTTAATGTTGAACAGCAGAGGATACACAGGTATGATCAGTACAGCATTCGAGCATCTCTGTCGTCTCCCATCGTCTCCTGTCTTGGTACAGAACTGAGCTAAATTTAACCTACAGAGTAGTTAACCATTAACTCAAACTAGGACCCTCAAGAAGGAACTTTATGCAGACAACGTGTCAATGGTGCTACATAACATGATAGTAAAACACAGGCAAAGTCCAGTTTAAAAGACCACGTCTCTAGGTTATTCACTGAATCAGCATAAATCAGCCATAGTTGTCGTAAACCTCAATGTATTGGTAACTATTGATTGATAACACAAGAACAGAACATCAGCGACCTTTGACGTATTTCATAACAAAGATTACTTTCCTCACACTGTACCGGACCGTTGTGGTGAAGAAGGAATTGAGCCAAAAGGTGAAGCTCTCAATTTACCGGTCAATCTATGTTCCTACCCTCACCTAGGGTAATGACCGAAAGGACAAGATTGCGGATACAAGCAGCCGAAATGAGTTTCTTCCGCAGAGTGGCTGGGCGCACCCTTAGAGATAGAGACCAGACTTTGGAGAGAACAGGACTGTGGACCTCCATTACCCCATTACTCCATTAATTAATTAAACCATTGCTCCATTACTTCATTACTCCATCATCCTACTTCCTTCATTACCCCATTACTCAGTTGCCTCATTACTCTATTACTCCAGTATTCCATTACTTCATTACCCCATTACTCCCTTGCCTCATTGCTTCATTACTCTGTTACCCCATTACTCCATTACTTCATTTCTCCATTACCTCATTACTACATTACCCCATTGTTCCCTTGCCTCATTACTCTATTACTCAATTACTTCATTACTCTGTTACCCCAATACTTCATTGCTGCATTACCTCTTTGCTCCACTACCTCATTACTCCATTACCCCATTACTCGATTAGTTTCTTTAAAAGACAGATATTTTAGTTTAATTTTGTTTTTTTTTGTTTTTTTCTTGCAGCTGTCATTTTTGCAGCTAACATATTTTTGTAGTAACTGATCTCAAATCCAGTTAAATGTCAGTGGCCTGTGACAGAAATGTGGAGGTCACATACCAGTTACACTACAGTCACAATGACCTGTATCAGTGATACGCTCGTACACACCTCCCCAGGTCATTATATTAAATTCACAGTATGTAACTTTTTAGACAAAGAATAAACTAAAATATATGCTTTTTTCAGTTTGGTTGTGTGTTGTTGTTTATTGAGCTAAAGAAACATGTGTCCTTACTGTGAGTGGGCTTGCATCTCCACAAACCAGACTCTTATTTGGCCTGGAGTAGGGCGTCCTTCTGTTTGTTTCCATGGAGATGTTCCTTTAATAGTAGTATAGGGTCTGCCAATTTTGTCTCCATGATGAGGTATTTGCTTTGCTTGGAATGTTTCACAGTATAGTATTAAACTTAACAATCTCCATAGAAACAAGCAGAAGATGCCACCAGACCAAGATCTGTGAAGAGGATAGCCCGCTGACTGTAACTGTGCATGTTCATTGAGCAGTACAAACCCCCATAAATGAATAAATGGAGGTTAGATACTTTAACTTGGTGGGTTCTTTTTTTAAAGACAATACTGTAACGTGTATTTACCTTGTTGACATGTTTTAGCTGCTGCTGCATCTTCAGAACTGTCACTGGACATGTCAGCAAGGTAAATACACATTACTGTATTGTCTTTAAAAAAGAACCCAAGTTAAAGTACGTAAGAAGACAAAATGAACATCTTTGAGAAGATAGATATGTTTAAGCCCCATTGTGAAACATTGCAGACAAAAAAATAGCATCTCCATGGAGACAAGCAGAAGGCGGACCTTCTACCCAAAAAGTGACAGAATGTACCTTTAACTTTCTACTTCCACATGCCAGTTCCAGAAAGTTACACACTGTAGCTCGGATGAGCGGCGAAACGTTTTCAACCAAACAAACTTTGTCCAGTTGACAAATTGAACTTCTCCTGTTATCATGGATTCTACCTGGACGACTGAGGGACTTTTCACGCACTGTAGCTTTAACAAATAAACAGTGGAAAGATGCACCAAAACCCCAAATAAGCTTTTGCAATCACCAAGATAATTAGCTAGACTCATTACTGACTAATTTGAATTAAATTACAGTTATCTAGCTGTTGGGGACCCCAGATTCTTTTATTCCTTTTCTTTTGGAGTTGTTCACATCCAAGAAAACATGATACAAAAATGGACATACTAATGAAAGACAAAATGCATAAGACAGTAGCTCTGTGGTTGGAGTCCCCCAAACTGAAGATTGGAGGATCGGTCATTGTGTCTTTAGGCAAGACACTTGAATGAATGTGGTGTGCATGAGTGTTGGTCAAAGAGGCCGATGGTGCATATCGGCAGCCATTATTATTAGAGGTGTATTGTGTAACTTTCCTGGTGGAGGACCCGCCAAATGCTTGTGGAATGTTTCACAGTACGGCATTAAACGTTTTTATCTTCATGGAGACCAAACCAGACCAAGGGTGACCCCGCTCACAGCCAGAATTACTGTTTTTCTGGGTATTTTTGAGTTATAAAACCACCTGTTACTGAATAAATGTAAGAGCTGTTTAATGTCATACTGTGGAGCATCTGATTATTCTTGTTATCTGATTTTGAAATGTACCCAGTATGAAGAAAATCCTCTGCCCTTTCTTTGTCTGTACAGTATATCGACTTCTGGACCAAACACAAAAAAATGCCATAAAGGTTCCATATTACACTGTTTTCTGATTCATGTTCTAATGCGGTTTCCTCATCACAAACAGACCTGGAGTTGTTTTTTGTTTCATTCACACATGTTTAACACACAAATCCTGCAGATTTAGGCTGAGTTCTTCTCTCGAACCAAAAACACTCCACCTTCTGATGTCATGTGGTAATTCAGTGCTCCACTGTGTTTTTAAATTCCATACACCTTCCATAGAATCACTTGGATAATTTCAGCCCTGGAATTTTCAATATACTGAACATAGCTTTATGACATCACAAGGTGGAACAGAGCATTTTGAGCTTTGGGGATGTAGACATACAAATAATAAAGGTTACTCAAATATTTGAATCAAACAAAACACAACTCTACCTATGTTTTTCTGGAAGTAACAACATTATAACATGACTTAAAGCTCAGAAGAATCAATTTTGCATAATATAGGACCTTTAAGAATTCAAGTCCGCTTTAAAAAAGCTGGTCCACCTTAAGAATAGTATTTGTGCCTGACACAAACAGTTTTTTTATCGGGGCCTGGCTGGGTCATCACTGCCAACAGAATCTACGGTGTGTCCTTGAACGCTACGTCGGAGAGAAGAAGGTGTTTTTTATAATGGAAAGTCACAGCATAGATCAAGAGGGGAAGGATGGGCCGAGACAGGTCTTTTAACACAGGAATGGTGCAATAAAAACAGGAGAAAATGCTGAAAAAATGTAAACATATCAGGTGCAGAAGCTGAATTAATAGAAAAAAAAACAAAACTATTCTGGTGTGCTTGGATGGCATTCACAGAAACATCAGAAATCGAGGTTTTCAGTATGGCATTGAATGTATCTTTTATGCATTAGTTCCATGAGATATAATAAATAGCTTGAAAAACATTTATTCCTTCTGGGAGTGTGTCACCTCTCCAAAGATCTGACCTGTAACTTGACCTTCATGGATATTCAAGTTAAAGGTGCATTGTGTAACGTTTCTCATAGAGAGGGCCCACCAGTTACTTGTCTCCATAGAGATGTCATTGCTTTACCTACAATATTCCAAAGTATGGCATTAACTTTTCAGTCTCCACTACCACCAGGGCAAGTTACAGGTCAGATATGTGAAGAGGCAATGCTATTAACAGTAAGAATGCTTGTTTTTAATGGTATACTGTATATTGGGCAATAAAAACACAGATAATTTAACAAATGCATCTTATATAAGTTTAATACCATCTTGTGGAACATCTCCATGACTGTGAACCCCCAACCTGAAAAGGTACGCAATGAACCGTTAAACTCATCCTGCACAGCACATGTTATATTAGTACGGTCAAATTTCCACCATGTATCATTACATTTATTGTCTGCAAAGTCAGATTGATCGCTCTCTATTTATTATACAGATTCATATCAGGAATCACATTTCTCTTCCCTAAGAGTTTAGTGGTTCATTGATTCTGCTGAAATCCGCTATGTTTTTTAGTGCCGTGATGTTTTTTTTTCCAATATTTGTTTTTCCAATTATGTGTAAAATCCCTTAGTCATCCAGATAGAATCCATGGTAAAAAGAGAAATTCAATTTGTCAACTGGACAAAAGTTTATTTAGTCGAATACTCCAAGCAGCTTCTTCAGACGCTGGTGGACACTGCCTTATATCTGCCTGAAGGGAGGAGCTAAATAAAATGAAATTACTCTGAGACGACCAGTACCACTCTGACCGAAACTGAAAAAGCAGCTTGGATGAGAAACGTATTCAACCAAATAAACTTTTGTCCAGTTGACAAATTGCCTTTTTTTTTCAATGTTTTTTTTTTTTTTTTTTTTTTTTTTCTGATTCAATGGACCATGTATTTCCCAAATCGGCTAATCGGCCACTGGTGACCAAACTCTCTTCGGAAAGTATTGGAGAAGTGTGTATTCTGGATCCCTGGCAATTAAACTTACGAATCACCATGGAGACTAGTTCATTCATAGTTCATAATTGTTTATAGTTAGTAGTTTGTTCATAGTTCCAAAAAATGAACTAGTTCATAGTTCTTTTTTTTTCCAATACATTGCTGCAAGCTATTATTTTTCAATATCATCGCCAAAGTTACCTGGCCAGCCAAATGATATCTCTCTGTATTTCCTATACCTGTACACCGCGATACCATTTGGACACCCTCCATCCACCCTCGCTCCTCCGGTTACAAACGGACTCCGCGATTCTGATTCGTTCAAAGATGGTGACGTCAGTGCACCCGCCTTTGCCCGCAAAGTCACTCTTAGGCAGCGGAAGTTCCGCCTCAGTTTTGAATCAAGATGGCGCAATCTCTGATTGGTTCACTTAGCTGTCTGTCTACGCGCAACCGCAGCGCATTCTGGATCAAGCGTTACCAGACTCACTCGCTGGTACAGCGATGAGTCATGGATTCTTCCAGGCAATCGCCAAAGCCCATATAGAACCATAGACAGCAATTATTATATCAGTTTTAACAATCAAACCATGTGTTATTCATGTGTTATCTCCATCTTCATATCCAATTTCACATCTTTATCCAACTATAAATAACGGTCCCCATAATGATAAAACACCTGCAATTCAGCATAATAAAGAAAATACTTAAATAACCCCCATATGGTATGACTTAATTATCTAAGAGACTTAAGAAAACAAAATAAACCCACAAATTAACATTAGTGATTCCCCCTTTAACGTGGCCCCCTTTAGCGCACATGGATCGGAAATTTCAGATGGATGGATCAGAAATCTGAGACCCTATTGAACGAAGTTAAAGAGATAGCGCGTGTCGTTCACAGACACCAGAATGAATGCGCCTGCAGCCAGAGGGGGCGCCAATTTGCCAATTTCCTACACAGTGATATGATTTTTTTTTCAAGCGCCCCTCACAAAGTTGCGCCCTGGGCAATTGCGCCCTGGGCAATTGCCCCACTCCCCCCCCCCCAGGGGGGGGGGGAGTGGGGCAATTGGTTAGTGTGGGGCAAGTGGGGCAAGTGGGTTAGTGTAAGATTTGATGCATAGGATCTGTCCGCATCAAATCTTACACTAACCCACTTTTAGCAGGTTAGTGAACCTGCTAAAAGTGAGAGATACCACTGATTGCAAATTGATCGACTGATTGCACAGTGTCCAGATGACCACTGTTGAAACCTCTAAACAACGCTTAATTTCACATTTCAGAACATTCCAGGCAAACCAATGAAAACTCCATGGAGACAGATGATCAATTCTCCACCAGAAAAGTTATATAGTGAATTTTAATTGGTGACTTTTACTATAATGTCGTATGAATAGATTTGGAAAGTATATTTTGTATAACTTTCCTGACATGAAAAAAGAGGAATCATGTAGCGTTTATAATGACTTTTTAATGATTCTGACACTGCAACCTCAGCACTTCAGTAGTTACATTTCCCCATCCATTCTACTGTCATGTTAAGTGCACTCAAGTGTGCCTAACACAGAACATATAGAACATACGTAAACAGCACTCAGGTGAGTCCAATGCAGAACACATAGTAACACACATACACATACACGCCTGCTGGGTTTTCATGTTCTTGGGGACATTACTTTGACTTCCATTAATTTCCTGGAGACTGATCCCCACCGTAACCATAGACAGCGAGATACTTTATTGATCCTGAGGGAAATTCAAGTTTTGCTGCAGGGCAGTTTAAAAGGAGGACTGGTCAGGGAGGGTCAGTAGATCCTGTAGAAGTGTCAAAAGTGTCCCTCCTCTGTGTCCTGAAGCATCACAGCAGCCTCCAGGGGGAGCAGGCACAGGAAAGCCTTTGTTCTTACTCTGCTCTCGTGTTTTGGTCAGTGATGAAATGGTCCATTCCCTCAAAATGCTTCCTCTGGATGGCCATTTACTGCCACATATGGTGTAATAAAGCCTGTAGCATCTCAAATATCCATGTCTCTTGCACAGTCTCCACAGATACAGGAAAAATAGCTCATTTCATTTTGTCACTTAGTTACATACTCACAATTGTTCTAATCTTACACAGTCCATCATGACATCATGAGAAACAGGCTATGGGGCCTAGTCGAGATGTCAGGACCAGTGTTGAGGTGGTTCTCTTCATATCTGGAAGGCAGAAGCTTTAGTGTGTGAGTCAACGAAAAATGTCAAAGGCTGTTGATCTATGGTGTGACACAGGGCTCTGTCCTTGACCCACTCCTGTTCACACTGTATGTCCTCTCTCTCCGTCGGATAATCCAGCAGTTCATTGATATAATTTATCACTTGTTTGCTGATGATTTGCAGCTTTACTGCTCAAGTCTCCTGAGACCAACAAATTGAGCCACAGACCAACTGCCTGTCTCAGATAAGGCTGTGGTTAAGTGACTACACAGACCCTTATAGTGCCCGAGATGCCATCCCTTCCATCAGACAGCACTGAGGCCTGACCTCCTCTGCAGAGTCCAACAAAAGAAACCTTTTGCCCCTTGTCACTGAAACCATCTGCCTCTGTCTGTTTATCTCTGTACTCAGTGGATGTTCAGTGGAAGCACCTAAACACTTCCCACTTTGAGCATTTGAATCTTATGGATACTGACTGTATTTTGCTGCACGCTTTTGGTGACATTTTGCTGTGAAACACTTATTTATTTTTATTAATTTATTTTATTTCATTCATAAAGTATAAAAACACATAATCAGCACAACAGCAACACAAAACATTGAATGAAAGGGAGCAGAAAGAAGAGTAATCTTATGTTATCTGTCCCCTCCTCCCTTTTCCAGACATTAACACCAGTAGTGACTATAAAACATTTCATCAATACGTTCCATTTCCAGACACATTAACACCTATAGTGACTATAAAACATTTCATCAATACATTCCATTCCAATCACAATTATTAATCAATTGTAAACATAAAGCTGCCGGCGGCACGGTGGCTGAGTGGCTAGCACTCATGCTTCACAGCAAGAAGGTTCCGGGTTCGATCCCCGGGTCGCCTCGGCCTTTCTGTGTGTGTTCTGTGTGGAGTTTGCATGCATGGTCTGGGTTCGATCCCCGGATCGCCTGGGCCTTTCTGTGTGGAGTTTGCATGTTCTCTGGGTGAGTTTTCTCCGGGCTCTCCGGTTTCCCCCATCAACCCAAAACATGCACCATAGGTACCTCAAGCTTAGGTCCTGACCAAACCGAAGCAAGAAGATCATGGAGATGGTCCCCGGGCAGAATAATGTGCTGCCCACTGCTCCTAATATATGTATATATAGGATGGGTTAAATGCAGAGAAGAATTTCTCCAGTGTGAGATCAATAAAGTCACTTCTTCTTCTTCTTTTAAGCACAACAATTTAGTTTTCTTTTTCATACCTACACATTAAACTAGATTTTATGTATATTTTAAATGCCATTATTGTACTTGATTCGTTGATTTCTTTGTCAAGACTATTTCATAAATGAACTCCTTTCACAGCAACACTTCGCTCCATAACATTGGATCTGAATCTGGGGTTTTTAAACATGTAGTTTTTTTATTTTTTTTATTGTAGTGGCTTGTCATCTCAAACAGTCTTTGAATATTTACAGTAATACAGTACAGGGGGTCCTCGGGTTACGACGTAGATCCGTTCTTAAGATGCGTCGTAACCCGAATTTCGTCGTAAACCGGATTTTGCCTTTGATCTTCCAACCAAAGCACCAATAACATTTCCATCTCAATAATTAGACCACTACGCTGCTTGGTTATCACTGCCGCTTTCATAGGAGCAGATCAGAGCCCACATCAGGTACTTCCGCCCACATTGGGCACGCACATGAGGCTGTCTTCTTCTCCCTACAACCACAACAGAGCGTATTCTTCCGCCGTGCGCCGCGCGCCGTTCGCGTTTGTTTACATCTCTTACCACGCTAAACCGCGTAAGACGGAATGACGCGTAATATATACATATTTTTTTTAATGGGGGCGCGTTCGTAACCACGAAACGTCGTAAACCGAGACCGTCGTAACCCGAGGACCCCCTGTACATTGCACTTTGCTTTATACATGACTTTGAGGATACTTAATTCAACAGTATAATACATTTTCAACACTTAATTTTTAACAAATAATGGGTTGGATGGCTCTCTATAATGACTGTTTGTGATAATTCTCAAAGCCCTTTTCTGTAAAATAAATAATGGCTGTAGGTAAATTTTACATGTTGACCCCCAAATTTCCACACAGTACATCAGATATGGTGCAATTATGGAGTTATACAAGGTTAATAATGCTGCACTGTTTAGTGAGAACTTTACTTTATGCAACACAGCAATCGCTTTGGATATTTTGCTTTTGGTGTAATTTATATGAGACCTCCAGTTTAGACCTTCATCAATCATGACTCCTAAAAATTTTGTTTCACTTACTTACTACTACTTTTAATCTGTATCCCATCTATTTCTAATGATACATCATCTTTTTTTATTTTTATCATTAAATCAAATTAAATTTGTTTTTTTAACATTCAGAATGAATCCATTTAAATTAGCTCTTCGTTTATTCTGTTTGTGACCTCTTTTATATCTTTTCCATGGTAAAATAATGTATCTTCAGCAAATAGAATTTTCCCAAGATCAGATACTTTAACAAAATCATTCATATAAAAAATAAATAATTTGGGCCCAATAATCAAGCCTTGGGGCACACCCCATTTGATATCATATCTTTCTGATTCTGTGTCATTGATTTGTACATATTGTTTTCTGTTTTCTAAATAACTCGCTATCCATTGATGATCCACCCCTCGAATGCCAGACTTGTTAATTTTCTTAAGTAATCTTATGATTTATTACATCAAAAACTTTTTTGTAGGTCAGTGAATATACTTAAGAAATAATTCCCCTTCTCTTTTTTTCTATTTTTTCAGTTAGTTCCATTATTACCATTATGGTTGATTGTTTTGCCCTAAATCCATACTGATTATCATTCAAGATGTTTTGTTTTTGTAAAAAAAAAACCTATCAAGCCTTATTGCAAACACCTTTTCCAATATTTTGTGTGGAAGAAGTGAGACTGGCTTATAGTTTGAAAAGTTGTGTTTGTCACCATTTTTTTTAAGCGGTATTATTTTTGCTAATTTTTGTCAGGGAAAGGTCCCATTGTTAAAGATAAATTGCATATGTATGCAAAAGGCTCAATAACAGATTCAATTATATTTTTCACAATCATCATGTTCAATCCTTCACAGTCAGTTGATCTTTTGTTTCCATAGTTTTTAACATTTTTTCTGATTTTATCTTTTTCCACCTTGTCCAGAAAAATACTGTTCACATTGTCAATGATTATATTTCCATCTAACTTTTTAGAGGGATGACGTGCAAGGCTGGACCCCCACATTAGCAAAATATTCACAAAACTCATTTGAAGTGTTTTTTTCATCAATATTTTTTTTTTACAAAGTAGTGTGGAAAAGGATGTTTCACTGTCTTGCTTATCACTCTATTTATTATTTTGATTTATTTAGTTGTTCACTGTAATATACTTTTTTCTTTTTCTGATAATCCATACTAATTTATTTCTGCCTCTCCTATTTGTGTTTTCAAAAAACATGCATACAGATATTTTTTTTCTTTTTACATGCATTTTTTTATTCCTTTGGTCATCCATGGTTTATCTTCCCTTTTCTGTCGAGAGGTTACTAAAGGGCAATTTTTATTATACAATTTTATTACTGTATCTATAAAAGTTCAAGTATAAGAGTTCAAGAAATCAGCTGCTTTTTGGTCTCCCTGGTTCCCCAAGTTAATGTTAAAATTTCCACATATAAACATTTCCATTAGTCTATCCGTAAATCGTTGAGCACAAGAGTCTGGTGGTGTGTATACACAGCTTACTAAAATATTTTTCTCTGTTACAGATGTAATTTCCACAGTAACAATTTCGATTACATTATTTTCAATTGTTGTTATTTCATTTACCATTTTGCAGTTTAAATCTGAATATATATATACATATAATGCCACCCTTCCTCCTTTTTTGCTCCTCCTATTTACTGAGAAAAGCTCATATCCATCCAGCTGTACTTCCTTCATGATGTCTTCCCTAAACCATGTTTCTGTGATTGCAATGATATTGAACTCTTTCTTAAAATTATTCATATATACTTTTATTTCTGACAATTTACTGTAGAGACTGCGGCTGTTTAAGTGGATGATAGTGAGAGTATCGACGTCAAAGTTTTGATTGTTAAATTGTTCCTCATTATAATATTCACAAGCCATTGTAATTATATGTTCATTTATTTTGTATCTAATTCCGGTATATGATTCATATTTGTTTGTTTGATCTAAACACAGTTGTACATAACCAATCATATATTTTGACACACTTCACAATTAGACATTTCATTTTGCTTGTTTAAATTTGGCAAGATCATCCACATTCCTGACCTGTATGGCATATGCCCCTTCTTTTACCCTTATCCAAATTCGACAGTTCCAGACCCATGTAGCTATTACATGGTTTTGCCTTTTTAAAAGACTTCATGGCTGTATGTGAAAAGCACTAGATAAAAAATATACTTACTTTACTTACTTACCATGTTACAGTTGCTCCCTCGTCAGATGTCATCCCTATATGTTTGAGTATATGTTTGAGTAAACTCATAGAAGAGTAATGCCCCCTCTTTCACCCAGATACAACCTTTAAACCATGTTGTTGTTCTTTCATTGAAGGATTTGCATCATGGGGACCTGATGTGAGTGAGTGTGTACAGATTTTACACACACACAAACACACACACACACACACACACACACACACACAGATGTAGTATTGATCTGCTGTATGGCCTTTTACATTGACACACACACACACACACGCGCATCAGTCCTAGTATCTATTTTGTTGCCGGGTGTATCCATGTGTGAGGGGAGGGGGGAGGGGGAGGTGTGGGTGCGGCGGGGGGAAGTTTAAGGGTGGGTGCTGGGTGCTGAGTGGGGGGGGTCCCGTCACAGCGTGGAGGGGGGGGCTGGAAGAATGATGGTTTTAATCTCAAAGGATCTACGGCATGCAGGTTACAGGGCAAACAGCACTGTATCAATATATGACAGCCGCACTATAGAGCTGTGTGTGTCAGATGCCCTCCCATTCTCCTATAGCCCTGTGTGTCAGATGCCCTCCCATTCTCCTACTATATATTCTTGTGTGTCAGATTCTCTCTTTTATATCTCTCTCTTTTCTCTTCTCTCACCCCTCTCTCTGTCTATCACTTCCCTTTTGCACCCTTTCTGTTTCTCTCCCATCTCTTTCACTTCTTTCTCCTGCTTCCCTCTTCTCTTCAACCTCCATAGCCCTAACCCTAATCCCCCCCACTGTCTCTCCTCTTCCTTTCACCCCCTTCCCTCTTGCTCCTCTCTCTTCCCCTCTCCTCCTCTTCTCTCTCTCCACAGTTGCATCCTATTTCTATCCCCTATCTCCCCTTTATCTCCTTCTCTCCCTGTCTCACTCCCCTCCTTCTTCCTTCCTTCCCTCCCACTCCTCCCCCGACCTCCTCTCCTCTCATGTCCCCCATCATCATAAGCAGTCTTTTCTCTCTCTCTCTCTGACTTTCTCACTCACCCTCGCTCCCCCTTCACTCTGTCTCTCTCCCTTCTCTCTTCTCTCCCTTGCTTCTCTCCCCACTCACTTCCCTCCTTTCCTCTCTCCATCTCTCCTCTCCCTTCACCCTCCCTCCCTTCCTCCCCTACTCTTCCTCCCCACCTCTCTCCATCCTTTCTCCCTCTCACCGTTCTCAGGATGTAATTATAAACACACATACCGTCTCTCCCTCCCTCCTTCCCTCTCTCTCTTCCTCCCTCCCTCCCTCCACCCCCTCTCCCTCCCTTCCTCTTCCTCCCCACCTCTCTCCATCCTTTCTCCCTCCATTCTCCTTCTCACCATTCTCAGGATGTCATTATAAACACACATATCCTCTCTCCCTCCCTCCCTCTCTCTCTCTCTCTCACCCCCCTCTCTGTTCTCAGGATATCATTATAAGCATTCTTACCCCCTCCCATTTCTCTCTCTTCCTCACTCCCTCCCTCCTCTCTCTCCCTCCCTCTCCTACTCTCTGTTCAGGATATCATTATGAACAGTTTCTCTCTCTCTCTCTCTCTCTCTCTCTCTCTCTCTCTCTCTCCCACCCTTCCTCCCCTTCTCTTCCTGGACCACTTCCCTCCTTTCCTCTTTCTCTGTTATCATTATAAACACCAGGATATCATTATAACCCCCACCCCCCTTCCCTCCTTCCCTCTCTCTTTCTCCCCCCTCCTCCTCTCCATTCTCAAGATGTCATTATGAGCTGCTATCTGTTTGCGGTCTGATAAAGTGTCCGTGCGAGGTGGGTTCAGAGCTCAGAGCTGCACTTTCCCCAGGCGCACACATTCATTACATTCATTCAATGCTGGACAATATTTATATAAACTCTGCCATATCTGTGACACCCGCTGGACACATTATTAGGTACACCTCTTCTACTGTGGTACTGTCCATGGTACTGAAGCATAATGACTTCATTAAAGGTCCTATATCACACAAGCTTTAAATCATGTTAGAATGTTGTTCTCAAAAACAGACCTTGAGTTATGTTTTCTTTCATTCACACATGTTTGAGTTATCCTACATATTATTATTATTATTATTATTATTATTATTATTATTATTATTATTATTATTATTACTACTACTACTACTACTACTACTACTACTAATAATAATAATAATAATAATACATAAATGTAATTTTATTTATTTTATCTCCAAAGCTCAAAATGCTCTCTTCCACCTTGTGATGTCATGTAGTGGTAGTTTTGAAGTGAACAGCTCCTTTTACCTTTAGTTCAGTAGAGGGCTGAAATAATCCAAATGATTCTAGTGTGTGGAGTTTAAAAACACAGTGGGGCACTTCTTGTATTACCATATGATCACAAAGTGAAGTATTTTCTCCGTGAGAGAAGAGCTCAGCCTAAATATGCCAGCTTTGTGTGTTAAACATGTGTGAATAAAACAAAACACAACTCCAGATTAGTTTGTGATGAGATCAGAAAATAGCGTAATATGGACCTTTTAAAGCAGCTCCAACATCTCCATGGAGACGAGCAGGTGGCATGCTTTCCACCAGGCCATGTTATGAGTCAGGTCAGTGGAGATGTAAGCCCGCTCAGTGAGTAAAGATGCATGCTTATCATTGATTAACTAAATGTGAGGTAAATGCGATATGGGGGAACATTTCAGGCAAAGCAATTACATCTCCATGGAGACAAGCAGATACAAAGTCAAACCGGTAATTGAGTGAAATATTTCTGCAGTAACTGTTGTGAGAAAAGGTAATTATTTTATGAAAGCAGCTCTGCGTGACATTTCTGGTGGGTTGGTGCATTTCTGGTGGGTTGGTGCATTTCTGGTGGGTTGGCGGGCAACATCTCCATGGAGAAGAGCAGGTGGCATGTCTTCTACCAGGCCAAGTTACGAGTCAGGCCAGTGGAGATGTAAACCTGCTCACATTATATTGATTAAGTCAAATGACAAAGCAAATACATCATTGTGGAGACAAGCAGATACAAAGTCAAACTGGTGACTGAGTGAATGGCTTCTGTGATAAATGCTGTGTGGTGCTGTCCATGGTACTGAAATGTTATTACTTTATTAAAGCGGCTCTGTGTAACATTTCTGGTGGCAACAAGCAGGAGGCATCCCCAAGCCAAGTTATGAGTCAGGTTATGCTGGGACACACTGTTTTTTCAAGATTTTTAGAGCAAAAAAAAAAAAACAAAAAAAAACATCCATAATGAGATTTTTTTTTTTTCTGAAATTCTGAAAACAAATTTGAATGTTAAAAGAGTTACTGTAACTCAATGGGACCACTTCCTGGTTAAAGAAAGGTTAAATAAAAAGGTTCACTTGTATGCAACTTTTCAGGTAATGGGACCCCCAGTAACAGAAAAGTCACATGCTTATTTTGGTGCAAATGATGACATCTAAAACCTCGTCAGGAATGTTTTTGAGGAGAGAATGTTATACTATGGTAGAAACCTCAAAAAAAAAAGTTTTTGCATAATATAATTTTGCTTTAAAGTTGCATTGTGTAACTTTTCTGGTGTTTAACCTTTCTATATTCATTGAAACTAACCCCACTCACATTCAGAATGCTTGTTTCTCTAAGTATTTTTGAGCTATAAAACCATCTATGATTGAATAAATGTAAGGTAGAGCTGTTTAATGTCATAGTGTGGAACATTCCAGGCAGAGCAATACGAAATCCCAGTCAGACCAAAACCAACTCACACTCACATTTATACCATACATTGTGCATGTGTCAGCCTCCTATAGCGTGTCCATTTTCTTTTGTCATTTGCAGTTGTGTTGATGAAGCCCGGTCTCACATAATGACAACATGAGTGTGGAGGTGCCTTCAGGAGGTGGTCACGTCATTTTTCTCACTAGAGCAGAAACGCGGCTCATTTTCACACAGCCGCGCAGACCAAGCAGGCGCTCAGATTCAATGGGCTGTATGGGGAAAGATGGATATTATAGATTAACTCCAAACCAATTATAAACACAAGAAAAACAACCACCTGAGCAACTGCAATGACATTCACACTATTAATAGCCACGGAGGTGTGTGTGTGTGTGTGTGTGTGTGTGTGTGTGTGTGTGTGTGTGTGTGTGTGTGTGTGTGTGAGAGAGAGAGAGAGAGAGAGAGAGACGTATGAGAAAGTATTGTTTTTGATTTATAAAAAATGTAGTGTGTAACTGACATTTATAGAATTGTAGTGTAACTTTTCTCCCTGTGGATGTTTATTTATTTATTTATTTATTTATTTATTTATTTATTTATGTATTTATGTATTTATGTATTTATGTATTTATTTATTTATTTATTTATTTATTTATTTATTTATTTATTTATTTATTTGACAGGGACAGTGTACATTAATGAACATTTCTGTAAATGCACCAGAGTTAGCCAAGAGGCTAGTTTTCATCTGCAGTACCTGGACAGATGTTACATTGTCACCCTAAGAAAAAAACAGGTTAAAACAAAGTACATACAAAATTACCTTATGTTATTGCTTTGTATGGTATTACACCCTTCTATCTTCACGGAGACCAAACCAGAGCAAGTTACAGGTCAGAGCTGTGGAGAGGCGACCCCGCTCCCAGTCAGAATCACCTTTTCTTTTTTTTTTTTAGGTATTTTGGATCTATAAACTTACCTGTAATTGAATACATGTTAAAGATCCCATGACATGGTACTTCTTGATGCTTTTATATGGCTCCTTAATGGTTCCCTAATACTGTAAATGAATCCTTCTTCAAAATCAACACTCAGTGCATGAGAAACAGAGATAAGATGAGAAAGAGTCATAAATATCTCTCTCAAACTCTTTATTCTGGGCGTTGTTGCTTGAATGCAAATAAGGAGAAAAAAGCTGACCAATAGTAGAGGGTGGGGGCGTGGCCAAACGCTCCGGTCTCCGCTGTAGCTCACAGCTGATCCATTTCCTTGTTTTTGCACGGGGGAGAGAGTTGAAGCGTTCCATTGAAAAATAAACACATTTCCACATAAAATAAAATTAAACCACTGCTGTTCAAAGGTCCAGAGGCTCAGATAAAGGACTTCCGAGCCTAGAAACACTCGGACGTGCCTCCAGGCAAATAAAAAAACGCATTTCGCATTGCCTAGCGCATTCGCAGTCCAAACTCTCTGGGCGTGATTTACAGAGACGCTGAGTACAGACAGACGGGGGTGGAACTGCATTTGCATTTCTTTTTTCGATCTGACGTCAATCAGGTGCCTTGTTCAAAGTCGCCCGTTTGAGCTCCGATTTTTTGTAACGCAGAAAAGGATCGCAAATGCTCAGTTTAGACATTTCACAACTTTTAACCATGGGGGGGCCTAAACAGGGTAGGGGAGCTCACATTAACGTTCAAAAACCTCAGAAAGTGAAAATTTCATGCCATGAGACCTTTAAGTAGAGCTGTTAACGTCATACTGTGAAACATTCCAGGCAGAGCAATGACATCTCCACAGAAACAAGTACCGAAAAGTTACATAGTGTTTAAATCCGAGCTGACAAAACTCGTTTCTGTCGTTTTCCCCCTCGCATAACCTCCTGTAGCCGCGTTTGCCCAACAGATTTTGGATAAACCAAAACAATGAATCATAAAGATCCGATTCTTTTAGCCCAAATCCCTCCGAGGCGCGTGTGATCCCTCCTGACACGCGCTTAAACCAGAGCGTACGGGCGACCAGCTGTTTTACGGTAATCATCTGTTTAGTCACAAAACTGGAATAAAAGCAGGTAACGGGAGCAGAGACGCGTGTACGTGCGTGTGGGCGCTCCGGTGCTACTAAGGTGGCGTCCGGGGGGAGGAGGGTGACGTGCGGACCGGGGAGGTGAGGGGAGGGGGCCGGAGTACAAAACGAGACGGAGCGGAGTTGACGAGCGGCAGACGCGAGCGGCACACGAGAGTGGGCGGAGCGCGCGTGCAGAGGAGCGGTGCCAGCGCGTAATTAGCCGCGGATACGTTCAACGGGAGTAATTATGAGGATTTAAGTATACCCAGAGACGTGACCCCGACTTTCCCACACCAGTACCGGGTCTGACCGAAAGCGGATTCTTTAAACTCCCCCGTAGCTTCTTCACCGTGCGCAACACCGGGCTTCGCTCATCTCTGCGCCCGCTATGGGGTTAGACCGGCGGCGGAGAACGTCACTTTCTCTCCAGGTGTAGTCAGTCCTGGTTTAGTCCTGGGTTAAATCTGGATCTACTCCTGGTCTAGTCCGTGGTTTAATCTCGGTCTAGTTCTGATTTTGTTCTGACCTTGTGTAGTCCTGTTTTATTCCTGGGTTTATACTCGGTCTAATTCTGCTTTAGTCTGGTCTGGTTAGTTAGTTCAGCCTTAGTTTAACTAACTAACTAACCAGTTAGACCTGCTCTTCCTGCTTTAGTCTCGGTCTAGTTTTAGGTTTAGTCCCGACTTAGTTATAGTCTAGTTCTGGTTTAGTCCTGGCGTAGTACTGGTCTAGTCCCGGTCTAGTCCCAGTTTAGGTCCGTCTAATTCTGGTCTAGTCCCAGTTTAGTCAAAGTTTAGTCCCGGCCTAGTTCTGGTTTAGTCCTGACTTAGTTATAGTCTAGTTCTGGTTTAGTCCTGGCGTAGTACTGGTTTAGTTCTGGTCTAGTCCAAGTTTAGGTCCGTCTAGTTCTGGTCTAGTCCCAGTTTAGTCCAAGTTTAGTCCCGGCCTAGTTCTGGTTTAGTCCTGATTTAGTTATAGTCTAGTTCTGGTTTAGTCCTGGCGTAGTACTGGTTTAGTTCTGGTCTAGTCCAAGTTTAGGTCCGTCTAGTTCTGGTCTAGTCCCAGTTTAGTCCAAGTTTAGTCCCGGCCTAGTTCTGGTTTAATCCTACTTTAGTCCTGGTCTAGTCTTGGCTTAGTTCTAGTCTAGTTCTGATTTAATCCAGGTTTAGTCCCAGTCTAGTTCTGGTATAGTCCTGTTGGCGCTATGGGTATAGATCGGCGGCGGAGGGCCTCTCTGGCTCTCGCGTTGAACTTCGTGGCGCTGTTCTTGGCAGTGTCCGCGCTCACCACGAGCTACTGGTGCGAGGGCACGCGGAAGGTGGTCAAGCCGTTCTGTACCGGGCACGTGACCACGAGGCAGGCCTTCTGTATCCGCTTCAACAGCTCCAACATCAACGACTCGCGCCTCGTGCAGTATATCTGGGAGACCGGAGAGGACAAGTACGTGATGAGGAAGTTCCACACTGGGATCTGGTTCTCGTGCGAGCAGAACATCAACATGAGCGGTGAGTGGACCGAAGCACGTGCACCTTAGGCAACAGTCCTGGTTCAGTCTGGTTTGAGTTGTAATGTAGTCCTGTTATAAACCTGGACTGGTGCTGCTCTAGACCAGTTGTAGACTTGGTTCAGTCCTTGGCATAAATGAATACATGTGATATTTCTATAAATTGTACATAATATAAAAATAAACACAGGTCATACTCCAGTGAAGTACAACAGGAGAAGGGCCTGTGAATGAATGCTTCAGACAGATGCTTAAAGGAAAATTAACGTTTTTTTTTTTACAATCTGAGCCTTCTTTCGGCAATAAAACAAGTCGTTTTACTCACCCATAGCAGTTTGGTGTCAATTGGAGCAGTATCGCAGAACTTATGTTGAGCCGTTCTGTTCTACTAGTGATCCCGTATCCGTTAGCGTGAGTGCTCGGGGCACTGATTTGCGGTGTCCAAATAACACAAACTTTAGCACTTTTCAAATCGCAGAAGATCGCTGTGTCAGGGTAGACTTTTAGTAGATTCCAAAACGGCCTGAAACCCGATATCGCAACAGAAAAGTCAAGTTCAGAGCGGTGTTAGCTTCTCTCGGACTAGCGGTGTTTACAAAACAGCTGAGTTCACGCATGCGCACTGTCCTCTCTGATGACGTCATCAAATGAAACTATAGCTGGATATCAGGTTTCAGGCCGTTTTGGAATCCACTTAAAGTCTACCCTGACACAGCGATCTTCTGTGATTTGAAAAGTGCTAAAGTTTGTGTTATTTGGAGAGCGCAAAGTAATGCCCCGAGCATATGATACGAGCACCATGTTAACGGATACGGGATCATTAGTAGAACAGAACGGCTCCAACATAACTTCTGCGATACCACTCCAATTGACACCAAACTGCTATGGGTGAGTAAAACTACTTGTTTTATTGCCGAAAGAAGGCTCAGATTGTAAAAAAAACGTTACTTTTCCTTTAAAACCACTTTTACACATGTGCTGTTTTCATGGGGCAAATATCAAACCTAAAATATCGGTTTATCATGAGGGCAAAGGGGCAAAGCAGCAAAACCAAAGGGGCAAAACCAGTGGAGCTCGATCTGTGCCCTGAATGAGCCTGTCCACATGAAACGTGAAACAAAAAGTTCAGTTCCTTCTCTGTCAGTATAAATAAACCAAAGCTAAATTATCTTTTCACAACAGCTTCAGAATGTGGAGCCATTATTCAACCCCAACGATGTGAGTGTTTCAGCTGAAAGGAAGATTCATATTTGTGGAGCCGATCCCAAACAAATAATGAGAAGGAGAAACATTTGTGGATCAGAAGTTTGAAGATTTCTTTGAAAACTGAGAATTTCCTATAGAGTTCTATAGACTTTTATAGAGTTTTATAGAGTTCTATTGAGTTCTATAGCTTCCTGCCCTCTGTCTGAAATGATGACACCATCATATTGTAGAACATGAATACAGTCTATACATAAGTATTCATATGAGCTTATACTTGTTATCAGGCCCAACAGCCCTGTCTCATACTCATACTGAAACATGTGCAGTCTCCTATTAGTACACACTCAGTACAATGGCTCAGATTACACAGAGCAGAGTACAATGTGGTGTGATTGACATGTGTTGTGTTGGGGTCTATTGTGTGTACTGTACAACAGGACCTGAGTGAGTTGGAAATAC
Source organism: Paratrypauchen microcephalus (assembly GCA_036785185.1). Taxonomy (NCBI): domain Eukaryota; kingdom Metazoa; phylum Chordata; class Actinopteri; order Gobiiformes; family Gobiidae; genus Paratrypauchen; species Paratrypauchen microcephalus. The sequence goes on from JAVJIX010000075.1 coordinate 276,714, forward strand.
ATATTGTTCGGAGCATGTGCAGAGTGCATTCACTGGGGAAGAAACAGAAGATTAAAAAAAAAACAACAACACAGATTAGATACAACAGAGGCACAAATGAAGCAGGTCTAGAGCACAGAAACCAGGACTGGACCAGGACCTAGACCAGGTTTAAACCAGGAATTAAACAGGTTTATTATACTACTACTACTACTACTACTACTACTACTACTACTACCGATATTACTGATACTACTACTATGACTGTTATCACTATTAATAATGCTAGTATACCGAAGCTACTACAAATACTGCTGACTACTACTACTACTACTACTACTACAAGTAATACTACTACAAGTGCTGATACTACTACTAAGTCTACAAATAATACTCCTACAACTACTACTACTGCTATGACTACTATCACTAATAATGCTACTAGTATACTGCTGCTGCTAAAAATACTGCTACTATTACTACTACTACTGACACTACTGCTTAAATTAATGTACTACTACTACTGATACTACTGCATAAATTAATGTACTACTACTACTGATACTACTGCTTAAATTAATGATGTGATTACTGCCACTGCTACTATTACTACCACTGTTAAGTGTATTTGGGGGTGAAGAAAGCTCCCTCAGGGCTGAGGTCTGAGAGCGGAGTACAAAACCACTTTACTATTTTATTTTATCTCAATAAAATCCACTAACAGCTCACAGGGGTACCATTCCACTACTGCAGTCTGCTGTTGAGTTTCATAAGAACAGCACTAAACCAGGACTAAGACAACGTAAACAGCAGAATCCAGCCTGAAACGAGTCTATATCACATAAACAAGGACTTCTACCATCTACCAGTACAAGTCCACCAGCAGTTCTAAACCAAGACTTAAAGGAAAAGTAACGTTTTTTACAATCTGAGCCTTATTTCGGTAATAAAACAAGTTGTTTTACTCACCCATAGCAATTTGGTGTCATATGGAGCGCTTCCGGAGATGTTTTAGATTTGCGATCTCCATCATGTGAGTTCTCGGGGCACTTGTTTGCGGCCTCCAAATAACACAAACTTTAGCACTTTTCAAATCATAGAAGGCCGATGTCTTAGCCTACGATTTCGTGTGGTCAAAAGTGCCCTGTAATCCGAGATTTAGCCATAGTTTCGAGTAGATGAGGAGGCCAGTGCGCATGTGCGGACTGAGCTCTCAGCTCCCGGGACCCAAACATGAAACGCAAAGCTGTAAACTATGGATAAATCTCGGATTACAGGCCACTTTTGCTTCAAACGAAATCGTAGACTAAGACATCAGGCTTCTATGATTTGAAAAGTGCTAAAGTTTGTGTTATTTGGAGCCCGCACAGGGCATATTAAATGCTTGGGGAATATATTATATGCCCCGAGCTATGGCTAGAAGTCGCGCTAGGCTAACCGCAAATCTAAAACATCTCTGGAAGTGCTCCATATGACACCAAAGTGCTATGGGTGAGTAAATCAACTTGTTTTATTACCGAAATAAGGCTCAAATTGTAAAAAAAAAAAAAAAAAAAAGTTACTTTTCCTTTAAAGGGATAGTGCGGGGTTTTTTATGTTAATTTGTATGGGTTTCCTTCTAAAAGTTACGTGTGTTGACACCGGCTTACCTCTGACACTAGCTTGTTTTTCTTCTCAAAACAAAAAACATTTGTCCGAAAGGTGATATATTTGCGTCCCAAACAGTTGTCAACGAAACATCCAGCAGCGAACTTAGCGATCGCGTATTGTGTCTGCCGACTCATATCACTGCGCCCACGTTAGCGTATTAGCCTGTTCACTTGTAAACTTCCGCTTGCGGCGGACCGCATCTGCCGTGCACTTCCGCTAAAGGTGAACAAGCTAATACGCTAACGTGAGCGCAGTGATATGAGTCGGCAGACACAATATGCGATTGCTAAGTTTGCTGCTGGATGTTTCATTGACAACTGTTTGGGACGCAAATATATCACCTTTCGGACAAATGTTTTGTTTTGAGAAGAAAAACAAGCTATATTTAATGTTCCAGAGAAGCTACCAGACTTCTCTACCTGGGCTCCAGAAAGCGAGCAGAACCGGGATCAGCTGAGAGTGTCAGAGGTAAGCAGGTGTCAACACATGTAACTTTTAGAAGGAAACCCATACAGATTAACATAAAAAAACAACAACAAAAAACGCACTATTCCTTTAAAGGACTCACACTATTTTCTAACCTGTGTTGTATTGTTGTTTCCTCATCACAAACAGACCTGGAGTTGTTTCATTCACACATTTAACACACAAACCCTGCAGATTTTGTTCTTCTCTCAAACTGAAAACACTCCACCTTGTGATGTCATGCGATAATACAGGAAGTGCTCCACTATGTTTTTAAACTCCACACACCCTCACTAGACTCATCTGAATGATTTCAGATCTGGCATTACCAATCTCAACTGAACTAAAGGGAAAAGGAGCTGTTCACTTAAAAACTACTACTTCATGACATCACAAGGTGGAACAGAGCATTTTGAGTTTTGGAGATGTAGACAGACTAATAGTAAAGGATAATAATAAAGGATGACAACTACTACTAACAATACTACTACTCTGCTACTGTTTCTACTACTATTAACAATACTTCTACTAATACCACTACTACTGCTTCCACTACTAATACTAGTACTAAATTCATCAATATCAATAATACTAAAACTACAATTACTAATACTACTAAATTTTCAATCTCTACTGAACTAAAGGTAAAAGGAGCTGTTCACTTAAAAATTACTGCTTCATGACATCACAAGGTGGAACAGAGCATTTTGAGCTTTGGAGATGTAGACAGACTAATAATACAGGATTACTCACACACACATGTGAATGAAACAAAACACAACTCCAGGTCTGCTTTGAGGAGCGAACATTATAAGATGACTTAAAGCTCACCAGAGTCCATTTTGTGTGAAGAATCCCTCAGTCGTCCAGGTAGAATCCATGGTAAAAGGAGAAACTAAATTTGTCAACTGGACAAAGTTTATTTGGTCTTCAACTCTGATAAATATCCACCACAGGAACTATCCACCCAACCAGGTCACAATTTGAAACACATGAGAGAACAGGAGAGGATCGCTAGATTACTCAAACATGCATGGATGACTCTTAAACATCTTCAGACATGTTTTTGATGAGGGAACAATGCCATAATATGCTAGAAAGCCAAAAAAAAAAAAAAAAAATAGTTGGGGGTCAGTCACCTGGTTTCTTTCTATGGATATGTTTTTGCTCTATCTGGAATCTTCCGCAGTATGGCATTAAACCGCTCTACCTTACATTTATTCAATTAACTGCTAAAAAATAAAACAGGCATTCTGACTGTGAGCGGGGTTGCCTCTCCACAGATCTGACTTGTAACCAAGGTTATAATAGTTTTGGATTTTTCATTATAGTTTAGTTTGAGTTAGTTTTGAGTTTTCCCCCTCTAATTCAGTTAGTTTTAATTAGTTTTTAGAGTAGCGCTGATAGCGCTGATAGTTTTAGTTTAAATTTTTGTCTAACTCCTCAGGTTTAGGTTTTTTTTTTGTTTTTAGTTTTTGGGTAATTTTTTGGGGTTATTTATCAAGTGCAGTATACAAAAAGAAAGTATTGTGTTATCAAACTTACAACAAACAAATACAATTTTAAAACATGTGGGGTTTACCCCCACAACAACCAAAGCAGTCCACAAGCTGCAGCCTTAAGTGCAAAAACAAATAAAAAATACACACCAAATTTATTTTATAGCAATCCAAGGCTTGTAAATGAATTGACAAAAATGAAAATAAAGAGCAATGTATCTATAATTTCAGTTAGCTTTAGTTAGTTTTGTAAACACACTAGTTATAGTGGCACGAAAAAGTATCTGAAGCTTTTGGAATTTCTCACATTTCTGCATAAAATCACCATCAGTTGTGATCTGATCTTTTTCAAAATCACACAGATGAAAAAACAGGTCTGCTTTAACTAAAAACACCCAAACATTTATAGGTTTTCATATTTTTAATGAGGATAACATGCAAACAATGACAGAAGGGGGAGGAATAAGTAACGGAACCTTCTGCCTAAGGAGACTTTGAGAGCAATTAATACCAGTTTGTTTGTTTTTTTTCAAATAATTTAAGTCAGGGGTGTGTCCAATCACTGAGGAGTGGCTTAAAGCTGCCCCGCCCACTATAAAACACACCTGGTAAGAATTGTGTCTTGATGAGAAGCATTGTCTGATGTGCACCATGCCTCACTCAAAAGAGCTCTCTGAAGACCTGCGATCAAGGATTGTTGATAGATTGATTGTTGATGTATAAAGCTGGGAAAGGTTACAAAACCATCTCTAAAAGTCTGGATGTTCATCAATCCACAGTTAGAGAAATTGTCTACAAATGGAGAGAGTTTGGCACTGTTGCTTCTCTCCCAAGGAATGACCATCCACCAAAAATGATGCCAAGAGTTCAGCGCAGAATACTCAGTGAGGTAAAAAAGAACCCTAGAGTGTCTGCTAAAGGCTTACAGAAATCACTGACACAGTCCAATATCTCTCTGCATACATTGACTATCAGGCTTGGGGAGTAACGGATTACATGGAACGGCGTTAAGTAAAAGGATACAAAAAAAAGGTAACTGTATTCCCCTACAGTTACAAAGAAAAAGACGTAATCAGATTACAGGTAAATTTTGTGAAAATGGGGATTACTTAGCAGGATTACAATTTGAAAGCATTTTATGTTATTTCATTTTTTCTTTTAAAGCCGGAGGTCATATGTAGGGAAAACACAACGTACAGACTCGCGCCGTGCGCCGCGCGCGCTCTGTGAAACAAACTTGCAGCGGCTCACACTGAATCAGTGTTGCCAACTTAGCGACTTTGTCGCTATTTTTAGCTACTTTCTGGACCCCCCTAGCGAGAAAATTAGACAAAAGCGACTAGCGACAAATCTAGCGACTTTTTTTGGTGATCAGACGCTCCAAGATCGCGGGAGGGGGAAAAATAATTGCGCCGTTTTCTCTCTTTCCCCGTTCAGAGAAAGAGACAGAGAGACAGAGAGACACAGACAGAGAGGGGCAGTGGAAGAGACACTCACCAGTCTCTCCTCTGCTCCCTCCCATCTCGTCAGATCGCCTCGGAGTCTGGTCATTCCTCTCTCTGTTTCTGTCATTCAGTTTCGGTCGTCACGTGCATATCCCTCTCATTCTTTAGAGCATTTCTTTTTTCTCCTCTTGTATTCAATGGCAATGCCACAACCAAAAGTGTATACACAAAAGTACAGACGGGAGTCTGTACTTTTGAAAAGTACTTTTGAAAAGCACAGAAAAGTTTTAAAAAGCTAGTTCTTTAGCACAAAAAACAAAAAATAAAAAGCTATAGTTTGCCCACTATAGCACAAAAAAAAAATAAAAATAAAAAGCTTTAGTTAAACTACAGCACAAAAAAAAAAAAAAAAAAAAACACAAAATAAAAAAGCAAGCTATAGATCTTGGACTACAGCTCCAAAAAAAATATCTAAAAAATTAAAAACAAATAAAAAAATAAAAAACAAACAAGTATATGTAATAACAACACCAATAAAAGGTTAGTGTCACGGGGTAAGAAAGGTTAGGATGTGCCCCCCCCCCCCCCGCTCTCACGTTTGGATTGGTCTAGCTACTTTTAGCTACTTCTGGGCGGGCCAATAGCTACTTCTGATGCTGGGGAGTTGGCAACACTGCACTGAATTTCACGCAGGTCGCGCACTACGGACTAAACTTGCAGCGGGCATGGTTTCAAAAAACGCATTTAAAACGGGTGGAAATTTAGGGAGAATTTTATTTTTAAAGAAGACAAAGGGAACAACATCACAGTACAGTGCAAATTGTGCCTTCCAGCAGTTAAACACCTGTCAATGTCCAAGGATTCTACTTCCAATCTCAAGAAACATTTACAGGTAAGATCGCTAATATTAACACTTTGATACTGACAAGCCCTAAATGTCCTGCTTCAGTCATGTTATGTGTGAATATGAGTCATTTCTTTGTCTTGATTCATTGGTAGGAGCCAGTTTCGAGTTAGCTATCGACTAGCAAACTATTAGCAAGCTAGCTAACGTTAGGGTGACCATACGTCCTCTTTTGCCCGGACATGTCCTCTTTACAGAGGCTGTCCGGGCTGTCCGGCCGGAGTTTATAAAATCCTTCAAATGTCCGGGTTTTTGATTCCCTTGGAAACGCGCTCTGAGAGGCGGAACCCCGGAACGTGTATTCATTCATTTACAAACAAGCGCGCCACGCTCCGCCCCCCCCCAGAATGGGAGGCAGAATGACCAGGGAGAGGAGGAAGGCAAGGAAGACTGAAGAAAAGGAAAAAGAAGGAAAAAGGGACTGTTGACTTGAGGCATTATTTGTATATTTTTTTTCATTAGCCATTAGACACATTATTTTGAAAAATGGGCTTACTGAACATTGAAGAATAGGCTAACTCTCTTTTTATTTTTATTTTTTCTTTTTTCTTAACTAAGATGTAAGTGTCAGCCTTAAGATTGCTTATATTAATAAATATATTATTTATAAAGCAACTGTTTGTGAGTGTTTTGGGCTATTTTTAGTATATCCAGGTAAAGTGTTCTTTTCTGGGGAATTCAGAAGCACAAGTACGGTCACAAGTACACTTTGTGCATTTGTAGAACGATATTACAATATTTAAACATTATCTAGGCAACATAGTCATGTTAACTGATCCATGAAGACCCTTTAGACAATTCCGAGCAAAGCTGTCGTTAGATGTAGGCCAGGACGCAAGCTGGACGAACATCCTGTCCAGCTGCGGAGATCGGGCAAGATGACTGTCCCGGTAAAACTAAAACTTTAACTGAAAATATAATTTCGTTGAAGTCATAGGTGTTTAGGTGTTTGGTTTAGTGAGTGACCTTGTTTACTAGTGACTTGGCTTATAGTGATAACAGTTGTTAAAACTACACATAGAACTGTACTTGTCCTCCTGAAAACTTAATTGTATTGTAATTTTCTTGTTTTCTTGTTGTTATAGGATATTTGGTGTTAAAGTAATCTAAAAGTAACTGAAAGTAATCAAGTTACATTACTTTAATATTATAGTACCGGGATTACGTTACTGAATACATATTTTAAGGAGTAACTAGTAACTGTACCGGATTACATTTCTAAAGTAACCCTCCCAACCCTGTTGACTATAGGTAAAACACTGGCCAAAAATGGTGTTCACGGGAGGACTCCACGGAGGAAGCCACTTGTGTCTAAAAAAAAACATTGCTGCACATTTAATGTTCGCAAAAAGGCACTTGGACACTCCACAGATGAAAACTAAAGTTGAATTGTTTGGAAGGAACACACAACGTCATGTGTGGAGGAAAAATGGAACAGCTCACCAATATCAACATCTCATCCCTTCCGTGAAGCATGGTGGAGGGAGCATCATGGTTTTGGGCTGTTTTGCTGCCTCAGGGCCTGGACAACTTGCAGTCATTAATGGAAAAATGAATTCAAAAGTTTATCAGGATGTTTTGCAGGAAAAGCTGAGGCTGTCTGTCAGACAGTTGAAGGTAAAAAGAGGATGGATGCTACAACAGGACAATGATCCAAAACACAGAAGTAAATCAACTTCAGAATGGTTTCAGAAGAACAAAATGCATGTTCTGGAGTGGCCAAGTCAAAGTCCTGACTTGAACCCCATTGAGATGCTGTTGCATGACCCCAAGACAGCGATTCATGCCAGACATCCCAGGAATCTGACTGAACTGCGGCAGTTTTGTAAAGAGGAATGGTCCAAGATTGATCCTGATCAATGCGCCAGACTGATCTGCAACTACAGGAAGCGCCTGGTTGAAGTTATTGCTGCCAAAGGGGGGCAACCAGCTATTAAATGTGATGTTTCAGTTACGTATTCCTCCCCCTTCTGTCTTGTTTGCATGTTATCCTCATTAGAAAATATAAAAACCTATAAATGTCTGGGTGTTTTAGTTAAAGCAGACACTTTTTTTTTTCATCTGTGTAATTTTGATGTTGATTTTATGCATAAATGTGAGAAATTCCAAAACCTTCAGATACTTTTTCATGCCACTGTAGTTATTTTTTTATTTTATTTTTCTTTTGTTTTTATTTGTTTCAGTTAACAAAAGTATTTTTTCAATTTTAGTTTGTTTTTTCATTTGTTTTCGTTAACTATAATAACCTTGCTTGTAACTTGATCTGGTTTGGTCTCCATGAAGACCGAAAGGTTTAATGCCATACTGTGAAACATTCCAGACAAAGCAATAAACATGGAGTCAGGCTGCCAAAATACACATACTGTATATATTTTGAGGTTGTCAGGACTCAAGGTGGCCTGTGGTCTGCTAAGTGACCTTCCAATTCAGAGTGTCCTTGTAGCATTAGCATTAGCGATAGCGTTGTCCTGGACTAGCTCCCGCTTTGTCCCTCAGTCACACATTATACTCCAGTGTGTCCAGGGGCCCAAATTGTTATTCATTTTTTACGGGACAGGATGGACTGCCACAAGATCTTAGAGAAAATAATGATAAAAACGAATGGAAAACAAATACAGTGGTACCTCACCTTACGAAAAACCCTACATACGAAAACGCCTTCACGTCAAATTTTGGTCTCTAGATACGAAAGTTACGAAACGCGAAATCTCAAAAATTCAATTAATGCGCGCTCAGATGCACGCCCCAAAACGTAAATACACTTTATCAACACACACGGGGTTAGGTTCCAGAGGTAGCCCACGGTGGGAGAGGTCCACGAGGTAATAATAATAATAAATCATTGCATTTATCTAGCACCTTTCATGACACCCAAAGCGCTTGACAGTTCATTGTTCATTCACTCCACACTTGGTGGTGGTAAGCTACTTTCTGTAGCCACAGCTGCCCTGGGGCAGACTGACGGAAGCAAGGCTGCCAATATGCGCCATCAGCCCCTCCGACCACCTCCAACACTCACGCACACTCAACTTTCATACTAGGCAAATGTGGGTAAAGTGTCTTGCCTAAGGACACAGCGACAGTTTTTTTTGCAACTGGCACCCCACTGTGGCACCTGGAATTCCCAGCGGTCTCCCATCCAAGTACTAACCAGGCCCTGCCTTGCTTAGCTTCTGAGATCTGACGGGATCAGGCTTTGACAGGCAGGTATGGCAGGTAGGACAACTTTGTATTTTGCAATTGTTCTACATGTTTTAGGGCTGTAAATGCCTCACCACACACATTCTACGAGTTTGGCTTTTCTCGCATTTCTCTCTCTTTTGAACACTCGAACTTTCATAGATTTTCAATGGAATGTGGTGATAGTGAAGCGTGGGGGGGGGGGCACGGCTCAATATAGCACCGATCGTGCGAGGGAAGCGGAGACACAGGATTACTATCGCAACAACACATCATCAGTATGGTAAAACTCACCTGTCTCATGACGGTCTAAACCCCGCTCACGTTCCCTATTAGTGAGTGAACAATCCAACGCTTGGTGAATTCTGCTTCACAATGATAGGAAGAGCCGACATCGAAGGATCAAAAAGCGACGTCGACACGGCGCAAGGCCGCGAGTACACCGGGGCTGTGGGCACGGGATGGAGCTGCGGCGCCCGGGCCGTGCCTCCCCCTCGGGGCCGAGCACGCACGGGCGAGCACGGGGTGATTTAATCCTGGTCTGGTCCCGGTTTGGTCCGGGTCTGGACCTGGTCCGGTCCTGGTTTAGACCTGGTCTAGACCTGGTTTAGTTCTGGTCTAGACCTGGAAGTCAGATAGAACCAGAGCCCGCCCCGAGCGAGACCCCGCGGTCTTGCCCGCCGATAGAGCACCTTCTCGGCTTGTTAGCTCACAGTGTCAGCCCCCCGGCTCTGGAAGTCACATAGAACCAGAGCCCGCCCCGCTCTTATTCCCTCTGAAAGAGCGTCTTTCTCGGCCTCTTAGCTCTAGCGCGGAACGCGCAAGGAGAGCGGAAACACGAGCAACGCGCTCCTCCAACGGCACTGCCATGTCCCGGGATAATCCTGGTTTAGTCCAGGTCCAGTCCAGGTTTAGACCTGGTTTAGTTCTGGTCTAGACCTGGTTTAGTTCTGGTCTAGACCTGGTTTATTCCACGTTTAGTCCTGAGTCTACAGTCTCTTAGCCAATCAGGACGCAGAACACAAATGTTACACTATAAAAAAAAAATGTTACACTATAAAAAAAAACTTGGAACGGATCAGGCCTTTTCCATTGAAATAGCTACTCAACTTACGAAAAATTCACGTTACGAAACCACTTCTGGAACTAATTAATTTCGTAAGGTGAGGTACCACTGTAAACATGAATAAATTACTCTATTGATATAGTTTATATGTAATAGCGTTTAACACAAACTACTTAAAAATTTAAATTGAAGTATAAACCAAAATGTAGAAAATACTAGGAAATTCTTACAATTTAATCAAGTATCTCTAGTAGTTTAGGCAACGCAATTATGTATTATAACGTATTAAAAAATAGCTTGCATAATTTAAGTCCCACTACATAAACCCCATTATTGTATATTAAATTCCTATTGTATAAATATACTTTACAGCAATTTTCATGTATCTGCTTATTTTCTGAGTGTGGTCTGTGTCCAGTCAGCCACTCTCATATTACACATAAAGTAGTCAGACCCAGACTCAGAACAGAAACACACATACCAACACACAGACAACCATTGCACAGTGCCATTACCAAATTATATCCTAATTAAACATCTAAACCATCTCCTATATATCAATTTGATTATCCCAGCTGTACATAGACATATAACCATTAAATTTAATACCATAATCTCAGTAAGGACATATGAATATAAATTTCTAACTTCCAAGTTATATTATCTACAAAAGTAACATTTAACTTTGGCTAAAACAACCTCATTTTCAAATATTTTTAATAGAAGTCCTATTCACCTCTCTTATACATTTTCATCATTCACCTGTATTACCATACTGGAAGGTGATACATATACTGAACCACAAATAACCAAAAACATCCATGAATAACCAAAAACACAACAATTTCTTGTTTATTTGTAGTTATACCAATTGAATTTACAGTGAACCCTCACTCTATCACGGTTCACTGTTTGCGCCCTTGCTGTTTCGCGGATTTTTTTTTTTTCACATTTCTTTTCAATTTTTTCATTTTTTTTTTAAATAGTGTAACATTTTTTTTTATAGTGTAACATTGTGTTCTGCGTCCTGATTGGCTAAGAGACTAGACCAGGACTAAACGTGGACTAAACCAGGTCTAGACCAGAACTAAACCAGGTCTAGACCAGGTCTAAACCAGGTCTAAACCTGGACTGGCCCTGGACTAAACTAGGACTGGACCAGGTCTAGACCTGGACTAAACCAGGATTAAATCACTCCGTGCGGCTCTTGCGTTCATTTGTGCATGTTCGGTTTGTGGCTTGAGCTGAGAGCACGCGGTCCGGGGGCCGCGGTTCTATCTTGTGCTTGCAGCCCCGGTGTACGCGCGACACATGCTGCTCTGTCACGGATTTGTCCACGATGAACCCCTCATCGTGGACAAATCCGTGACAGAGCAGCACGTGTCGCGCACTTCTCCAAGGGGTTGGTGCGTGTCGCGTCCGCGCGTCCGGCGGGGCTCCCGGAGCCGTGTCTCCCCCCACGCGTCACTATTAATACATTTTGTTGAAAATCTATGAAAGTTTGAGTGTTTAAACTAGAGACAAATGTGAGAAAATGTTAATACCAGTCTGAGAAAAGTGTATAATGTGTGTGGTGAGGCGTTTACAGCCTTAAAACATGTAGAATAATTGTAAAATATAAAATTGTCCTACTTCGCGGATTTCTCTGGAACCTAACCCCCGCGATAAACGAGGGATTACTGTACTTTACTTATTAATTTCTCTGCTTTTTGCAGGGTTTAACATAGGCCTATATTGTCTATCTGCAAATTGACTCTTTTGAGTATTTTTACAGCAGCAAAATACATCAGCATGTTCATTCTGAACAGGTACAATATCCTTTATAATTTTCTAGTTACACACTTTAGATCTGTTGTCTATCCTATATAAAATGAATTAAAATTAATTATAATTTTTAAAAAATATATTTTTCTATGTATACACATAAATATTTTCTTTAAAAAAAACCTGGATACAGTACTCATAACATCATTTTCTCTTTATCTAATCTAAAACCGTTTTTGATACTCGTGAAGGATAACACGAAACCTTAAAACAGCGCTTACTATTATAAAAACCCCAGCTCTTTGAACCGTGAAAGCCTAACACGTAACCCAGCGCTTACTTATAAAACCCAGCTTTTAAATTTATTCTATATAAATCTAGACTTCACCAAAATTTTTATATCAGAGTCCCAGAATTAGTCACGTCACGTCACGTCATCACATAATGAAATCCCACAGTTTTAAAGTGCATAGAACAGGTTAGACTCAAACAAGGGCCAAACCTGTCTAAATTACACAATAGTTCAGCGATTTTTGTGCAGTTTTATTGACCTTTACTAAAAAAAAAAAAAGGCAGCAAAAAACGGCCCTGGACTTTTTTTTTTTTTTTCCCCAAATAGGCCCACCAACTTTTTTTTTTTTTCATAATTGAATGTATGTACATTGCTAGAGTGTATAATCAACAGTAACAATGATCAGGATAACAGACATCTAACCACTAAGAGTATAAATAGATAATAATATTTACGGTGCATGTATCCTGAGGCATTGTTAGGCACAAGTGGCAAGTAAGAGATGGAAAATATATCTATTAATGCAAAGAATGGCTGTCTGTGTTTCTGTTCCACGCAGAACTCTCAAACCACTCATCCTGAGCTCAAATTTGGAGACCGTCGTCCTACTGTTCTTGATAATGTAAATTCAATTGTATTATATGTAACCTCATTTCAACCTTTACTGTGATTAATTTAAAGTTTTAGCATTTTTCCATTACAAGTTATCACTGCTGCAGTGTCGATTATAGGCGGCCTACTGTATGCAGAAATGAACTTGCGACATAATTAAATTGCAGTCATTCCGTGTGCTTGCTTAGCTGCATGTTTCTTTTGATGTCAATAAGCCGCGATTTCTCATCATCACAACGCAAATCAAGTTAATAGCAGCTGACTATTAGAGGGGTCAATAAGCAGCCTAAGCCGTAACCTGCTGTTTTGTCCTTCTCGTTTACCGGTACCTCCTCTTCCTCTGGCAAGTCCTCTGGTGGAGATCCCCTTGTCTCTCCCTCCCTCTCCTCTCCCACATTAGGCCTACTGCTGCTGCTGCTACTGCTACTATTACTACTACTACTACTGTGGCTGCTGCTGGCGGCACCACTTTGAACGAAAAGCTCTGTGAACTTTCTACATTTGGATGCTTTGTTTTCCAAAAACTTTGTTCTTTTGTCTCTTCTGCCATCCACTTTTCTCCTTGCACTTCTTGCTTGCCATTTTGATTCTTCTTTGTTGGCTTTTAGACTTAAAGGTCCCATGGCATGAAATTTTCACTTTCTGAGGTTTTTGAACGTTAATGTGAGCTCCCCTACCCTGTTTAGCCCCCCATGGCTAAAAGTTGCGAAATGTCTAAACTGAGCATTTGCGGTCCTTTTCTGCGTTTGAAAAAAACACAGCTCAAACGGGCGATTCTGAACAAGGCAGCTATGTTACGTCACATCGAAAAAAGAGATGCAAATGCAGTTCCACCACCGTCTGGATGTCCACCCCCTGTCTCTGGAAATCACGCCCAGAGAGTTTGGACCGCGAAGGAGCTACGCAATGCAAAATGCGTTTTTTTTATTTGCCTGGAGGCACGTGCGAGTATTTCTAGGCTCTGAAGTCCTTTACCCGACCCTCTGGACCTCTGAAACAGCAGTGGTTTAATTTTATTTTCTGTGAAAATGTGTTTTTTTCATTGAAATTCCTCTCCTTTCTTCCTCTGGACTTAAAACGCGGAAGTGAGAGACAGCGCACAGTAACAAGGAACCAGCGGCGCATTTGACCCCCCCCCCCCCACCCCGAACCCCACCCGCTCCTCTAACCTATTTGTGTCCTTCTCATTTGCATTCAAGCAACAAGGCCCAGAATGAGTTGTTCAGAGAGAGATTTTATGACTCTGACTGTGTACATGTGTCTTTCTCATGCACTGAGTGTTGATTTTGAAGAAGGATTAATTAACAGTATTAGGGAACCATTAAGGCACCATATAAAAGCATCAAGAAGTACCATGTCATGGGACCTTTAAAGAATGTAGGCCTATGTTTGACTAATTGACAAATTATCATATTAGCGCCCTCTGGCTGTTAGGTGTTAGCTGTACATTTTCTAGAATGCACAGATTGCCAATCCGTCCCTGACTACTAATAATACTAGTACTATACTGATACAACTACTCATGCTGATACTTCTACTACTACTACTGTTACTGCTACTACTACGATTACTAATGCTACTGCTGCTACTACTATGACTACTACTAATACTACTCCTACTAAGCTGCTACTACAGTAGTAGTGGTGGTACTACTACTGTTACTGCTGCTGCTACTGTTACTATGACTACTACTACTACTTATACTACTCCTACTAAGCTGCTACTACAGTAGTAGTGGTACTACTACTGTTACTGCTGCTGCTGCTGCTACTGCTACTATGACTACTACTACTACTACTACTAGGGCTACTAAGCTACTACTACCACTACCACTGTTACTGCTACTACTGCTGCTACTACTACTACTACCACTACTGCTACTTATACTACTTCAACTAAGCTACTACTACTACTACTACTACTGCTATTACTCCTGCTACTACCACTATTCAGGGATGAAAGAGTTCCGTTTTTTAGCGGATCTCCGCTTTTTTTTCAGCTGTGGGGTAATTTTTTTTTTTTTTAAATATCTGTGCAACTTCGTTGAGAAAGATTTTGGGTGTATACTGTATATATATATACTGTATATATAGTTGTGTTTAGGGTCGCCAACCGTCCCTTGAAAAACAGAATCGTCCCGTATTCAGAACAAAAGTACGTGTGTCTCGTATTAAACTTCGTATTAAACTGCGGGCCGCGCGAGCCCGTGTCTGGAGCCGCGGAGCGAGCGAGTGAGCGCAGCAACAGCGTGTACCATTGCGTGTACACAGGTTAAACTTTATAAAACATCCTGTACCTCATCCTACCTGCCCGTGCCTCACTTAACGCGTCGCTCTTCGCTTTTTCACCTGCGCCTTTTAGTGCGCATAAGCTCCTCCTCAATGCCTCTGATTAGACGAAGTGCAAAGCAAAAACAAATCCAATATATACTACTAGTACCCAGGGCTGGACTGGGACAAAAAAACGGCCCTGGCATTTTTGTCTCAGAACGGCCCCTCATAATTAGCGGAGCACAACAGCCTAATTTATGATTGTGTTCCCGAAAGTAATGTATTTTACTATTGTTATGTCTTGGCCGAGGGGAAACACCTTCTTCACTACAGGGTTTGTAGCATCTTGCTTTGGGAGGTGAGTTAAAAATTCTTGCGTTCTAACAGGCTCTGGACTCAACAGCTTGGCTCGACTAGACAGGAAGAGGGACAGATTATTACGGTTTATATTAAGTGATAAATAGAAAACCAAAAATAAAAATTTTGGGAACTACCTGGAAAAACTGTGGAACTATCTAAACCATCAAAACATTTAGTATCTTTAGGTAACATTTTTATTTTTGATAATGATCAATTAAATCTCAAACTAAGGCAGCATGTGACAAGGCAAGATGGCTGAGCGGAAGTAACGCTGCTCTCACTTAAGGTTGCTTAAGGCTACATCCACACAGCAACGCAACGCAGGATTTTTTTCTTACCGGGTAAAAAAAAATACGTCCACACTGGGAACGGATCAGTAAAATATCACATACACATGGCAATGGCACTGCAGGACACTAAAGAATATGAAAATGGACTTTTAACTTCTACTTGGACACATGACACGTGAGACCTTCGGGACAGGTTCCGGACACCAGGCCCGGCGCCAGACATAAAATATTAAGGGGGCGATGAGTTTATCACAGGGGGCGGGGTCGCGTCGCGTTGCGCACACACACACACACACATATCCCACTCCTTGCGTGTATAATGGGTCAGGCGCGCTCCTCGAGAGCTCGTGTATTTAGACTACACCTTTGTATGAGACTAACTGAGTAAGAGTAAAAAGTGATGAGAGTGTTTATTATTATTATTTGAACGTAGACCCTCGGTCAAGTGATCTCCTGCATACCACAAAACCAAGCCAACAACTGATCTGAGCAACGCTAAGAGACAATACATTAACGCCACACAGCCCTCCACCACAAGCGCAAACACAGCGCAATTGGGCAATGCGCAACAGCGCAACTCTCACATCTGAGGGGGCAGGACTGATGACGTGAGGGGGCGTCGCCACCAAACGCCCCCTCGTGGCGCCGGCTGTGCCGGACACGTCCCTTTCTCCGGAGCTCGTGTACAGAGTGCGATTTAGCTCCGAAACATACGATATTATTATCAGAATTATCAGAAACACTGCAGTCAGTGAGTCATAATTATTATCATCCAAAAGTTCTCTCTCCATTATGCGTAAACCATTTATAAACCAGATCTAAATCTAATCTAAACCAGGTAATAACTAACTGAGGTCTGGGTGGGTGCCAGTCTGTTATGTCCACGGCCTTACGCACAGTTTGCCCACACACGTCGTTACGCACAGACCCGGCACGGCACACTCACGTTTTGAACATCTTCTCCATGTCTTTGACCGGTTTTCGGGAGAACTCCTTGAATTCGGTGTAGGGGTTGAACACTTTGTTCATGTGCACCTCTCCGCGGCCCTCGTTCAGCTCCCCGCGCCGCTGCAGCTTCGCCCCCAGCTCCAAGCCCGCGCTCTCAGTGCTGGGTTTGTGGGACGCCAGGTCCACGGCCACCGGCTCCGCGTCCCCGTCCCCAATGAACAGGCGCCGGTTCAGTTTGGAGGAGAGCTCGTCTGTGGCAATGGTCCGGACGGTTTGGGGGGGAGTGCGGAGATGGAGCAGGCGGGTTTAAAAGAATCTGGCGCATGTTGTGCTGTAAGCTGCAGTACTTTTTTTTTTTCAATAACGCAAGTAAACTTAACAGTGACTGCTGCGGCTCCTCTCCCTGTCCCTCTTCAGCCTGGGCTGCAGAGGACATGGAGGCTCCAGCCCCTCCAGAGTGAGGCTTTTTAATGTTTTCGCCCGCTAATTCTCCGCACCTCCTTTCTTGCGCTTTTCCGATTATGAAACTGGCGCGGATCAGCGCAGGGAAAGGGGTGGGACCGCTCTCGTAAGCTTCTATATCCTGATTGGTTTAGTCCACTGTCTATATTGAAGATGGACCAATGGGCCGCCTCCTTTAAATTGTGGGCCGGTGACCGGGCTCTAGGTTAAAAATAAATAAATAAATAACAGCATCGGCCCCGGCCCCCGAGGACTGTCGGCCCACCGGGAAAATGCCCGGTATGCCCGATGGCCAGTCCAGGCCTGCTAGTACCTGTTAATAAAATGTGTTTTTTTTGTACTTTTATGTACAGTTTTACTCTATTGCTAACATATAGCATATAGAAATCCAAATTTCAGAAATTTAAAATTTTCCAGCGGGGGGGGGGGGGGGGGCGTGACTTTCCGCTTTTTTCATGTTTGGCCACTTTCATCCCTGCACTATTACTACTTCTACTACAACTACTACTGCTAATACTACTACTACTGCTACTACTGCTCCAACAATTGTGATTAAACTACTCCAAATGAATGACAACAACTTGTTTGTGTTAAATGTAGGTTCTGTGCCGGACCTCTGCTTTTGTCAGTAGCGTAAATAGTGCATGGTGTGTATAATGTACACTTGACTTTGTCTTGTTGAAAACAGCGAGGAGTGGAGGAGTGGATGACATTTAGTGCAAAATGTTTTGACAAACACAATAAAGTTCTATCTGAAAACAAAAAAATGTTCCCTCTCTTTCCCTCTCCAGCACTTCTCTCTCTCCTTCCTCCCCCCTCTCTCTATCTCTTCTCCCTCTTTCTCTCCTTCTCCTTCACTTTTTCCCTTCTTCCTTCTTTCTATCCATTTCCTTCTCTCTCCACCCTTTCTTTTCCTCATTCACTCCCTCTTTCTTTCTTTCTTTCTTTCTCTTTCTCTCTCTCTTTCTCTCTCTCTTTCTCTCTCTCTCTCTTTCTTTCTCTCTTTCTCTTTCTTTCTTTCTCTCTCTCTCTCTCTCTCTTTCTTTCTCTTTCTCTTTCTCTTTCTCTCTCTTTCTCTCTCTTTCTTTCTCTTTCTCTTTCTCTCTCTTTCTCCCCCCTCCTCTCCCTCCCTCCCTCTCACACATTTGTATTGATGGATCTCCCTCATTCTCTCCCTCCCTCCTTCCCTCTCTCCGTCGGTGTGTATAATCTGGTGTGCAGGTCTGGTGTTGTAGGTGACAGGGGCAGGCAGTTTAGAGCTCATGTAGTGCAACTGATGGACAGTGGAGAAGGTGGAACTAAACATGTTCATGTAATCTGTGATTGCACCATCATTTAGCAGCCTGTGCAGGAAGAGCCGTCAGTGGGCCATGTGGAGACGGGAAGTTGGAAATTAAAGGTGCTGTACCTGATGACTTACTGTCTTAATGTCTTGAATATGTGTCCCACCATGGAAGCTGAGCCCACAAGTCGCCATTACAGATTCTCAGGACATGCGTTTTTTTGTGGGGTTTTTTTCTTTTTTTTTTCAAAATTAGTGATTTTCGTTTTTTTTGCATAATGTGCTAGTTGAGATCATGAAGAAGCCTCTCCATGTTTCAGATAACAGCATTAGTGACGTTAAAAACATACATTTTTAATTTCAATTGGGCTTGTTTTTGCCGAATGAAACGGGTGTGTATAAATCAACATATTTCGACAAGCTCGCGCCCTCGCCAATCCTGTAGCGAGAAGGCAGAAGGGGGATTCCCCTTACGCCTATCAGCTGTGAAGAGCTCCTGCATATGTAAGCGGCACTGCCAGACAATATGGACATGAAAATTGACTTAACTTCTACTTGGACACATGACACGTTCGGGAGACCTTTGGGACAGGTTCGGGACACGTCTTTCTCCGGAGCTCGTGTACAGAGTGCGATTTGGCTCTGAAGGACACAATACATGTGGAGATACGCCTAAAACACTGCAACATGGCGTGAGTCATAATTATCATATTTCTGCATCAAATGGACTTTATAGACTTTAGGACATGTTTAAATACTAATTCAGCTGTCGTGTGGCGATCACATTGCGCTGTGCTCTGTGCGGACCGCGCTGTGCGGCTGCTCACTGCGTATTTTGGCTCCGCGGATCTTCATTCACAATGCGGCTAAGCTAATGCTAACGCTAGCATTGAAACAATGCGGTGGGCGCGATCACGAACAGTCTCTTTAGGTTAATTTCCACTCTATTTTTGTTTATAGAAAAGACGAACATTTTGCCATAGGCTATAGCGGTAGAGTAATACTTTATTTTGATTCAACTTGACCCGTTTCGGTACTTTTGTAACTTTTTTGACTCAGCGCTTGTGTAGCCATGAGGGTTTGAAGAGACGCGTAGCATTTGAACCTTAAATGTTTTCTTTTTATAACTTTTTTTTGAATGAATTAGCCTGCAATGCCAATACTAATTGATTTATTTAATAGAACTTTGAAAGTGCACTTTACTTTGTTTTTGGAATTAAAGCTAGCTTGTTGAAATTATTGAATTGTTATTATTGTCCATTTTGATGTGACCAAAAGTTTATTTATAGATATATGGCATGTATTTATTTATTGTTATTTATTTATCTTCTTACGCTGTGACCGGCCCGTGCACGGTCCCTTTCACGTTTTTTTTTTTCTTTCCATATAAGAGCAAACATTCCCGAACGTGCATCATGACACTCTACACATCAAATGAAACCTTACAGTCTCCTCTTTTTGACTATGCAATTCATTTCCCGGCACAACAATCACTCCCCGAGCACATGGGGCTTTTATACGGAAAAGAACAAAACGAGGTTTGTTACTTCACTTACCTTTGAAGGCTCTGGACAGGTCAGACATCTGTATTTCACGATAAGCTTGGCATCAATTTGTCCATAAGGATCCAGCGAATAAAATCCAGTAAAACAATTTAGTCCAAAGCACGTGTTAGATCCAATACGACAGCGAAAGTCTTCCCAACTTACATAAGCGCCAGTGTTTTTTTCCCACTTCTTTAGCCTAAATCAAGCAAAATATAACTTTCCTCACTAAAACCGCGCTAGCAGCAGCTAAACATAAGGGTAAGCTATAGATTGACACTTAGATTATCCATAAAGAAGCGGCGTGGGCTGTTCTAGAGCCATAAAGGTCCAATCATGTGTGACGCTCCGGTAAATATCAGCTAAGAGTTCCGCCCTTGCTGAGTCAACAAGTTAGGTTACACAGGATGATTGACAGTTCAGGCGAACAGCCAATAAGGCGCTGAACAGGGAGACATATAGTTTGTTAGGCCTTTCACAACAAGCTCCACGTGAAACAGCTGCGTAACGCGAAATTGCGGTCCGTGCGTAAACGGTGCGTAATTTACGCACAGCGCCATGCGTCTTGCGCCTTTGCTGTTGATTTGAGTTTCCTTGATTGAAAATATGGCTAAAAGGACTGGAAAGAGAAAATATTTAAGTTTGGAGGCTGCAGATTTCAGCTCTGGAGTAGTCGGAGGTGGAGAATCAGGAAACAGATATGGGCTGTGTGGAGGAGGCGTTGTTTATGAAGGATGTACTGGATGTGTAAGTATCATTTTATTATGTATTTGATGTAGTATTTGAATAAAAATAAAATAATTAGATTTTTTTGTGCATTTAGATCACTTTTTGTAAAATAGACCTACTATTATTTATTGGGTGTTTAGATAAAATAAATAAGAAAATAAATAAGAATAGATTTTAGTTTTTAGATTTAGATTTTTGTCTTAGATAGTTTTTGTTTTGTCTTTATTGTATTTTGTACACTGTGTTTTTGCACTACTTGGCCAGAGAGAAACAAAATTTCGATTCACTATGTTGAACACATATGGGAGAATTGACAATAAAGCTGACTTTGATCTTTGAAAATAACATTTTAGAAAGCATATTTTGAGCTTATTTCCTATTATATTTTTGTGTTTTTCTTACTAGTGTCATCACTGTGTACCAATAAAGCCCAACTGCAGATAAGGAGCCCTACCACGACTGGAGCAACAAAGAACGGATGGGCAGCAGTGGTGACCGCACAAATGGCAGGCTGAAGTGTAGAAGATGTCAGTCAAAGACAGCTGTAAAATGTTCTACCTGTGACACTGCACTCTGCTTTATTCAAACAAGGGACTGCTACAGTCAGTGGCACACACCAGACTCTTAAGTGTGTAAATACCTGTAAATATGTGTGGAACGTTTAGTGTCCATGTTTTTTTGAAAATGTATACAGTGTGCAGTGTTATAGAATTTTTCAATACATATTTTCATTTTCAACACGTGTTTGGTCTATTTTTGATTGAAAAAAACACTTTTTTATAGAATGTAATTCTCAGGGACATAATATAGTGACCTTGTGTGCAGAAATGGATTCCTCTAGTTGTAAGCTTTCAGTAGAGCCCTCAATGATGTCTGTAGGTTGAATGAGTCAAAAGTTATTAAACGTTTTCTAAATGTTTCCAATTTGGATAGGTTTGGATAGGTTTGGATAAAGGCATGATCCTGTATAAAACGCCTGGACAAAGTATAACAAAAAGTGGAGTAAAAAGTTTATTTTTACAGCTATTGATTCCCAATTTGAAATTTGAGTGGTCAACAACTTATTGTATTGAAAGATAGTGTATTTTAGGCCTCAGCTATGAACAGCAGCTATAGACACCTTTTATATTTAGAAAAAAATTAGGCGAGGATAAAAAAAACACTTTTTTTTTGGTGTTCCAAGGTGTATAACTTTTTTCCAATCACATTTGGAGTGAATGTAAATGCTGAGGGTAAAACTAGAGAATGTTCCCTTTACACAGAGACCAAACATTTGTATATAATCCATATACTTCAATAACAGGAATGATTTTAATTTGGAGAGGTCCTTTTAGGGACAATTGCTCAAAAAAGGCCCTCCACTGTAAGGGGTTAGTATATTACAGCGCTCTCAAGTCTCACGCTTTGAGAGTGTGACACACGCAACGTGTTCACACGCTCACACGCCACACATGGTATTTCTCCCGCTGAAATTTTGTTAAGCAATTCAAAACTCTAGCCACTGGTCACAGCGCTTCTGTGCCCAGAAAATCGGTCTTTGTGGCTCAGAAGAGTTAGTTATGCAGGCACCGCGCCGTTTTCAGCGAAAAAAAACTCACTCGCACCCCCCACCCCCTCTTCCCCGGTATATAGTATATATATATATATATATATATATATATATATATATATATATATATATATATATATATAATGTGCTATATTATGTGCAATACGAAATTCATTTGAGCAGTATTACCTTCTGAGAAATACTCCTTAAATACCTGTACCTTGGTATTTCATTACATATTTTATTACTTTTTTATTATTATTATATTGGTTACTTTGATATGCTATTAGTACTTCCTGACTATAAGTAAATTTTGTAGTTGTGCCACAGTGATAGTCATGAAATTAATTAATTTAAATATGGTCAGATTTTCACATGTAAGACATCATTGGAAAGCTTAGAACCTGTACTTTCAGAATCTGTGAATAACTCAAAATGCCTCCGGGACGACTTGGTATTGGTTTTCCTGTGGCTGGACACATATGTGAAAAACAGTTCTAGTTCATTTGAAACAGTTTGCAATGGTCCAAAGTTCTTCCTCACTGATCTGACGCATTCAGAGTATCTTAATGATTCACCAGGGCTGGACTGGGACAAAAAACCCGCCCTGGCATTTTTGGCTCAGAACGGCCCCTCATAATTAGCAGAACACAACAGACTAATTTATGTATGTGTTTTCCAAAGTAATGTATTTTACTGTTACGTCTTGGTCGAGGGGAAACACCTTCTTCACTACAGGGCTTGTAGCATCTTGCTTTGGGTGGTGATTTAAAAATTCTTACGTTCTAGCAGGCTCTGGACGGGAAAAGTAGTCTACTCTCTCTTCTCTCTCCTCAACAGCTTGGCTTGACTAGACAGGAAGAGGGACAGATTATTATACAGGGGGTCCTCGGGTTACGACGGTCTCGGTTTATGACGTTTCGTGGTTACGAACGCGCCCCCATTAAAAAAAATATATATATATATATATTACGCGTCATTCCGTCTTACGCGGTTTAGCGTGGTAAGAGATGTAAACAAACGCGAACGGCGCGCAGCGCACAGCGGAAGAATACGCTCTGTTGTGGTTGTAGGGAGAAGAAGACAGCCTCGTGTGCGTCCCCAATGTGGGCGGAAGTACCTGATGTGGGCTCTGATCTGCTCCTATGAAAGCGGCAGTGATAACCAAGCAGCGTAGTGGTCTAATTATTGAGATGGAAAGGTTATTGGTGCTTTGGTTGGAAGATCAAAGGCAAAATCCGACTTACGACGAAATTCGGGTCACAGGCCACAATTGACAATCTGATCAACTCTATGCGAAGAAGATGTGTTGCACTGCATGAGGCAAATGGTAGTCACACCAGATACTGACTGGTTCTGAGTCCCCAGACCCCCAATAAAGCAAAAAAAAATGCACATTTCGGGGTGGCCTTTTATTGTGGGCAGTCTGGGGCGCACCTGTGCACTGGTCATGATGTCGGATCGGCATCTTGATGTGGCGCACCTGTGAGGTGGGGTGGATTGTCTCGGCGGGGCAGAGGTGCTCGCTGTCACACATTTGGACAGATTTGTGAACAATGTTTGAGAGAAATGGTAGTGTTGTGTATCTGGAGTGAATTTTGGATCTTTGGGTCCATCTCAGGAAAAATGGGAGCAAAAACAAAAGTGTTGCGTTTATATTTTTGTTGAGTATATATATATATATATATATATATATATATATATATATATATATATATATGTGTGTATGTGTGTGTGTGTGTGTGTGTGTGTATATATGTATGTGTGTGTGTATATATGTGTGTGTGTGTGTGTGTGTGTGTGTATGTACAATCAGCTTTAAATAGAAAAGTAGTAGTCAAATATAAAATACAGTATCAAATATGATGTACAGTACCAGCTGTATACAGTTGTAGGGAGTATTATCTATTCAATCAACATGGTTTGTTGTTTAGACGCGATGTAAATATAATCAAGCAAACAGACCACTGTAGAACTTTTTTTCTTTTTAGTTAGCTGCCCACTAGCTACTACATTTCCAGTCCATTTACTGTATGCCTAAGTGGGCTAATATCACGAGGGAAACAATAAATGATTTAGGGTGACCTTGTTGTAACCATGATAAGATAAGATAATCCTTTATTTGTCCCACAATGGGGAAATTGCAGTGTCACAACGCAAGTTTCAGAAACAGCTGGAAAAAAGAGCATGCATCAAAAATTAAGATAAATAATAATAAGTATGTACAATCAACTAAAAAAACACAACACTGTCAGGTTAAAGGCACAGGAACGCTGCACAATAAATGTCTTTGATTCTGAGCAGTGAACAAACAGCAGTTAAAGTGACTCCAGTTCAGTAATATATAATATCATTACAATAAAGTGACTCAGATGATTATGTACAGTGCAGTGATGGACAGTGGTTGTTACACAAATAAGTAGCAGGTAAAGTGACTTTAAATAATATTGCACATGTAATTATTACTATGGAGATGACACATGGTTGTTATGGAGTTGAACATGACTAGCATTGAACATGGATTCTTGTTAATATGAATTATGTTCTTAGTAGAGGCAAATAATCACTAGAGCTTATACAACATAGTCCGGGCTAGTACCCCACTGCAGATATTTTGAGCACTCAAACTTTAGCGCTAGCTGACCGGCTACTGCATCGCAACCACTTGTTACCACAGGATATTCATTCATTCATTTATTATTCATGCCGTTTTTGCGACCACACCCCCAGGTGAAATTCGCCTAGCACTTGGATTTCACTGCGGAAACGAAGCGTTTTTCTCATTGAATCTACATTCACGTAGGTCACCTATTTTGGCTTCAAAACAACAAACTTTGCTGAAAATTTGCCATTTTCTATCTATGCGGCATGCCTGTCCATCACCTAAAAGTCCAGGTATTATCCTAACATTACTTCCTGCTTACCTGCTGTAATACACCTCCCTGGTTACTGTCTCTGTCCCTCGGGTGTCCTGTCCACAGTCTCTGGCTGCTCCTCCTCTCCCTCGCATTCCCTCGGGTTCCCTCGAGTTCCCTCTGGTTCCTTCAGGTTCCCTGTCCACAGTCTCTGTGGACTCTGCATTTTTCACAACTCTCAGAGACAAGAGCATGCTAACTGTGCACTTCCTGTTTCACAGAGAATAAAATGCTTTCTAATTAGATGCAGATATTCCACAGCTGTCTTATTGATACTCTAAGAGATGACTTTAAGAGCTGCTTATGACCAGACTGTATATAAAAAGGACATAGCTAACCCATTAGCATTCCAAACAGGAAGTGGTCATGGGGTTGCTTCGGCTCCATTGACTCTGGCTCCAATTGACTTTACATTGAAAAACTGTGACTCCTCTCTGTAACTGCTGCAGTGAGCCTCATCATTTTGGTCTTAAAATGTTTGTATTGACCTGCTCTACATGATCCTGGGGTTTTTATTTTGCCATTTGTCTGTAAATGAATTCCTATTCCTAATATGAAGCTTGTCTCCAAATTTGCTCTTATAACTGAATGGGTGATGTCACACTCCCTTATACATGGAGTCCACTTCTTTTTACAGTCTGTGGGCAAGACACCAATACAACAGAGTTTCAACACCAAATATGGTAGAAGACCTTCCAGAGGAAATGTCTGTCAC
Organism: Paratrypauchen microcephalus; assembly: GCA_036785185.1. Classification (NCBI taxonomy): domain Eukaryota; kingdom Metazoa; phylum Chordata; class Actinopteri; order Gobiiformes; family Gobiidae; genus Paratrypauchen; species Paratrypauchen microcephalus. The sequence goes on from JAVJIX010000075.1 coordinate 302,634, forward strand.
ATCACCACAGACCCAAACAAAAGAGTGGGGAGAGAGAGAGGCTCAGGAGAGGCATCAACACAGAGGACACAAAGGAGGGCTGTTACTCTCTTTACACTGTTTTTGAAAGGCTTTCTATCATTAATGTATTTTACTGCTTAATGAGCTTAAACTAAATAAAGTGATACAGATCAATTGAAAAACAAAAACTCTTTAATAAATGGAAATATTAGAATTCTGGATGTAATGTTCTCATAGATAAACTCCTCCTCTTTGGGCAGTATAAATCTGAGATCAGCCGTGTCAGGTTGGTCATGGGCTCAGGGGAGCAGTCAAACTGCCAACATTTTGCCATGTGGCAACGATCTTAAACGTGGGAGGGCATCATTATAAATCCTTCTACAAACACATGATGATGTAACCCTGTAACAGATTGTTTCCGCTGTTCGAACACATGTCTCTGTGGTGACTCAGTACATCTCACCTCATAGACACACACACATGCACACACACACACACACACACACACACAGTGTGTGAGAGGCTGGGGGTTGTATTGGTTCTGTGGACTAAACTCTGAAACACATCTGAAAAACCTCCTTAAAACAAAGACGGGGCATTATTCAATCAAAATGTCCAAAAATTTGAAACAATTTCACTTAAAGGGACAGTGTGTAGGATTCGTGGCGCATAGGTGGTTAGTAGCTATTCCACTTCCTCTTTTGGCTATGGCAGACCTCGAGGGTCACCCGGACGCGACGTAGCGCCGACATCGCGCGTGCCCGCGCACGAACCGCGCACCGCTGTATACATAAAACGCGGTCCCCCGTTCACTTTTTTTTTTCTTTTCGCATGAAACCACACATGGGGGAAGGGGGGAGCCATATGCAGCGCGGATGAGCAGCTGCTAGCAGGAGCCGAGGCGAAGGATGAGCCCAAATGTCCTTCTGCGGCTCTCGTATTCAAAATGGCTGCCTCTATATGGGGAAGATCCCCCTTTTATGTGACTATATCTAAGTCCAAAAGAATACTTTGATTTCATGATGGAAGTGAAAAGGCTTGGAAAACAATGTATTTTTGAATGGGTATCTTCAATTTCAGTAATTAACAGGTAAAAATCTTACACACTGTCCCTTTAAGTATTATATTATTTTTATTGGAAACCTTTAGTCACTATATTCCAACCTTTTTTCAATGCTCAATAGAAATAATCATTTGACTAGTCGACCTGTCAGCCTGACCCAGGGCAGCTGTTGCTTACCACCACTGCATGAATAATGCATGGGCATTAAAGTGACTTTGAGCGTGTGGAAAGGAGCTTAATAAGACTCATGCCATGATTCATCCAATCACAGATAGACTGGAGCTACATTAGCAGGTTGCCAGATTCATCATTAATCACCCTCTTGCCAGCTGCTACCACTGTTATGCCCTTGGGCAAGACACCCCGTGTCTCTAGTACAGTAACTGTTTGAGTGATAGTTGGTGCCATGTTAATAGAGCCACAGTGTAGTACAATACACATGAGTTTCATGTTTCTCTTCTCTCACAGGTGAGAACTGCAGGAGCTTCATCTATGTTGCCCCAGCTAACGAACGAGGTAAGAACCACCGTTTATCCTCCACCACCAGAGCTCCTGAGCCCCTGCACATACTAGTGTGTGCTTCACTGAGCTGTTTGAGCTGTTGACAGGCAACTGACAGACCTTTATTGCAAGTACAATGTCACATGCTTGTTACAGTATTTTCACAAACTCACACAGATACAGAGCCTGTGCAGTGAAAGTGAATGGGGAGCCCACAGCGCCCACACCAAGCGGTTTTGTGGGGAGCAACACGTTCTGTGTGTGGAGATTTCAGGAAATAGAATCAGACATATTTTTGACTCTTGCTAAGAACAGAGATCATGTATTTGTAGTTGTAATTGTGCATTCGCCAGCAGCAGAAACATATTTGTGATTTCAAATATCATTTTGAAATTAGAGGGAGACTCAGAGCATCAGAAATTCGAGGTGGTGGTGACCAGACTCTATAAAAAGTACAGAGAGAGATCACAGATTTACAGATTTACGATTCAGTCTGGTCTCTTTCTCCAGAAAGAAATCAGTCTGGATTTGCCAGGCAACATTTAAGTTTAATGACACACCCCACTGGTTTGTTCCATTATGCATCCAGCTTCTGTAATGGAGTGATAAAAGTTTACTACGATAGACTCTGTAACCTCCCCCTCTCCTCTCGCCTCTCCTCTCTCCTATCTTCCTCCTCCTCAGCTCTCAGTATTGATCTGACTAAACAGTTTGAGAGGAAAGCACACTTGTTTCATCACCTTCATGACTCAATAGATTGCCGTGCTGATCCAAAAGTGGTCCAGACTCATTTTAAATTCACTTAGAGGCACTATGAGTCTCCACAGCAAACAGGATAATCCCTCGTCTCATACAGGGCTGGGTAAAGCAGCACCATCTTAAAAAGATTTCATTCAGAGTATCCTAATTATTCACCACGAGTTTCAGATTCAGAATTTTGCCCGCACGTTAAAGCTAACAACAACTAGCATGCTAATGTACACTTCCTGATTATCGGGCAATAAATCGCTTTATAATTAGATCATGCAGTGGACTTATTTTGTACCTTATTTGTATCTTATTTTGACCTCAAGAGCTGCTTATATGATATATCTGTATGGGGCAAGACATAAAAGACAAAAGGCAGCTACAGGCACTTTAATTATAATTTTTGTTCTTTGTAATTTTGTTTTTTTCAAGATGCATTATGTAACTTTCTTGTGGTTAATCAGCCCCCTGCTTGTCCTGTCTACTCCTTATCTGGAATGGCTCCTGTTGATGTAATTGGAGGAGGGACCCCAGTTGAGTTTTAGCCAATCACAGCAGCCGACTGACATGCTTCGATTTTGTACAAATTTGCAGCATCATACCTACTGTTACTGAAAAGGTATGGTAAAGGTGGTATTATGCAAATCTGTTTTGTTTGTTTTTTAAGCTTTCTCCCATGTTATAATGCTGTTCCCTCATCAAAAATATGTCCACGCATGTTTGAGTAATCTAGTGATCTCTCTCTGGCCCCTTACGGTTAGCAGCATTATGTTCAAGGCTCTGCCCACAAGCCACATGACAATTCTCCATAAATATACACAAACATGAGTGTTTTATGAGCATCACAGCAGCAGGAGCAAGAGAAGAACTCAGCACAAGACTGTTACAGGCCCAAGATCATAGACCTTATACTGCTCTTTTAATATCATCATTCTTTTAACTTTAATTCAGTTGTACATGAAAAACAGACTTATTCTTCCTCAACAAATCAGTGATTTACACAGGCTCACCTGTCCACTGTTCTGCACCTGTCCACGTTCTGCACCTGTCCACGTTCTGCACCTGTCCACGTTCTGCACCTGTCCACTGTTCTGCACCTGTCCACTGTTCTGCACCTGTCCTCTGTTCTGCACCTGTCCACTGTTCTGCACCTGTCCTCTGTTCTGCACCTGTCCTCTGTTCTGCACCTGTCCACTGTTCTGCACCTGTCCACTGTTCTGAACCTGTCCACTGTCCACTTTTAGTCTAAAACCAAAATTTTCTCCATTTCCAATATTCAAAAGAAAGTTTATTACAAAAAACAGTCTCAATGCCTATTTCAGTGTTTGTTTGTTTGTTTTTTTAACTATGTGCCCCTATTATCCCCTCCCACCCCTTCCCTGGTCAGCCAATAATTTAGTTACCTCTAGATGTAATATTTAGGGAGTTCAGTTTACTTAAAGAAGGGTTCCCAGATCTCATTGAATAATTGTAGTTTTCCGTTGATCTTATGTATAAGGCGCTCATGGGAGGCGGTCTCAGACAGAGTTGAAAGCAATTCTGTGTATGTTGGTATCTCGGGTGTCTTCTAGGTGTTTAAGTATCACTCACTTGCTGTAATTAGAGCTACTTTTACCCATGTTGCCTTGTTATGACTATAGTTTTCTTTTAAATCGACTTGGTTTAAGATGCATGTTCATATAAATCTTAAACACAAGCTCACAATAAATGTACATCTGTGGTGCTAACATGTACTGAACTAACAAATACTGAAATAATGAGTACTGAACTAACATGTGCTGAACTAACAAGTAGTGAACTAACATGTACTTGCCTAACAAGTACTTAAAGGACTATATCGGAGTTGGGCTATATCCATTTAACATGAGTCATCATCCAATGGGAACCATGACTGGATCTCTGGTTACAGGCCACTTTTGACTCAAACGAAAGTGTAGACTAACACATTGAACTTTTGTCATTTGAAAAGTGATAATGTTTGTGTTATTTGGTGAATTGCAACATAGTGCCCCGACCACTCACATTAAATGGATATAGCCCAACTCTGAAATCTCCGGAAATACTCAAAATTACACCAAAGTACAATAGGTGAGTAAATGACATTGTTTTATCACCAAAATAAGGTCCAGATTGTAAAAACATTAGTTAAACGGACAGTGTGTAGGATTGGTGGCGCATTGGTGGATGGTGGGTATTGCAATTCCGGTTTTAGCTACGGCAGACCTCGAGGGTCACCCAGGCGCACCGTAACGCGGACAGCTCGGCGTACCCTGAGCCGCGCACGAACCGCGCGCACCCGTGAAGCGCACTCGGCGCTGTGCGCGGGTGGGGGGAATCGGGAACCAGACCACGGAGGGCGGAGGTCAGTCTGAACCCGGGGTGCGGGCCCGCGCTGCAACAAGGCTTCAGCCGCAGTAGGTACTATGTCCTTCTTCTTTTTCTCTTAGATGAAGGTGCTTGCTCCTGCGATGTATGTGCAGAGTAAGTGTGATCCGGCAACATGCTTGTCGTTGTGTGAAAACCACGAGCCCTTGCCGACAACTACTGTATAAATAAAACGGCGAAGGCGGAGCCCAAATGTCCTTCTGCGGCTCTCGTAATCAAAATGGCTGCCTCTACATGGGGAAGATCCCCCTTTTATGCAGGTATATCTAAGTCCAACAGAATACTTTGATTTCATGATGGAAGTGAAAAGGCTTGGAAAACACTCTTTTCGAATGGGTATCTTCAATTTCGGTAATTAACGGGTAAAAATCTTACACACTGTCCCTTTAACTAAAATGTACTGAACTAACGTGTAGTGAATTAACATGTACTGAACTAATGAGTACTGAACTAACAAGTACTTAACTAACATGCTGAACTAACATGTACTGAACTACCCAGTACTGAACTAACATGTAATGAACTAACAAGTACTGAATTAACAAGTACTGGACTAAAATGTACTAAACTAACAAGTACTGAACTAAAATGTACTTAACTAACAAGTACTGATCTAACAAGTACTGAACTAACATGTCCTGAACTAACATGTCCTGAACTAACATGTACTTAACTAACAAGTCCTGAACTAACATGTACTGAACTAACATGTACTTAACTAACAAGTCCTGAACTAACATGTACTTAACTAACAAGTCCTGAAGTAACAAGTCCTGAACTAACATGTACTGAACTAACGATGACTGAACTAATATGTACTAAACTATCAAGTAGTGAAGTAAAAAGTACTAGGGATGCACGATATATTGGCATTAACATCAGTATCGGCCGATATTGCCAAATTTTTAACATATTGGTATCGGCCCGATGTGTAAAAGTGTCAGTACAGTAATCCCTCGAATGAACGTTTTCTCACATTTCTCTCTCGTTTAAACACTCAAACTTTCGTAGATTTTCAACAAACTGTATTAATAGTGAAGCGTGGGGGGGGCGGAGAAGTGTGCGCGTGGACACGTGTGTCCTGGTGGGACCGCGAGCACGAGACTCGTGCCCAATCTGTGCCTCCTCCTTGGGACCACGTCCACGGTCCCGAGGAAGAAGCACGCAGTCCAAGCCAGGAAGCGAACATGCACATCAAACCTCGACATGAACGAACGCAAGAGCCGCACGAAACCAGGCAAAGAGCCGCACGCGGTGGTTTAATCCTGGTTTAGACCTGGTCTAGTCCTGGTTTAGTCCAGGTTTAGTCCTGGTCCAGACCTGGTTTAGGTCTGGTTTAGTCCAAACTCCAAGGAGCCTTTGATCAATTACAACATTTTATCATCTCAAGCTTGTTTTAAACTCAGATAAAACTAAATACATGCTGTTTTCCAAATCCAAAAGAACACCTCAACATCTCCCCCAAATCACCACAAATGAAAGCAAACCAAAAGAAAAAGTGTCAGAATAATAAATAAATATAATAATAAATATCTTGGGATTTTGATTGATGACTGCTTTTCCTTTAAGCCACATATTCAAAAATTGATTCACAGACTGAAATTGAAGTTGCGCTTCTATTTTATAATTAAATCCATGAGGTCCCTGACCCATCATTGTGTCTTGTATGCCCGTGTGGGCTGGCCTTCCCTGACAAATCGTAGATTGAAGCATTGGTACCTTTTTATTTATAGATGTCTTGTTGGGCTGGTGCCGTCCTGTCTCCAGCAGCTCATAGAGGTGAGGAGCAGCAGCACTTACAGTCTCCGCTCTCAGGAGCTGCTCCTGCTCTGTGCCCAGAGCTCGCACAGAAATAGGTAAAAAGGCTTTTCATTTTGCTGCAGCTCATTCCTGGAATGAACTCCAAAGGGAGATTAAACTGAAAGATCTGATGTCAATGGACTCTTTCAAGTCACTTTTAACTGAACTTGAAACAAAATTATCAATTTGTAAATGTTTCACATAAGACTCGTTTTATGATGCTGTTGTGTGTGAAAATGTGAACATTTTGTGTTATTGCGTGAAAAGTCCCTCAGTCGTCCAGGTAGAATCCATGATCAAAGGAGAAGTTCAATTTGTCAACTGGACAAAGTTTGTTTGGTTGAAAACGTTTCGCCGCTCATCCGAGAGGCTTCGTCAGCTCTGGCCCTCATGCTGGTTCGACCCTGTTTATATCTAGCTGCAAGGGAGGGGCTAACTACCCTGAACAAAGCTCTGAACCTATCCCAGCTACTCTCTTTTGTTTTACGAATTCCTCTGGCGTCTTGTATTAGCATATCTATCAGCCCGCTCACTACACTGAAACAACTCTGAAACCATCAGCTAATCTGTCTCTTTGTATTTCAAATTTCTTGTGAAGTGGCTGCTTGCCAAGCAGCCACTTCACAAGAGGATGTACCAACACAGGCGGGCGGGCCAGAGTGGACCGTCATCTGCCGTTCATCTTCACCTAGAAGCCGCGGGCCATTCATTTGAGGACAGTGAGGTTCAGATCTTAGCCAGGGAAAAGAACTGGTTTGAGAGGGGAGTTAAAGAGGCTATTTTTGTCAAAAAAGAGAATCCGTCGTGAAACAGAAATGGGGGAGTTAGACACAACTTGTCTCCCATCTATAATTCGATTCTCAAACAAAGAATCATTAGGACAGACAAGCCATTGCAGAGGGGTGGAGAGGGTCGTTGTCTTGAATAGGGAATTGGACGCCAGAGAAATTTGAAATACAAAGAGACAGATTAGCTGATGGTTTCAGAGTTGTTTCAGTGTAGTGAGCGGGCTGATAGATATGCTAATACAAGACGCCAGAGGAATTCGTAAAACAAAAGAGAGTAGCGGGGATAGGTCAGAGCTTTGTTCAGGGAAGCTAGCTCCTCCCTTGCAGCTAGATATAAACAGGGTCGAACCAGCATGAGGGCCAGAGCTGACGAAGCCTCTCGGATGAGCGGCGAAACGTTTTCAACCAAACAAACTTTGTCCAGTTGACAAATTGAACTTCTCCTTTGATCATTTTGTGTTATTGTTTTGTCTCTATGCTGATGCTGCCTCTTGGCCAGGACACTCTTGTAAAAGAGATTTTTAATCTCAATGAGTTTTTTATCCTGGTTAAATAAAGGTAAATAAATAAATAGACCTGGTTTAGTCTGCGTTTAGTCCTGGTCTAGTCCCGGTCTGGATCTGGTCCTAGTTCCAACTGAACTAAAATGTACTGAACTAACAAGTACTTAAATAACAAGTACTGAACTAACAAGTACTGAACTAACATAGCTCTATATGGCACCTGCATCCTGACACAGCAGTGTGGGGACAGCACAGGCTTCTCGGTAGGCCGACCCACTGCAGAATTCATTCCACGCACCACTGACTCTACTGTCTGTATGCACCCTGAACAGGAGACAGGACGCCCATCATGACCCCACAGCACAGGAGCTTCTCTATAATAAAGGACATGCACATGCACATACACCTGCACATGTACATGCACATACACATACACACAGGGGCTGCTGTAGTTTGCTGTTGGCCAGTTCAGATGTTGGTGGTGTTGTCTCCATGTGTGTGGGGTCTGCAGGACACTGGCCTCCACCTCAGCCATTATCTTCCACTTCCTCCTCTGTCTTTCCCTCCCATTGTTGTGTGTGGCACAAAATCCCACCCTTTGTAAATATGCAAAACTATGTAATGAGGTGATCTGCATGTGCATACATGGTAAAGGTGGGATGCAGGGGTTTGCATAAATCACTTTTTTGTGTATGTGTAAATTTTGTTGTTGTTTTGTCTTTGAAGTTAGAATTGTAATTTCTATTCTAAAGCCGCTCCTCCATCAGACTGTCGCAGGCCCATATGTAGGTGAGTCCCACAGAGCCAGAGCAACGGACAAAGTCACTCAGTTTTGTGTTATTTTAACAGGAGCCAGTGTGTTGAACAAGGGACTCAGCTCTGTGTACTGTTCTGTACACACACACACACACACACACACACACACACACACACACACACACACACACACACACACACACACACACACACACACACACACACACACACACACACACACACACACACACACACACTCCTGTTTGTTCAAGTACATAGTACTTGCTTTCTTCTTCGTCTCTGATATTTTATGCAGTGGAGCACCCTCTGCTGACTGGTGATGGTTTATGGACTGAGCAGAAGTCTGGAGTTTTAAACACAAGTGTAGATGTTGTTTTAAATTAGAAAATGTGAACTACTCATCCCAAGTGTATTTAAAGGGGAATTAAAGCTACAAGAATGCATCATTCATGCATTTTAGGATTGCTTTGTCTGGAATATTTCACAGTATGGCATTAAGCCTTTCTGTCTTCATGGAGACCAAACTAGGACCAAGTTACAGGTCAGAAGCAATCCCGCTCAGTTAGAATGCCTGTTTTTTAAAGATCCCATGACATGGTACTTCTTGATACTTTTATATGGCGCCTTAATGATCCCCTAATACTGTAAATGAATCCTTCTTCAAAATCAAGAGTCAGTGCATGAGAAAGCCCCATGAACACAGAGTCAAAAATATCTCTCTCAAAAACTTTGTTATGGGCGTTGATGCTTGAATGCAAATGAGGAGGACAGAGGCAGGCCAGTGCAGCGGGTGGGGGTGTGGCCAAACTCTCCGCTCTTTCCTCTTTAGCGGTGCGCTGGCACGCTGGCCCCACTAAGTGCGGAGGAAGATATGAGACGATTTCCATTGAAAAATAAACACATTTCCACAGAAAATAAAATTAAACCACTGCTGTTTCAGAGGTTCGGAGGCTCGGATAAAGGACATCCGAGCCTGGAAACACTCTCACGTGCCTCCAGGCATATAAAAAAACGCCTCTCGCATTGCGTAGCTCGTTTGCGGTCCAAACTCTATGGCCATGAGTTCCAGAGACGGTGGGTAGACATCCAGACGGGGGGTGGAACTGCATTTGCATTTTTCCCTGAGTGTGACGTCAGAAATTTCCCTTGTTCAGAATCGCCCATTTGGGCTGTCTTTTTTTCAAATGCGGAAAAGGATCAGCATTCAACACCATAATCCCCTCCAAACTGGTCTCTAAGCTCACCGCCCTGGGCCTGGAGACATCCATCTGCTGCTGGATATGGGACTTCCTCACTAACAGGCAACAGGTTGTAAAAATTGGCCACATCTCCTCCACACATGTCCTCAGCACTGGGGCACCCCAGGGCAGTGTTCTCAGCCCTCTTCTGTACTCCCTGTTCACCTATGACTGTACCGCCAGGCACAGGTCCAACACCATCCTCAAGTTTGCTGACAACACCACCATCTTAGGTCTCATCACTAACAACAATGAGAGCGCCTACAGAGATGAGGTGAAATCACTGACCAGCTGGTGCCAGGAAAATAACCTCTCTCTGAACGTCAGCAAAACTAAGGAAATGATTGTGGACTTCAGGAGATAGCGTGTAGACCAGCATCCCCCCATCTTCATCAACAACGCTGAGGTGGAGCAGGTCAGCAGCTTCAAATTCCTTGGGGTACACATCACTGAGGATTTGTCCTGGACACTACATACAGACAGTGTGGTTAAGAAAGCATGACAAAGGCTCTACTTCCTGAGGAAGTTGAGGAATTTTGGTATGAACACCAGCATCCTCACAAACTTCTACAGGTGCACCATCGAGAGCCTGCTGACGTGCTGTATCACAGTGTGGTATGGGAACTGCACCTCTCAGAGCTGCAAAGCACTACAGAGGGTGGTGCGAGCGGCAGAGGACATCACTGGCAGCAGTCTCCCCTCCATCCAGGACATTTACCACAGCAGGGGTCTGCATAAGGCACGCAGCATCACTAAGGGCCATACTTATCCAGCACAAGGACTTTTCTGTCTGCTACCCTCTGGTTGACGTCACAGGAGCCTGCCAGCACGCACAAAAAGACTCAAAGACAGCTATTACCCCCAAGCTGTCAGACTACTGAACTCTAGATAATCCTCTAAATCAGGGGTGCCCAACCAGTCGATCGTGGTCTGCCAGTCGATCACAGGCAGAACGTTAGTCGATCGCCAGAAATGTGTGTCTATGGCAGTGCTTCTCAATTATTTTCTATGACGCCCCCCCTAGGAAGAAGAAAAAATTTCACGCCCCCCTCCCTGCGCACGACTATTAATAGTATTATTTGTCTAGAACATTATTAGTACACCTCTGCATAACAATGTATCCTTTAACATTAAAAACAAAAAAAAGAAAGAAACTTCCAACAAACACTGCTCTCTTTTTTTGCACTGAGGACTCAAATATTAATGTGCTTTTAATGCAGCTTTGTGCACATTTGTTTACGTTTTACAGAAACGAAACTTAAAAACCACATGGTCCATTTGCATAAACTCAAAGCTCAGTGGAATATAACGTGTTTTTTCTGTGACAGAGGATGTTCTGCTGATGGCAAGTCTGTTCTGTGCGTATATCACGTATTTAAGGTCACCGAACCCTGCCCCAGAGCGACAACGAGAGCGCTACTGCCAACTACTGTTGTTGATGTGCAATTACACTTTCGTTCTAGTACAGTATGGCAAAAAAGCATGTTTCCCAGGGTCACACGCGCCCCCCCTGGCATCACACCGCACCCCCCCAGGGGGGCCCGCCCCACTATTTGAGAAGCACTGGTCTATGGCTAGGTTCAGACTACAGGGCTTAATGCTCAATTCCGATTTTTTTGTGAAATCCGATTTTTTTGCGAGGTCGTTCACATTTCCAATTAAATGCGACTTGTACGTGATCTCCAGTGTGAACTTTAAACGCCCCAAAAGTGTCCCGCATGCGCCTTGGAGGACACGACGAGGTCACGTGCAGTGAGCGAGCTCGATGTTTACAGAAGTAGCCTAAAGCTGCTGCCGTTCCGGAGCCAAAACATGTACACCTTATTTGTTTTAAGGAGAAGACGGAAAAGGAGAAGGACAAGGTTTTTGGCCACGGCGTTTTGTGGGGTAGTGGCAGCAACGTCCGTACAAATGAACGTGTTGGTGCGGAGTCGCAGCCAAGAGTGGTAGGATTGCTCTGTGCTTCGCCGCTTCACTGACACAGAGTTCATATACTATTTTCGCATGACGAGAAGAATATTAAATACAATATACAAGAATATTAAATAAATACAAGAATATTAAAAACAGAAATACATTTGTGAGCACCTACTTGTACCACTCTCGCTGGAGGAAACACGCCCAGGTCGGATGAATGCAACCTGGCCATTCAGACTGAAGTCGCATGCCAAAAGTTCAGATATGTATCGGTTTTAGGACCACATATCTTGGGCTACGTTCACACTGTAGCCTGAAGTGACCCAAATCCGTTTTTTTTTCACCCCTATGCGACTTTAAAAATAATCTCACTCCAAAAGCCCACATGTCTAACAGGTCATTCTAACAGGTCATTCTAAAATGGACTAGAATGCAGTCCCTCCCTCTTGGTAGATCTCGGCACACCATCTAAGATTAAGCCTTTATTTGGTCTCACACACAATGACACATGGGAGAAATTTGACTTCTGCATTTGACCCATCCTTTTCAGGAGCAATGAGCAGCCATCTTTCGGCGCCCGGGATGCAGGACCCACACTGGCTTGCTCATTGCCAGGGGGAATTTGAACTCAAGTCATCCCGGGGGAAAGTCAGTGACTTACCAGTTGAGCTAACCAACCTCAAAAGTAGATCTCAGTTTAAAAAAAAGGTTGAACACCCCTGCTATAAATAAAACTGAACCCTCAATAATACTTCACTAAACTACTTTTCATTATGCATAATATATTTACTACTGCTGCTCTATATGAACGTATCATGTTTGTCACTACCTCACTGTAAATGCTACTTTTACCTGTGCAATAACCTGCTTCATAACCCACCTGCAATACTTATACATACTATACTATATATAAGGTCAGTGCATTTGTCCTTGTGAAACTGTGAACTTTTCACCAAGGTTATTATAGTTAATGAAAACAAAAAAATTAAAACGAAAATTGAAAAAATATTTGTGTCAACTGAAATAAATAAAAATGACAATTAAAAGAAAAAAAGGATCTTTGTCAATGTATTTACAAGACTTGGATTGCTATCAAATAAATCAACCTGTTGCTCTAGCAGTTTTACGTGAGCTGGTGGCACCTTACGGCACTTCCTGTCTGGCACTTTCTGTTTACAGTCGGCTTGTGCACATGTATGTTGATCGCACGTATGTTGTATCTGGCAAAATGGCTAAAGTTGGGAGAAAGAGGCAGAGCCCGATATGGGATTTCTTTGAATATGACGGCGAGACGGACAAAAGCAAGTGCATCGTGCTGGGGGGCAGGTTACAACATTTGCGGAACAGTTCTCAAAGGGAAAAATTGCACGAAATCTCAAAGTACATTTACGTTTGCATAAGGATGCTAAAAGCGAGTACCTTGTCAAAGTAGCTTATTTTAGTACTCAGACAGAAATAACTTCCCCGCAGCAAGGTAGCACAAAGGAGACTACCATAATAGATGTTTCCAAGGACGACTAGATAGGTCGTGCTGGTCAGTCAACACACAGGAACACCATAAGCAGAAGGATGCCCGCACGCACATAGACAACACACACACGCGCATGCACACAGACACACGTCAAAGGATCAGGGAGTATCCCATAACATTGAATGTAAAAAAAATAAAAAATAAATCACAGCTTATTCGGTTTTTCAAAACTCATTTGAACATTGTATGTATAAGTGCTTCATACTGAGCCAGCTATTGCCCCCTGAGCACTTGCTGATATTAACTTTGCTACTACTTCATTTACGTATTTTGGAGTTGGTAAAATTGGAAGTTTTGGTGTGTATTTATATTCGTTTTTCCACTTGTGGACTGCTTTGGTTGTTGTGGAGGTAAACCTGTTTTACGTGCTCACCTTTTGGCACCAGAAATATTCACCATTTAATAGTGGAATGGTGTAAATGAGCTTTCGAATGAATGTAATGTGGGAGGGGGAATGGGGGTATATAGGTGCACTCTGCAGGTCTGTCAACAGTCTTGTCTTGGTTACAGTGGAGGTAGCGTGCACGGAGAGAGAGAGCAACCCAGAGACTGAAAGACTTAAAGGGGAAGTCTGCAGTCTTTTCACTGTACCACTGTAAATATTTGTTCATGCACGTTTGACACCTTTTTTGCACTGTGGGAGAGCACAATAAACCACCTAAAAATGTTTTAAAATGCGATTAATTAATTACAAATCATGTAATTCATTAGATTATTTTTTTAATCGCCTGACAGCATTAATTTAAACCAGTTGGATTTACTCATAGAATCTCAAAACTTAAATGAGAATTATAAACAACTTGTTAGACTGTTGTCCCCGCGACCCGGCCCCGGATAAGCGGAAGAAAATGGATGGATGGATATTCATCATGTCCAGTTTTTTTTTATATAATGAAGAATAAATCAGCATTACAATAGTCACTTGTAAAAGTTTTATTTCATTTGAACGTGTTTCCTCATATCCAGGGACAAGGAGAACTCATATTTTTACAGTACAGAGGACTAACACAGGACTTTGTGGACTGGTGTCAGCGGAACCACCTTCTCATCAACGCGGGGAAGACCAAGGAGATGGTGGTGGACGTCCGCAGACGCCACTCTACTGCCCCCCCACCAGTGAACATCCAGGGAAGGGACACTGAGAGAGTGGACTCTTACAAGTACCTGGGTGTGCATCTGAACAATAAACTGGACTGGACTCATAACACAGATGCACTGTACAGGAAGTGCCAGAGTCGGCTCTATCTCCTGAGGAGACTGCGGTCCTTTGGAGTGAGAGGGCCACTCCTGAGGACCTTCTATGACTCTGTGGTGGCATCAGTCATCCTGTACGGTGTGGTCTGATGGAGCAGCAGCATCACAGAGATGGAGAAGAAGAAACTGGACAAGTTCATCAGGAAGTCCAGCTCAGTCCTGGGCTGTCCTCTAGACTCGGTGCAGCAGGTGGGGGACAAGAGGGTCCTGGCTAAACCATGGCTGGACCATGAGTGTCACCCCCTGCAAGACGCTCTGTCGGCTCTAGAGAGCAGCATCAGTGACAGACTGATTCACCCTCTCTGTGTTAAAGAGTGATTTTGCAGATCTTTCCTTCCTGCTGCTGTCAGACTGTACAATGATCAATGCTAGTCATGTTCATCTCCATAGCAACCATGTGTCATCTCCATAGTAATAATTACATGTGCAATATTACTTAAAGTCACTTTACCTGCTACTTATTTATTTAACAACCACTGTACACAATCATCTGAGTCACTTTATTCTAGTGATATTATATATTACTATACTGGAGTCACTTTAACTGCTGTTTGTTCACTGCTCAGAATCAAAGACATTTATTGTGCAGTGTTCCTGTGCTTTTTAAAGGTCCCATGACATGGTACTTCTTGATGCTTTTATATGGTGCCTTAATGGTTCCCTAATACTGTAAATGAATCCTTCTTCAAAATCAACATTCAGTGCATGAGAAAGACACATGTATGGAACAGAGTCAAAAAATAACTCTCTGAACACCTCATTATGGGCGTTGTTGCTTGAATGCAAATGAGAAGGACACAGATAGGGTTAGAGGAGCGGGTGGGGCCCCCCCCACCCGCTCCTCTGCGCCGCTGGGAGACAGCTCTGTGCGCTGTCTCCCCACTTCCGCGTTTTAAGCGCGATGGGAGAAATGAGAGGCATTTCAATGAAAAAAAAACACATTTTCACAGAAAATAAAATTAAACCACTGCTGTTTCAGAGGACCAGAGGGTCGGGTAAAGGACTTCCGATCCTAGAAACACTTGCACGTGCCTCCAGGCAAATAAAAAAACGCATTTCGCATTGCGTAGCTCCTTCGCGGTCCAAACTCTCTGGGCGTGATTTACAGAGACAGGGGGTGGACATCCAGATGGGGGTGAAACTGCATTTGCATTTCTTTTTTCGATCTGACGTCACATAGTTGCCTTGTTCAGAATCGCCCGTTTGAGCTGTGTTTTTTTCTAACGCAGAAAAGGACCGCAAATGCTCAGTTTAGACATTTCGCAACTTTTAGCCATGAGGGGGGCCTAAACAGGGTAGGGGAGCTCACATTAACGTTCAAAAACCTCAGAAAGTGAAAATTTCATGCCATGGGACCTTTAACCTTACAGTGTTGTGTTTTTTAGTTGATTGTACATACTTATTATTTATCTTAATTTTTGATGCATGCTCTTTTTCCAACTGTTTCTGAAACTTGCGTTGTGACACTGCAATTTCCCCATTGTGGGACAAATAAAGGATTATCTTATCTTATATTTTTACAATTTCAAACAGACTCCATACACAATCTACAGGGATACTCCACTCGGATTACTTCAGTGTCTTGTTGTAGCTAGTAGTAGTAGTTAGCTAAAGTATAGGTCACATTCATATTCACAACATACATTTCCATCTCACTTGAGTTTAATTCGCCGCACACAGTCACCCGTGGGCCCTTGAAAGCCTGACCCCCAATCCTCCATCTCCCACTGTACTTATCCGTACACGTCCATTAGACCCTCCCCCAGGTCTGGCCTATTCCCAGAGCTGCTCCATCACAGAGGGCGAGGGGCGGGGCTAGTGTGACCTTTGACTCCCGCACTGTAAACACACTCTCTCCTCTCTCCTGTTATGAGGGATGGGCCATGCATTCTGAGAACTGAAAACGGATGGTTTCGCGCCTTTGATTGTCCTTTAGTCCTGTTGTTGATCTGGTGTGGTCCTGGTATAGTCCTGGTTTAAACCTAGTTTAGTCTTGCTTACTTCTGGACTTGGCCCTGGTGATACTTGCAAATATCCCAGAAATCTGGAGTTGTGCAGTGCACTTAACAGCTCCTTTTATCTTCAGTTCAGTAGAGATAGTCAATTCCAGGGCTGAAATGATCCAAATGATTCTAGTGAAGGTGTATGGAGTTTAAAAATGCAGTGGAGCACCTGTATTACCACATGACATAAAAACACAACTCATGTTTGACTCCTGGTCTGTTTGTGATGAGGAAACAATGTTTGAACAGAGATCAGAAAATAGTGTAATATGGGCCCTTTAAATTAAATGTGCACTCTGTAACATTTTTTGTTTGGAGTCTAACGTCTACTTGTCGCCATGGAGATGTCATTGTTTTTCCTAGAATGTTCCTCAGTTTGGCATTATACCCGTCTGTCTTGCCTTTATTCAATTATTATTATTATTATTATTATTATTATTATTATTATTATTATTATTATTAATTATTTATTTATTTGCATTTGTATAATGCATATACCCAATAGCTATACCTTAAAGTGACTCTGTAAATTTGACTTAATTTAGTGGGATAATACCTGTTGATAAAACCTGTTGTAAATATAAATTATAATTTTACACCAGTCAAGAAGCAATTTCTAAAGAAAAGTTGAAAAACACTACCCGCAGGAGGATCCATTGGCGGATAGTGCAGGGAGATTTGGGTGATGTGTCAGCCGAACAGCAGCACGGAGTACTTGCCCTTCTTGGAGTCTATGGGAGGGGTACTGGACAGTGCACTGACAGAGGACTCCCTTGTTCTACTGGGGGACTTCAACACCCACGTGGGCAACGGCAGTAACACCTGGAGAGGGGTGATTGGGAGGAACGGCCTCCCTGATTTGAACCCAAGCGGTGTCCTGTTATTGGACTTCTGTGCTAGCCATGGTTTGTCCATAACAAACTCCATGTTCGAGCACAAGGTTGTCCACCAGTGCACGTGGCACCAGGACACCCTAGGCCGGAGGTCGATAATCGACTTTGTTGTTATGTCATCTGACCTCCGGCTGTGTATCTTGGACACTTGGGTGAAGAGAGGGGCAGAGCTGTCAGCTGATCACCACCTGGTTGTGAATTGGGTCCGCTGGTGGGGGAGGAAGCCGGAAAGACCTGGCAAGCCCAAGCATATAATGAAGGTCTGTTGGGAACATCTGGCAGAGCCCTCTCTCAGGGGGGCCTTCAACTCACACCAAGTGGGCTTTGTTCTCGGCAGTGGTGGACACTGGAAGTAAGACATGCCATCAGGCTGAAAAAGGAGTCTTATCAGGCCTTGTTGGCTCATGGGACTCTTGAGGCAGCTGACAGGTACCGGTGGTCCAAGCATGCTGCAGCCCAGGTGGTCTCAGAGGCAAAAACTCAGGATTGGGAGGAGTTAAGAGAGGCCATGAAGGAGGGCTATTGGATGGCCTCAAAGAAATTCTGGCAAACTATCCGGCGTCTCAGGAGGGGGAAACCATGCTTCACCAACACTATTTAGGAGAGCTGTTGACCTCGACTGGGGATGGAAGGAATACTTCCACCACATGGTGGAAGGAATACTTTGAGGATCTTCTCAATCTCACCATCATGGCTTCTGAGGAGGAAAAAGATGCTGGCGACTTGGAGGCGGACTCGTCCATCACCCTGGCTGAAGTCACTGAGGTGGTTGGCAAGCTCCAGGGGTGGATGAGAGCCGTCGTGAGTATCTTGTCTCTAGATGTTGTGGGGCTGTCTTGGCTGACACACCTCTGCAATATCGCGTGGCGGTCGGGGACAGTACCTTTGGAGTGGCAGACCGGGGTGGTGGTCCTTCTGTTTAAGAAGGGGGACCAGAGGGTGTGTTCCAATTACTGGGGAATCACACTCCTCAGCCTCCCCAGTAAGGTCTATTCCAGGGTACTGGAGAGGAAAATCTGACTGATGGTCAAACCTCGGATTCAGGAGGAGCAGTGTGGTTTTCACCCCAGCTGCGGAACACTGGACCAGCTCTATACTCTCCATCGGGTGCTCGAGGGTCAATGGTCGTTTGCCCAACCAGTCCACATGTGCTTTGTGGATCTGGAGAAGGCATTCAACCGTGTACCTCGTGGAGTCCTGTATGGAGTGCTCTGGGAGTATGGGGTTCAGAGCCCTTTGCTAAGGGCTATTTGGTCCCTGTATGACCAGAGTAGGAACTGTGTTCGCATTGTCGGTAGTAAGTTGGACCTGTTTCCGGTGGATGTTGGACTCCGCCAGGGCTGCTCTTTGTCACCGGTTCCGTTCAATATATTTATGGACAGAATTTCTAGGCTCAGTCAGGGGCAGGAGTGGATCCAATTTGGGGACCACAGGATCTCATCTCTGCTGTTTGCAGATGATGTTGTCTTGATGGCCTCATCAAACTAGGACCTCCAACATCCATTGAGGCGGTTTGCAGCCAAGTGTGAAGCGGCTGGGATGAGGATCAGCTCCTCTAAATCCAACGCCATGGTTCTTGACCAGAAAAAGGTGGCTTGCCCTCTTCAGGTTGCCTCAAGTGGAGGAGTTCAAGTATCTTGGGGTCCCGTTCACAAGTGAGGGGAGGATGGAGCATGAGATTGACAGACATATTGGTGCAATGTCGGCAGTGATGCGGTCGCTGTACTGGACCGTTTTGGTGAAGAAGGAGCTGAGCCGAAAGGTAAAGCTCTCAATTTACCAGTCAATCTACATTCCTTCCCTCACCTATGGTCATGAGCTCTGGGTAATGACCGAAAGGATAAGATCGCAGATACAAGCGGCCGCAATTGGTTTCCTCCGCAGAGTGGCTGGGTGCTGGGTGGCTTAGAGAGAGGGTGAGGACCTCAGTCACACGGAAGGGGCTCAGAGTAGAGCCGCTGGTCCTCCACGTCAAGAGGAGCCAGCTGAGGTGTTCCGGATGCCTCCTGGACGCCTCCTGGACGCCTCCCTCGGGAGGTGTTTCAGGCATGTCCCACCGGGAGGAGGCCCTTGGGAAGACCCAGGACACGCTGGAGGGACTATGTCTCCCGGCTGATCTGGGAACTCCTTGGGGTCCCCTCGGAGGAGCTGGAGGAAGTGTCCGGTGTGTAGGAAATCTGGGAGTCCCTGCTTAGACTGTTGCCCCTAGAAGAAAATCCCTAGTGTCATGATTTGACTTCCAACCTGGAAGTAAAATTTGTAACCTAAAAAATGGCCAAACAGATTTTTTTTTTTTTTTTTTTGTTTGTTTCTTGCTAAATCTTAAATGTAATGACCTCAACTATGTTTTAGTGAAAAGAGTAATCTAGCCTGTGATATGCACTTTAAATAGGGGTGCACAAAAATATTGAAATGTATATCGTATCATTTAATCATATGATACAGTATCAATATCATGAGCTGCTGTATCGACATACTGCCAAGAGTACTTTTAGGTATATTTTACTACATTTTTTTGTGTAAGAGCTACAATTATGTTGACATTTTCACAGTTTTGATGAGTAAAATGTGTTTTTCATCTTAACTTTGCACAGACTTAGTAACCTGGGAAATCGCAGGCTGCTTTGCACGATCGTTCCGATCTGAAAGACAGCCTGGCAACAAGGCTAAGCAGGGGCTCCTGAGTGGGGGAGCCAAACAGAGAGCAGGGAGGGGTGGAAAGACGGTGACGCGTACTATGCGACAAACGGAAGCGGGTCCACCTCATATTTATCTTACACAAACGGCAGTAATCGTTTAATCGTATTTTTGTTTTGCCTTCTGTTTTCGTGGAGATTAAGCAAAATGGTGCCATTTCCTTCTCTTCTCCCCAGTCGTCACTCTAACTACATCATCGAGTACAACTGACATGATTGGCTATGGGCTATGTATATGCCAAATGATAGACATTTGTAACGTCCAGTAAACGGCCATTGGCAATCGTAAACCACACCTCCGCTACGAGATATTCAGTAGATGGCTCCCAGACTATATATCACTTGTGATATGGTCTGGTGTAAACCAGGCAACAGACTTAGTGGACTTAGTATCACAGCCATGATTTAGCCTTTGTTTTTCACTGAACTATATCAAATCGTATTGAATTGAAAGGGCACTGAATCGAAAAGTGTATTGTATTGTGGCCTATGTATCGAGGTATGTATTGTATCAACAACTTCTTAATGATACCCAGCCCTAACTTGAAAGGAACTGTGGCCTGCAGTTTTAAAAAGTTACAACAATCACAACTGAAGCTGTGTGACCAGAGCCTTAACCTGCAGATAGAGGACACATCCAGGTTTGTCTCATTCTCACTATATGGACAGGACAGGTCTCATGTGAAAGCTCACAACCTCCAGAATTCCCACCCTGAGCTGCAGAGGCTGCACTGATTCATAACTGGTGAAGGTGCTGGGGTTTAGGGAGTGACCAGTCAGAGCAGAGAGAGACATTTGAGGTCCAGTGTTTATGTAATTAAGAATAAATCAGCATTATTAGTAAAAGCTTTGAACATGTACCTGGCCCTCCATAGATCTGACTTGTAACTCAACCTGCTGGTGTCATCTTACATCCATGACAATAGATAGTATATAGTAATAAGTAGTATAATGCTATACTGTGGAACATTCAACTTTGCAAAGATTTCTCTGTTTGAATGTTCTCTTGAATTGTATTTTGAGAACACTAAGTCTTTGTTTAAAATCGTATATGTTGTGTTTTCCAGGAGTGCTGTGGCTGTGCATTGTGGCGGAGTGCCTATACATCCTCCTCCTGGCCACCGGGGGCATCCTCATGTCTATAGAGGTGTGTCAGATCGGCAACGTGATCGACGGGCTCAAACTCAACGCCTTCGCCGCCATCTTCACTGTGCTCTCCGGTAAGCCTGGCACACCCAACACTCATGGTGTGGAATGGTCACAGTCATCAGCTCACAGATGTGTGTGATGTAGTGTGGAATTAGCTGTCAAAGGTCTTATATGGTGTACAATTTACTCTTGTCATCTTTAAGTCATTTAGAATGCTGTTCCCTCCTCAAAAACAGACCTGGAGTTGTTTCATTCACACATGTTTAGGTAACCCTTTATTATTGCTCTGTCTACATCTTCAAAGCTCAAAATGCACTGTTACATGTCATGTTGTGGCCATTTTCAACTTAATAGCTACCTTTTACCTTTTGTTCAGTAGAGGTTGCACAATTCCGGAGATGAAATTATTCAAATGATTTCAGTGAAGGTGCCATCCAAAAATGGAAGTTCCTTTCCTTATCAGTGACTCAGACATGCATCATCGTTCACCGTCCACCATGACAAGAACCATCTGAATTGATCAGTGAAGTCAGGAAGAAGTAAGGAAAGGAGCAATTATGCTTCCTTTCATAGGTCCTTTAGCATTGGAAGCTCGGGAGGTTCCTAACCAGCGGTAAGAAGCTAGGAGGATTCCCACAATCCACTGGGCAGATCAATCCAAACATTTCCAAATACCATTTTACAAGTTATACACTGCATCACTTTATTAATTAAAATATCCTGCATAAATAAACTCAACTTTACAACATATAAACCATAACGACTCTAGAGCCACATCAGCCCCTTTTGACAATATAATGTTTGATTAATGCAGCTCTGAGCACATTTGCTTACGTTTTACAGAAACTAAACTTAAAACCACATGGCTCATTTGCATAAACTATAAGCTGAAAAAAAACAGCTGGCTCCTTGTGCCCTGATGCAGTCAGCTTCTGGTGGAACAATTATGCTTCCTTTGGAATATATGTGCTCAGGGGAATATGTGTGTTTTCTCTGTGACAGAGGATGTGTGTTCTTTCTGTGATAGAGGAATGTGCTGCTGATGGTGAGTCTGTTCTGTTCATATATATATCGCGTTGGAGATTATACGTGTGTGGATCAAATGTGCAGCTTTAGTTTAGCAGTCATTTCACTCATGTACAGTCACTAAATGTATGCCAGCTCCCGTTGTGATGAAAAGACTGAAAGGTTTAAATAATTCTCATAAGACTCAGCACAGTAGTGGTGCGCTCGTTGTAGTCCGTTTTCTGGGAGTTGTAATTTCACTGCTGGTTAGGAGGATCTGGATCCCCCTAAAGCAGCGATAGCTCCTTCTCCTCACTTCTCCTTCTTCCTCCTTGGTCCTTAGAGTTGACCTCATCACGTTGCACTCAGAGGTCAGCGATAAGGAGAAGGAAGGACAAGCGGGGACTGCGGATGGAAATTAGCACTGTGCTAAATCCGGCATATTTACGTCGGTTTGTGTGATCTTATACAAATTGTGCGTTCATTAATATGCATTGTCCCTTCCAAATAAACAAATTAAAAAAAATAAAAAAAGAGATTCGGATGCAGCCCATGGAGTTTAAAAACACAATGAAGTGGACTTGCTGTGTTACCACATCACATCACAAGGTGGAACAGAGAGAAGAACTCATCCTAAATCTGTAGAGTTTGTGTGTTAAACATGTATGAATGAAACAAAACACAACTCCAGGGGGGTATTCCTCAAACGTGGCTAAACATAGCGGTGGCTAAGTGGTAAAGCCTCGCCTGAAGTGGGAGCAACTTAGCGTAAAGCGTAGTGAAGAACAGTAAACACGACTCTACTCCCACATGCTGTCAGTCAAACCTCTTGCTAACAAGAGCAACCTCGACAAAAGTTAGTTATTAAAGTTCATATCTTAATTTACGGACAAAATAGTGAGCGGGTTAATATGAATATTTTAAAACCAAAATGACAATGCTCACAGCAGACGCCACAATTTTTCAATGCCAGAATCGATGGAGCCGAAAACAGGCCCATGCTCACTTCCTACTTGGAACATGGTGGTTAGCAATTAGAAGTCCAATGCTCTGATCTTTGGAACACATAAACTTGAATTGTTTAACTTTTCTGGTGGAAGGTTCATCAAATGCTTTTCTCCATGGAGATGTTATTGCTTTGTCTGAGATGCGTGAAAAGTCCCTCAGTCGTCCAGGTAGAATCCATGATCAAAGGAGAAGTTCAATTTGTCAACTGGACAAAGTTTGTTTGGTTGAAAACATTTCGCCGCTCATCCGAGAGGCTTCGTCAGCTCTGGCCCTCATGCTGGTTCGACCCTGTTTATATCTAGCTGCAAGGGAGGAGCTAGCTTCCCTGAACAAAGCTCTGAGGGTCATTGTCTTGAATAGGGAATTGGACGCCAGAGAAATTTGAAATACAAAGAGACAGATTAGCTGATGGTTTCAGAGTTGTTTCAGTGTAGTGAGCGGGCTGATAGATATGCTAATACAAGACGCCAGAGGAATTCGTAAAACAAAAGAAAGTAGCGGGGATAGGTCAGAGCTTTGTTCAGGGAAGCTAGCTCCTCCCTTGCAGCTAGATATAAACAGGGTCGAACCAGCATGAGGGCCAGAGCTGACGAAGCCTCTCGGATGAGTGGCGAAACGTTTTCAACCAAACAAACTTTGTCCAGTTGACAAATTGAACTTCTCCTTTGATCTTTGTCTGAGATGTTTCACAGTATGGCATTAAACCTTTCTATCTTCATAGAAACCAAACCAGATGAATTGACAGGTCAGAGCTGTGGAAAGGCAACTCAAGTCAGAATGCCTGTTTTTGTAGGTGTTTCTGAGCTATTTGAATAAATGTAAAGTAGAGCTGTTTAATGTCATATTGTGGAACATTCCAAGCAGCACAGTGACATATCCATAGAAACAAGCAGGTGACGGACCCCCAAACAAAAAGTTACACAGTTCAGCTTTAAGAGTCTCAAAGCGAGTAGTTTTACTGTAGACAGGAAACAGCTGACGGAGGGGCACTCATACCTTTAACTTGCAGTGTGGACTTTACATTATTGAAAACATTTGACCCAGTGGAATTGAAGAGTTGGTCAAATGCAAAGGGCAAATTTCCTGATGGGGCAATAAAGCTCTTTATAATGAGATACAAACAGCACACAGGCACTTATTTTGACCTCAAAAGCTCCTTTAAGCCCTTGTAAAACCCAAGGAGATGGAGCTATCTGCTGACACAAGAATCCACACACAGTTGAAAATGATGAGGTGTTTCTGATGGAGTTATGGTGAAGTTATCATGGGCACATCTGGACCAAATATAATAACAACACAAAATGCTTCCGTAAACACTATTCCTTATCAAGTTGCAGAATTCACATTTGGTTTGGAGTAAGTTTAGCTGTGTATGCATTATTTTAATACAAGATTTTACACTGTAAAGGAAGTCGGGGAATAAGAATTGGCCAAATCTGTGCATGCCTGGATATGTGATGAGAGGGAAAGAGGAGAGAGATGAAAGCTGGATGTGATGGAGTGTACAGCCACATCTACAACAGCCACAGTTTTAGTATTGTTATACGAAGATATATTCATTTTAAAGAACACATATTAGGCTTACTTTTTTTTTTTTTTTTACATTTAAACCATGTAATACTGTTGTCCTCTTGTCAAAAACATACCAGGAGTTTTGTTTTTTTTTGGTTCACACTTCTTTCATTAATTCACTCATCACTGTCCAAAGTCATGTTCTTTGAGCACAATTTGGCCAGTTTGGTTGTGTCATAGGAAAAAATTCCAGACTTCACCTATGCAGTTTTTGTTTACTTTCTGACAGTTCATTCTGCAGCTGACAGCAGAGGGAGCTCCAATAACTTAATGGCTCATTGGAAATGAATGCAAAGTTTATAAAGTGTTTTCCAAATGTAGACATTATTTTAAGATATAAAATGTGAAATACTGATCCCAAGGTGATCAAAAGCATGTTTAAAATGGAAGTAAAGCCTCAAGAATAAATCATATGTGTTTGTTAATATTATTTGATACAAATAGAAGTAATGTTATAATGTTGTTTATTCATTATTAGCTCAGCTCATGCTCTTGATTCATTCATGTTTGAGTAATCTTAAGGCTTGGTGTCTCAGACAATTTCTGTTTTTGCTTACCCCTTATCTCCGCCCCCATCATGCACTAAATTGTAATCTTTTTCACAGATAGAAGAAAAGAGACTGTGACATACATCACAGTGGGCGTGTACCGGTGGGGAAAACAGGGGTTGATCGATAAAATGGGATCTTGAGAGAAGTGATCAAACATGCACAAATCACTCCAAATACAACTTCAGGGCAATGTTCCCACTAAAGTGCACAAGACGTTTAGCATACACATCAAATTCTTTGCAGCGCATAAAATACAATTTAACCTGAGCTGAACACAGCAATGGTTTGATGCACAGAAGAAGAAGAAGACATCTTTTATTTATCCCCATAGGGACATTATTTCTCTGCATTTGACACATCCTTTTTCAGGCGCAGTGGACAGCTCATCTTTCAGGCACCCTGGGGGCAGTACCGTGAAGGGTCTTGCCCAAGGACCCACACTGGCTTGCGGGGGTATTCAAACCCAGGTCCCCCAGGTGAAAGTCAAGTAACTTACCAGTTGAGCTAACCAGCCGGTAACGACAAATCTGATAGATTCAGGTTGCTCACGTTAGGGATAAGCCAACTAGAAACAGATACATTTTGACCGCATTTCGCTCGCTTCCTTCAGTATGAGTGTAGATGTAGTGCACATTGCCGCAGGCCAGAGTTGCTGCTGCCCAGAGCAGCAGGTCCACATGAGCCGACGGGAGCGCCGCCCGCACACACTCCACGGAGTGAAGAACAAATGAAGAGGAACCAGGTAGAGCCATAATGCAAATCCTCGCCTGTTTACTTTGTTTCTGTCCAAGCCATAGTTTTTTCGAGCCAAAAAGACGGGACTTTCCCAAAGTGTGAATCCTCTCTCCAGAGCGTTATACCACAGAGCTCTGACACTCACATCAAATTATTTAAATAGGCTCATGATTAAAAAGCATGACATAAAGAGACAATAATTTATACTTATTTTGGAGATCATTATTTTGGGAAAGATGACCCATCTTATAGTGGCCTATAGGTCCTACAATCCATAAAAAATCTGCAGCTATATGCAGGCTATATTTATCAAGCTGAAAAAATCTCTCTTCATGAGATTTTATAGGTTTATATACTATAGATGAATTTTATTTGAGGTTATTTTTCAAAATATTGTAATGTTCAGTGTTTCACAGGACCCTCACAGTGACATACAACATATACAAAGCTCATGAACAATAAGATTTTTATCTTTTTAAGATTTTTAACAATTTTTATCTTTGTCATTCTAAGTGGTCCAAAAAATCAGTTACTATATTGAAAGTAATCTAACAGAAATAACTCCAGTAATTTGATGAATATACTATGTAACTTGTGATGATCTCAGGTGTGATACTGGTGTGGCCACAGTGTGCGTGTTGGATGTTGCTCACAAGGGTACACGGAACGCTCAGGGAGTTGGTGTGTTTGCTCAGACACATGAAAAGTTAGGGGGAACTTTGCTTCAGTGGGCAGGGTTGGGAGGGTTACTTTAGAAATGTAATCCGGTACAGTTACTAGTTACTCCTTAAAATATGTATTCAGTAACGTAATCCCGGTACTATAATATTAAAGTAATGTAACTTGATTACTTTCAGTTACTTTTGGATTACTTTAACACCAAATATCCTATAACAACAAGAAAACAAGAAAATTACAATACAATTAAAAGTTTTTAGGAGGACAAGTACAGTTCTATGTGTAGTTTTAACAACTGTTATCACTATAAGCCAAGTCACTAGTAAACAAGGTCACTCACTAAACCAAACACCTAAACACCTATGACTTCAACGAAATTATATTTTCAGTTAAAGTTTTAGTTTTACCGGGACAGTCATCTTGCCCGATCTCCGCAGCTGGACAGGATGTTCGTCCAGCTTGCGTGCTGGCCTACATCTAACGACAGCTTTGCTCGGAATTGTCTAAAGGGTCTTCATGGATCAGTTAACATGACTATGTTGCCTAGATAATGTTTAAATATTGTAATATCCTTCTACAAATGCACAAAGTGTACTTGTGACCGCAAACGTTAGCTAGCTTGCTAATAGTTTGCTAGTCGATAGCTAACTCGAAACTGGCTCCTACCAATGAATCAAGACAAAGAAATGACTCATATTCACACATAACATGACTGAAGCAGGACATTTAGGGCCTGTCAGTATCAAAGCGTTAATATTAGCGATCTTACCTGTAAATGTTTCTTGAGATTGGAAGTAGAATCCTTGGACATTGACAGGTGTTTAATCGCTGGAAGGCACAATTTGCACTGCACTGTGATGTTGTTCCCTTTGTCTTCTTTAAAAATAAAATTCTCCCTAAATTTCCACCCGCTAAATGCGTTTTTTGAAACCATGCCCGCTGCAAGTTTAGTCCGTAGTGCGCGACCTGCGTGAATTTCAGTGCGAGCCGCTGCAGGTGTATTCCACAGCGCGCGCCGCTGCAAGTTTGTTTCACAGAGCGCGCTCTGAGTCTGTACGTTCTGTTTTCCCTACATATGACCTCCGGCTTTAAATGAAAAAATGAAATAACATAAAATGCTTTCAAATTGTAATCCTGCTAAGTAATCCCCATTTTCAGTAAATGTACCTGTAATCTGAGTACGTCTTTTTCTTTGTAACTGTAGGGGAATACAGTTACCTTTTTTTTGTATCTTTTTACTTAACGCCGTTCCATGTAATCCGTTACTCCCCAAGCCTGTCAGTGGGTCAATGAGAAGGAAATACTTATAACATGATTAAAATCTCTGAAAATCCATTTAGCAGAATAGGTCTACTTTAAGTGTTTGGCTGTCACAGTGTTCAAAAATGTTGTATAACGCCATCTCAAAAAATAAAAACACAAATCAAAATTGCAGTTTTGTACAGGAAGTCAATGGACCCATTTAGATCATTAAAGTTCCTGTATGACGTTCCCTCCTCAAAAACAGACCTGGAGTTGTGTTTTGTTTGTTGTGTTTTTGTCACACATGTTTCATTAACACTGCATTATTAGTCTGTCTACACCTCCAAAGCTCAAAATGCTCTTTAGTTCAGTAGAGATTGGCAATTCCAGGGTTGAACCATGATCCAAATGATTCTGATGGTGTGTGGAAAAACACAACTCCAGGTCTGTTTGTGACGAGGAAATTATATCATCAGAAAAAAACGGCATAATATGGGCCATTTAAGCCGCAAAGCCGTAAAATCCTGATCTTCTTAATTATATTTTGACTGTGCTGTGTGTTCATTGGAGCAGTGCCCACCAACAGAGCTTCCAGAGCGGAGGAGGATTTCAACTGTCATCACTGGTCTCATCATATGCACAACCACACAGACATTTTATATAGATTTGTGTAAAGAAGACAAGTCATCTGACGTAAGTGTGGGAGAGCAGGTCCTGTTTTAGAAATCTTCCAGCTCCTTAAAGAGGGGCTGTTTGACTTTTATGGGCTATTAACTTCTAACACATAATATATTTTCCGTGTTAACTTTTATTGTTTTGAAAAGTGTTTTATTTCCTAAAAATTTATTCATATTTCAGTTGGAAGCTCTGAGTCACTCCCCCTTCAGAGCGCTATCACCTTTAACTACAATTAAACTACTGTGCATAAGTTGTAGTGTACAGTTTTGTGTCATGTTTTTGTATGTTTGTGGAGAATTGTCATGTGGGAGCATGGGGGATGTAGGCTTGTGAGTGGAGCATTGAAGGGTCCTGGAAGAGATTGCTAAATTACTCAAACATGCCTGGATGACTTCTAAAACCTCTTCAGGCATGTTTTTGATGAGGGAACAATGTTATAACATGACAGAAAGCTAAAATAATAATAATAATAATAATGATAATAATCATGCAGGTAAGAAATGTTATGATTAAAGCTGCATTGTGTAGCTTTTCTTTATAAAGATGTTATTACTTTGTCTGAAATGTTTCACAGTATGACATTAAACCTTTCTATCTTCATGGAAACCAAACCAGACTGAGTTACAGGTCAGATCTGTGGAGTGGCGACCACGCTCACTGTCAGAATGCCTGTTTTTCTTGGTATTTTTGAGCTATAAAACCACCTGGAATTGAATAAATGTTAAGTAGAGCTGTTTAATGTCATACTGTGGAACATTCTAGGGAAAGCTATAACATTTCCAGGTAAACAAGTAGAACAGTTGCGCAGTCCAGCTTTAAAGGAACTCTAGGTGGTCTTCTTACTGTTTTAGAAAGATATAACAAAACACTAAAATTCGTATTAACCCACTCTACATGATCCTTGTGTTTTTATTTCACTAATTTTGTCCATAAATCAAAATATGAACATGAACAACAGACCAATCAGGTCCCTCCTTTCCCTGAAATCACTCCCAATATTTCCGTGGAAATGTCTGGCATTTTCTCCACCAGTTTCATAAATCATCACCAAATCTTCAACCAACAACATCCACAAAGGACAAACATTCTTCATGAAGAATTTAGCCACAACTATCAAGGGAAGCAAGATGAAAGCTTAAAGATCCCATGACATGGTACTTCTTGATGCTTTTATATGGCTCCTTAATGGTTCCCTAATACTGTAAATGAATCCTTCTTCAAAATCAACACTCAGTGAATGAGAAACAGAGATAAGATGAGAAAGAGTAATTTTTCTCTCTCTGAACAGTCCATTATGGGAGTTGTTGCTTGAATGCAAATGAGGAGGACAGAGATGGCCTATAGTAGAGGGTGGGGGCGTGGCCAAACTCTCAGCTCTCAGCTGTGCGCTGACCCACTTCCGTGTTTTTGCGCGGAAGGAGAGATGAGAAGCCTTCCATTGAAAAATAAACACATTTCCACAGAAAATAAAATTAAACCACTGCTGTTTCAGATATCCACAGGCTCAGATAAAGGACTTCCGAGCCTAGAAACACTCGCAAGTTCCTCCAGGCAAATAAAAAAACGCATTTCGCATTGCGTAGCTCCTCCGCAGTCCAAACTCTCTGGGCGTGATTTACAGAGACGCTGAGTACAGACAGATGGGGGTGGAACTGCATTTGCATTTCTTTTTTCGAGCTGACGTCAATAAGTTTCCTTGTTCAAAATCGCCTGTTTGAGCTCTGATTTTTTCTAACGCAGAAAAGGATAGCAATGCTCAGTTTAGACATTTTGCAACTTTTAACTATGGGGGGGGGCTAAACAGGGTAGGGGAGCTCACATTAACATTCAAAAACCTCAGAAAGTGAAAATTTCATGCCATGGGACCTTTAAACGAGAACAATAATGAGCATTAGAGAACTACTGAGCAAAACTAATGATATGGTAATGAATAACGTAAGTAATAAGAGTGAACCAGTTACTTTTTAATGAATTAAAAAGTAACTGGTTCACTCTGATTCTAGAAAATTGATTTCATGATGTCGATATTTGCATAGATTGATTGTCATGTAATCTGTGAACATGTCATTCAAACTGCACAAATCAGTCTATGCTAATATCTAGGCCTACATCATGAAATCAATTTTTAATTTGAATTCTAGAATCACTCAGAGTGAGTTACTTCTGTTTTAATCATTACCATAATGTTAATTTTGCTTAGTACTTTGCTAATGCGAGTCATTCATTTTTAAGCTTTTGTCTTGATAGTTGTGGATAAATTCTTGATGGAAGAACGTTTATCCTTTGTGGACCTTGTTGGATGAAGGTTTGGTTATGGGGCAGATTTATGAAGCTGGTGGAGAATGCGCCAGACATTTTCACATTTTGCCATAGAAAACCATTAACCGGAAGTTCTGCAACCCTACAGCACAGCTCTTCTGGCCATTGTGAAGGTCTATTCTGCAGACAGAAGTAGTTCTAGTATTTGGACAAGCCTCATGTGAAAGCTCAGAACCTCCAGAATTCAAGTGGAGAGAGCGCAGTGTGACCCTGAGTGAAGCAGAGTTGAACTGAAGTCAACTCTATGCAAATGCGGAGCAATAGCAGCAGAAAACACCTTTTTGGAGGGGCTTCTGTCGCTGTTGGTGGATTAGGGTCATGTGAGGCTCATTCTGCTTTCTGATTAAAGATGTACAAAAATATCAAAATATCGTAATACTACATTTGGTGATACAGTATTGTTCTCGTGGGCTATATCCTCCTGAGACCCGGCCCAGTTAACCAGTCTGTCTTTTAATTGTTTTGAGACTCTAGTTTGTGGTTGCACTATGATTAAAAAGAAAAATCTAAAAAAAATAATAATAATGTAAAAAATAGATAAATAAATTATACATAAAAATAAAAATAAATATGTAAATAAACACTCAAATAAATAAAAAATAATACATAATATATATTAAAAAAAAAAATAAGGAATTAAAAGGGAGTCTAAGAACTTTTTGAGGCGACTGTAGAAGCTTGTCAGAGATGTTGGTCATCAAAAAAACAAATTTTTGTTAGGTTGTTAACTTCACGTGGATTTAACACTATTACAGTCCATTACAGAGGACATGTTACAACATTATGAATTTAAAAAAATAAGAAAATGTAAATGCTAAGGTGTTAATTTACCTCCAAATAGAAAATTAAAATAATAATAATAATGATTTAGATACACTTTTTCCTTCAGGTCCCAGGAGGATAAATCCCCAAGAGTATTTTTTTTTTTTTATCTTTTATTTTTTTTTTTTTCATGACTGCACTATAATTTAGTATCTTATTTAGTGGAAGAAAACTTGTGTACTTACTTGCGATACAATGTGATTCACTGTTTTGATGGTTAAAATAGATGTATTTCATATTCACTTTGCACACGTAGTGGTTTAACTAAGTAATATTGTTGCTAAAAAGTATTTAGTTCTTTAAAAAAAAAAACTCCATAAACTCCATACACCTTCACCAGAATCATTTGGAAAATTTAAACTCCGGAATTGCCAATTTCTACTAAATTAGAGATAAAATGTAGCTGTTAACTTGAAAACTACTTCATGACATCACAGAGTGGAACAGAGTATTTTGAGTTTTTGAGACACACATAATATAATAACGTTACAAAGTAAAGAAAGCTGTGAGTGAAACAAAACACAACTCCAGATATGTTTTTGAGGAGGTGACAACATTGTAACATGGCTTAAAGATGCACTTAAAGGTGTATCGTTTCGGTTGGGAGTCCATCATCTGCTTGTTTCTATGGATATGTCATCGCTCTGCCTGGAATGTTCCACAGTATGACATTAAACAGCTCTTACATGTATTCAGTTGCAGGTGTTTTTTTTTTTTTTTTGTTTGTTTGTTTTTTCAAAAATACCTAGAAAACCAGGCATTCTGACCTGATCTGACCTGGTTTGGTCTTCATGAAGATAGAAAAGTTTAAGGCCATACTGTGGAATATTCCAGACAAAGCAATAACATCTCCAGGGAGAAAATGCAGTAAAAAGTCAATTTTGTACTGCAGTCTATTTCCTACCTGGATGTCTGAGGGATTACATAAACACAGTGTACTAATGGAACACAGCATTAAAAAGTCAGTTTACCACAATACTTATAGTCCAAACACGGTGTTAGAGCGTGGATATATGTCACAGATATGAAATGTGGATGCAGCGTGATGAGCGGGGAGCAGAGGTGTGCTCAGGATTGGGGCTTTGTGCTAATCCGATTGAAGGGCGATTTGTAGCTGTGTGTTTGATCAGAGCCGTGACAGACTAACCAGGCATGAACAAGAGGGTATGCTAATGTGGATTACAACTGAACGCACTGCTGTCATTCACACAAGATGCAGTATGTGATCATGGACCGAACAGTGGTAACCTGTGAGCCAAGATTTAGATTAAAGTGCACGTTTTAACTCAAAATCTGAATCCAAGAAGCCCATGCATTTCAGAACAAGAACAAAACTACAAGGTTAGCAGCTTTACACAGAGTGAGACCACATGGAGACACAGGGAGGGCATCTGACACACAGGGCATCTAGCATAACAGCGCCTCTTGTGTGTTGTGTGTTCTTGTGTGTGTTGTCAGGTCTTCTGGGGATGGTGGCTCACATGATGTTCACCACGGCATTCCAGCTCACAGTGAGTCTGGGCCCCGAGGACTGGAAACCTCAGACCTGGGACTACAGCTGGTCCTACATGTGAGTACTACAATGTTGCAGTACAAGTACACTACAGCTGGTCCTACATGTGAGTACTACAATACTGCAATACAAGTACACTACAGCTGGTCCTACATGTGAGTACTACAATACTGCAGTACAAGTACACTACAGCTGGTCCTACATGTGAGTACTACAATACTGCAGTACAAGTACACTACAGGCGGTCCTACGTGTGAGTACTACAATACTGCAGTACAAGTACACTACAGCTGGTCCTACATGTGAGTACTACAATACTGCAGTACAAGTACACTACAGCTGGTCCTACGTGTGAGTACTACAATACTGCAGTACAAGTACACTACAGCTGGTCCTACGTGTGAGTACTACAATACTGCAGTACAAGTACACTACAGCTGGTCCTACGTGTGAGTACTACAATACTGCAGTACAAGTACACTACAGCTGGTCCTACGTGTGAGTACTACAATACTGCAGTACAAGTACACTACAGCTGGTCCTACGTGTGAGTACTACAATACTGCAGTACAAGTACACTACAGCTGGTCCTACATGCGAGTACTACAATAACTGCAGTACAAGTACACTACAGGCGGTCCTACATGTGAGTACTACAATACGGCAGTACAAGTACACTACAGCTGGTCCTACATGTGAGTACTACAATACTGCAGTACAAGTACAGTACACCTGGTCCTACATGTGAGTACTACAATACTGTAGTACAAGTACAGTACACCTGGTCCTACATGTGAGTACTACAATACTGTAGTACAAGTACACTACAGCTGGTCCTAAATGTGAGTACTACAATACTGCAGTACAAGTACACTACAGCTGGTCCTACGTGTGAGTACTACAATACTGCAGTACAAGTACACTACAGGCGGTCCTACGTGTGAGTACTACAACACTGCAGTACAAGTACACTACAGCTGGTCCTACATGTGAGTACTACAATACTGCAGTACAAGTACACTACAGCTGGTCCTACATGTGAGTACTACAATACTGCAGTACAAGTACACTACAGCTGGTCTTACATGTGAGTACTACAATACTGCAGTACAAGTACACTACACCTGGTCTTACATGTGAGTACTACAATACTGCCGTACAAATACACTACAGGCGGTCCTACGTGTGAGTACTACAACACTGCAGTACAAGTACACTACAGCTGGTCCTACATATGAGTATTACAATACTGCAGTACAAGTACACTACAGCTGGTCCTACATGTGAGTACTACAATACTGCAGTACAAGTACACTACAGCAGGTCCTACATGTGAGTACTACAATACTGCAGTACAAGTACACTACAGCTGGTCCTACATGTGAGTACTACAATACTGCAGTACAAGTACTCTACAGCTGGTCCTACATGTTTGTACTACAGTACTGCAGTACAAGTACACTACAGCTGGTCCTACATGTGAGTACTACAATACTGCAATACAAGTACACTACAGCTGGTCCTACATGTGAGTACTACAATACTGCAGTACAAGTACAGTACACCTGGTCCTACATGTGAGTACTACAATACTGTAGTACAAGTACAGTACACCTGGTCCTACATGTGAGTACTACAATACTGTAGTACAAGTACACTACAGCTGGTCCTAAATGTGAGTACTACAATACTGCAGTACAAGTACACTACAGCTGGTCCTACGTGTGAGTACTACAATACTGCAGTACAAGTACACTACAGGCGGTCCTACGTGTGAGTACTACAACACTGCAGTACAAGTACACTACAGCTGGTCCTACATGTGAGTACTACAATACTGCAGTACAAGTACACTACAGCTGGTCTTACATGTGAGTACTACAATACTGCAGTACAATTACACTACACCTGGTCTTACATGTGAGTACTACAATACTGCCGTACAAATACACTACAGGCGGTCCTACGTGTGAGTACTACAACACTGCAGTACAAGTACACTACAGCTGGTCCTACATATGAGTATTACAATACTGCAGTACAAGTACACTACAGCTGGTCCTACATGTGAGTACTACAATACTGCAGTACAAGTACACTACAGCAGGTCCTACATGTGAGTACTACAATACTGCAGTACAAGTACACTACAGCTGGTCCTACATGTGAGTACTACAATACTGCAGTACAAGTACTCTACAGCTGGTCCTACATGTTTGTACTACAGTACTGCAGTACAAGTACACTACAGCTGGTCCTACATGTAAGTATTACAATACTGAAGTACAAGTACACTATAGCTGGTCCTACATGTGAGTACTACAATACTGAAGTACAAGTACACTACAGCTGGTCCTACATGTGAGTACTACAATACTGCAGTACAAGTACTCTACAGCTGGTCCTACATGTTTGTACTACAGTACTGCAGTACAAGTACACTACAGCTGGTCCTACATGTAAGTATTACAATACTGAAGTACAAGTACACTATAGCTGGTCCTACATGTGAGTACTACAATACTGCAGTACAAGTACACTACAGCTGGTCCTACATGTGAGTACTACAATACTGCAATACAAGTACACTACAGGCGGTCCTACATGTGAGTACTACAATACTGCAGTACAAGTACACTACAGGTGGTCCTACATGTGAGTACTACAACACTGCAGTACAAGTACACTACAGCTGGTCCTACATGTGAGTACTACAATACTGCAGTACAAGTACACTACAGCTGGTCCTACGTGTGAGTACTACAATACTGCAGTACAAGTACACTACAGCTGGTCCTACATGTGAGTACTACAATACTGCAGTACAAGTACACTACAGCTGGTCCTACATGTGAGTACTACAATACTGCAGTACAAGTACACTACAGCTGGTCCTACATGTGAGTACTACAATACTGCAGTACAAGTACACTACAGCTGGTCCTACATGTGAGTACTACAATACTGCAGTACAAGTACACTACAGCTGGTCCTACGTGTGAGTACTACAATACTGCAGTACAAGTACACTACACCTGGTCCTACGTGTGAGTACTACAATACTGCAGTACAAGTACACTACACCTGGTCCTACGTGTGAGTACTACAATACTGCAGTACAAGTACACTACCGCTGGTCCTACGTGTGAGTACTACAATACTGCAGTACAAGTACACTACAGGTGGTCCTACGTGTGAGTACTACAATGCTGCAGTACAAGTACACTACAGCTGGTCCTACGTGTGAGTACTACAATACTGCAGTACAAGTACACTACACCTGGTCCTACATGTGAGTACTACAATACTGCAGTACAAGTACACTACAGCTGGTCCTACATGTGAGTACTACAATACTGCAGTACAAGTACACTACACCTGGTCCTACATGTGAGTACTACAATACTGCAGTACAAGTACACTACACCTGGTCCTACATGTGAGTACTACAATACTGCAGTACAAGTACACTACAGCTGGTCCTACATGTGAGTACTACAATACTGCAATACAAGTACACTACACCTGGTCCTACATGTCAGTACTACAATATTGCAGTAAAAGTACACTACAGCTGGTCCTACATGTAAGTATTACAATACTGCAGTACAAGTACACTATAGCTGGTCCTACATGTGAGTACTACAATACTGCAGTACAAGTACACTACAGCTGGTCCTACGTGTGAGTACTACAATACTGCAGTACAAGTACACTACAGCTGGTCCTACATGTGAGTACTACAATACTGCAGTACAAGTACACTACAGCTGGTCCTACGTGTGAGTACTACAATACTGCAGTACAAGTACACTACAGCTGGTCCTACGTGTGAGTACTACAATACTGCAGTACAAGTACACTACAGCTGGTCCTACGTGTGAGTACTACAATACTGCAGTACAAGTACACTACAGGCGGTCCTACGTGTGAGTACTACAATACTGCAGTACAAGTACACTACAGGTGGTCCTACGTGTGAGTACTACAATACTGCAGTACAAGTACACTACAGCTGGTCCTACATGTGAGTATTACAATACTGCAGTACAAGTACACTACACCTGGTCCTACATGTCAGTACTACAATATTGCAGTACAAGTACACTACAGCTGGTCCTACATGTGAGTATTACAATACTGCAGTACAAGTACACTATACAGTGCCGTGAAAAAGTATTTGCCCCCTTCCTGATTTCTGTGTTTTTTGCATATTTATCACTCAAAACATTGTCAGATCATCAAACCAATTTTAATATCACACAGAAACAACCCAAGGAAAGACAAAATTCAGTTTTTGAATGATGATTCCATTTATTAGTGCACAAAAAAAATCTAAACCTATCTGGCCCTATGTGAAAAAGTAATTGCCCCCCCCTTGTTAAATCACAAACTAACTGTGACTAACCACAGTTTTGAGAAAACTTAGTTCAGTTCTACATGCCACACCCACACCTGATTGTCACCACCTGTGTTGAATCAAGAAATCACTTAAATAGTTCCTGTCAAACAAAGTGAAGTTGGCTACAACATCTCAAGAACAAACACATCATGCCACGATCCAAAGAAATTCAAGAACAAATGAGAAAAAAAGTGATAGAAGTCTATAATTCAGGAAAAGGTTACAAAGCCATTCCCAAAGCTCTGGGGCTCCAGCGAACCACTGTCAGAGCCATTATTCAAAAATGGAGGAAACTGGGAACAGTTGCAACCCTTCCCAGGAGTGGTCGACCAACTAAGATTACTCCAAGAGTGCGACGACGGCTCATTCAGGAAGTCACAAAAGAACCTAGACGCACATCGAAAGAACTACAGGCCTCGTTGGCCTCAGTTAAGGTCAGTGTTCATGACTCCACCATTAGAAAAACACTGGCCAAAAATGGCATCCATGGAAGAGTTCCCAGGAGAAAACCACTGCTTTCACAAAAGAACACAAAGGCTCGTCTCACCTTTGCCAAAAAGCACCTTGATGACCCTCAAGACTTTTGGAGAAACATTTTGTGGACCGATGAGTCTAAAATTGAACTTTTTGGAAGGTCTGCAGCCCGTTTCATCTGGCGTAAAAATGGCACAGCATTTGATAAAAAGAACATGGTGCCCACAGTAAAGCATGGTGGTGGCAGTGTGATGGTCTGGGCCTGCTTTGCTGCCTCAGGACCAGGACAAC
Source organism: Paratrypauchen microcephalus (assembly GCA_036785185.1). Taxonomy (NCBI): domain Eukaryota; kingdom Metazoa; phylum Chordata; class Actinopteri; order Gobiiformes; family Gobiidae; genus Paratrypauchen; species Paratrypauchen microcephalus. Next base: position 341,169 of record JAVJIX010000075.1, read on the forward strand.
TTGCTGTGATTGACGGAAAAATGAATTCTGCTGTTTACCAGAAGATCCTGAAGGAGAATGTCCGGCCATCAGTTCGTGCCCTCAAACTCAAGCGCTCTTGGATCATGCAACAGGACAATGATCCAAAACACACCAGCAAGTCCACCTCTGAATGGCTCAAAGAAAACAAAATTAAGGTTTTGGAGTGGCCAAGTCAAAGTCCGGATTTAAATCCGATTGAGATGCTGTGGTGTGACCTTAAACGGGCAGTTCATACAAGAAAACCCTCCAATATGGCAGAATTGAAACAATTCTGCATAGAAGAGTGGGCCAAAATCCCTCCCCAGCGGTGTGAAAGACTCATCACCAATTATCGCAAACGTTTGGTTACAGTTATTGCTGTCAAAGGAGGCTCAACTGGCTATTAGATTAAGGGGGCAATTACTTTTTCACATAGGGCCAGATAGGTTTAGATTTTTTTTGTGCACTAATAAATGGAATCATCATTCAAAAACTGAATTTTGTCTTTCCTTGGGTTGTTTCTGTGTGATATTAAAATTGGTTTGATGATCTGACAATGTTTTGAGTGATAAATATGCAAAAAACACAGAAATCAGGAAGGGGGCAAATACTTTTTCACGGCACTGTAGCTGGTCCTACATGTAAGTACTACAATACTGCAGTACAAGTACACTACAGGCGGTCCTATGGGTGAGTACTACAACACTGCAGTACAAGTACACTACAGGTGGTCCTACGTGTGAGTACTACAATACTGCAATACAAGGACACTACAGGTTTTCCTACGTGTGAGTACTACAACACTGCAGTACAAGTACACTACAGGTGGTCCTACGTGTGAGTACTACAATACTGCAATACAAGGACACTACAGGTTTTCCTACGTGTGAGTACTACAATACTGAAGTACAAGTACACTGCAGCAGGCACTACATGTGAATACAATATACTACTGCAGTATGAGTGCACTTCAGCTGTGAGTACTAGAACAATACAGCTACATCTGAGTACAAATACACTACAGCTAGTACTACATGTAAGTCAGACATGTCCAAACTCTGGCCCGTGGGCCAAATGCAGCCCTCAGACACATTTTTCTTGGCCCTCAGTCTTCCAGGTGAATTGGCCCAAATTACCTTGAGCAAAACTTTTGACTGCATGTTTTTTGAAAATCTACCTTGTAAGACAATATTTAATATTTATTGTGTGGTTTTGAGGATCTTAGCACGAATAAAGGACTGATAGCTCATTCTAACATGTTAAACATGCAGATATTTCAATTATTGACTGTCCTGAGCACCAGTCCCTCGATCGGCCGTCTGCTTCATCTGTGTTTAGACATGTGGCCCTTGATGAAAAAAGTTTGGACACCCCTGATGTAAGTACTAGCACACTACTGCAGTACAAGTATACAACATCAGTACAAGTATGTTGTGTCTGGAGGTGTGTTTTGTTTTTATTCCTGCACATTTAGGCTGAGTTCTTCTCAAACTGAAAACCCTCTGTTCCACCATGTGATGTCATTTGGTAATACAGGAAGTGCTCCACTGTGTTTTTAAACTCCATACACCTTCACTAGAATAATTTCTTCTATTTCAGGCATGGAAACAGTAAATAAAATCAGATTTCTCATGTGTTTTCAGATTAGCATGGAGCTCGTTCACCGCCTGCATGGCCTCCTCTGTCACCACAATCAACCGCTACACCAAGACCATCCTGGAGTTCAAGCACAAGCGCAGGAACATCGAGAAGAACCTTAAGATCAAACAGAAGCTCCTGGAGCTGGACTCTCCTCAGCAGGTGTGGGACATGTACCTGAGCTCAGTCCCCAGCACAGCCGAGGAGCTGCTGGACCTGTCCTCCACCAGCCGCAGGCTCTCCAACACCTCCATGTTCTTAGACCTGAGCGACCTGCCCGAGGGCTGCTCCGAGGGCTACTGCTGACCCCCAGAGCGAGAGGGGTACAGCTGACCACTGAGTGAGAGGAGACTGTGAGGGGTTCTGCTGACCTCTAACAGTGAGAAAAATATTAATGACCCAGGACACTGAAAGGCTCTGCTACAACCACAGAGTGAGAGAGACTACTGCTAAGACCATGATTCTTGAAAAGGGGTACTGCTGACCCCGCTCTCAGTACCCCTCAGAGGGGTATCTGATCATTTCACTGCTGCCCACACTGTGAAGATCTCTGCTGACTACAGCCTGTGGACACTAAGGATGGGCGGATCGATACCAAAGTATTGATATTTCGATCCTGATGGGGTATTTAATATGGATCGATCCTGGTATTAAATTATCGATACCAAGTCATGTTTTCTTACTGACTTAACTTTCAGTTTATTTAGTTCAAATTCATATGTGTTTTGTTCATTATTCAACCATTGCCAGTTGTCAGGCAATGGTCCGCGTTCTCATCAAACGTGGGGTAGTACGTCATCCCGCGATAGACTCACTGCTGTGAGATTTCAGTCAAAGCGGCGCGGGGCTGCGGGAGCCATGGGAGACCGCAGGCGAAGTGTGGTGTGGAGTTACTTCCACACCCTGGACAACAATGTTGCGAAGTGCAGTGTGTGCTAAAAAATGATACGATATTGTGGCAATACCACAAATTTAAATAAACACTTGATCATAAAATCATAAACCTCAGCATGACAAAATGCTACTGCCATTTTCATCAAAGAATTTTTTTCAGATATCTGGTGTTAGAATGTGTGGAGCTAAGCCCCCTGGTGGAGCTTTGCGAAGCCAGGTTAGTGTTTTTCTGCAGTGTTAAAAAATGTATGAAAGTATCGGTATTGATATCGGGATTCTAACCCTGGTATTACTTGGTATCGTATCGAAACAAAAATAACTGGTTTCGCCCATCCCTAGTGGACACATGTCCCTGTCCCTGAGGTCTGCAGGGACGATGACATGGGCACAGACCACTTCACTTGCATGGATCCTTCATACAAGCACTAAGCTACAGCTGAAAGCTACAGCTGATCTGCTGCGCAGTTGCCAAACTTCTGAAAGACACTTGTACTCCAGTGCAATGAGCTCCCTCTGGTGGTACAGAGTAGCAGTACAGATGTAGTGTTTGTCCCTGACTGTGAACTAGAGGTGTACACAGACATAGCACAGCAGAAGCAGGCCTCAGCTCTCATCTAAGTGTGACACAAACATGAAGCTAGTGCTGTGTACATGTGACTGTAGATGTGTGTGTGTGTGGGGTGGGGGTGGGGGTGGGGGGTTCATGGGGTCTTTTTAATGGGACATGAAATAGTGCATTATGTATCATTCTAATCTACCTCTGAATGTTAATATGCAGCTTCTTAAAGGTCCATTGTGTAACTTTTTAGTCAAAAATTGTGGTTGTGTTTATTGTTTATTGTTTATTACACACAAAGTCAGGTTTGCATCTCCTCAAACCTGACTCTTATTTGGTTTGGAGGAGGACCTGCTCCTGCTTGTTTCCATGGCTATCCTCTTCCACAGTATGGCATAAACGTGTCTATCTCCATGGAGAATGTTCTGAGGTGTGGTTTAACTTTCTATTTCCATGGAATCATACAGGAGACCTGCCCCCTCCACAAAGTTACACAGTGCTGCTTTAACATACCAGCATGAACATGGAGCTTTCTAGTGGCCTGACAGATACAGATCACTTGTCCACTTGTCCAGGAGCATGCATATGTAAGAGGCTCAAATCTGAACTTTAAACTCATTCAACACTCAAGATAATTGTCTATTTTTTACTTGTATTTAAAACAACAGCAATAGTCATCACATCACAAGTGTGCAAACTGCCAAACTCTAGGGGGTGCTGCTCCTGGCTGCAGCTCCTCTTATAGGCACAGTACAGCCTTCTAACCTGCGCTGGTAATATGGGATCTGTATATGCTGAAAGGACTCTCTTTGAAGCGTCGAAGACAGTGTTATTTTGAAGTGCATTTGAAAACCTGTTCTGATTTGATATTAAATGTATTTTGTTTATTCAGCCTATGTATTTTTTCTGTAAATGTTATACTTGTTTATTTTTGATGAGGTTTGGATTTCTGAAAATGAAGCATGACTTTTGTTTTAAATTTAAATGTGTATGCTGTGGAACTTTGCGTAGTAACTATTAGTAATTTAACTTTTGTGATAAAATAAACAAAACACATAATATGAAGATATAAATAAACAATTTATTTGATATGTTCTGGTTTAGACTGAAATAAAATATGAAATTAAATAAATAAAATCCTGTTCATTTTGGTAGATTGTTGTGCAGTTGCTTATTCTGTCCACTAGATGTCAGTGTTCACTAACTCAAGATTGAGTTAAACTAAACCTAGAAGACCAATGAATACTGCTGCTGAGGCAATTTTGTTGGCCATCTTGAGACTGTAAAAGGCAATAATATCTCAAATTTAATAGAAAATCACGTTAAACAGGCCCATGAATGTAGCTGATTAATTAACTGGCATAATTAGAGAGAGAAAGAGAGAGAGAGAGATTTTATTGATCCTGGGGGAATTTCAAGTTTTGTTGCAGTAACATTAAATGTTTCTTCTGCACGTCTCAGTGGTCTTTGTGCCAGGTGAACATTAACACTTAAGCCACTCAAAAACATGCACCATAGGTCCAGCTTAGGTCCTGACCAAACTGAAGCAAGAAGATCATATACAGTACCTGATGTTTGTTGTGTCGCTAGTTTTTCTGTCTGTACAGCACTTTGGAAACTGTTTATGTTTATGAAATGTGCTATAGAAATAAAGTGGATTTGGATTTGGATTTGGATCATGGAGATGGTCCCTGAGCGCAGTAATGTGCTGTCCACTGCTCCTAATAACATTCATTCATTCATTTTTCTTCCGCTTTTCCATTTTCTGGGTCGCGGGGGCAGCAGTCCAAGCAGTGTTCTGCTGCCCAGAACACAATGCAATGCACCGTGCATTGTGTTCCTAATAACAGGATGGGTTAAATACAGAGAATTTCTCCTGTGTGAGATCAATAAAGTCACTTCTTCACTTCTTCTAGAGGAGCGTTTCACTTGCTCTAGTCAAAAAGTATTACTGAACTCTGATTAAAAGGACCACATGTCACCATTTTAATTTGATACATGGGGCATTATAGTATAAATTGTGTTTATACTGCCTGGAATGTTCCACAGTATGGCAGTAATCAGCTCTACCTTACATTTACATTTCAATTACAGGTGGTTTTATAACTCCAAAATACCAAGAAAAACAGGCTTTCTGACTGTGATCGGGGTTGCCTCTCCACAGATCTGACATGTAACCTGTCTGGTTTGGTCTCCATGAAGATAGAAAGGCTTAATGCCATACTGTGAAATATTCCAGACAAAGCAATGACATCTCCATGGAGGAAAGCATTTGATGGACCCAGAAAAGTTACACTCAGCTCTGGTATATTTTGGACAAAGAAACAGCACATTTTTATCTTATGTCTTGTTTATTTCAGGTTCCCGTCAGCTCCCACAGTGGCAGGCTGTGTCCAGGGCATCAGGTTTACAGACAGATAGCAAATCATAGCCTCAGTCCTCCATCCATTTGAGTGCATTCATTATTCAGGACAGAGGCACTTTCCTCTCCCATAGAAACCACTCTGTGTACAGACCCTGTGAGGAGAGGGCCAGAAACTTATGCTACATTAGAGTGGACAGTGCAAGATAAAGTATTGCAATATCAATCCAATACTGATACTGAAGAGTTTTGTGTATAAACAAACAGAAACTCTACTCATTAAAGGTGCTATATTACACAAAATGGGCTGCTGTGAGCTTTAAGTAATGTTATAATGTTGTTCCCTCCTCACAAACAGACCTGGAGTTGTGCTTTGTTTAAACCTGCATTATTAGTCAGTCTCCATCTCCAAAGCTCAAAATCCTCTGTTCCACCTCGTGATATTATGAAGCGGTAGTTTTCAAGTTAGCAGCTCCTTTTACCTTTTGTTCAGTAGAAATAATAATTTCCGGGACTGATTATTATCCAAACAATGCTGGTGAAGGTGTATGGAGTTTAGTTCAGTTCAGTTCAATTAATTTATTTGAGCAACATGAAATATTATGATTTCAGCATGAGGTGACATATTGTGCTGCATTACACTTATGCTCAAAAAGGAGTAATAATAATAATTCATTGGATTTATATAGCACCTTTCATGCCACTCAAAGCGCTTTACAGTTCATTGTTCATTCACTCCACACTTGGTGGTCGTAAGCTACTTTCTGTAGCCACAGCTGCCCTGGGGCAGACTGACGGAAGCGAGGCTGCCAATTAACGCCATCGGCCCCTCCGACCACCTCCAACACTCATGCACACTCCACTTTCATACTAGGCAAATGTGGGTAAAGTGTCTTGCCTAAGGACACAGCGACAGTATTTTGCAACTGGCGCCCCACTGTGACACCTGGAATTCCCAGCGGTCTCCCATCCAAGTACCAACCAGATCCTGCCTTGCTTAGCTTCTGAGATCTGACGGGATCAGGCTTTGACAGGCAGGTATGGCCAGGTATGGTAGGAAGAAGTGTAAACTTAAACTTGTGACATGTGACACGATGCACTTTTTTTTTTTTTGGGGGGGGGGGGGGGAGTGTTCAGAAAAGCGTTTTTTAAAGTTCATCTGGTTCAATAAATTACAGCTTGCATCTCTATCGCAAAACATATTTTGAATATTTTCTGGTAGGTGTCTAGCTTTATAAAGTCATTTTAATGTTTTGAAGTTTACTAAATCATACAAGTTTAAAAGCACAGTGGAGCTCTTCCTGTATTACCTCATGACATCACAAGGTGGACCAGAGTATTTTCTGTTGAGAGAAGGGTTCAGCCTAAATCTGTAGGACTTGTGGGTTAAATATGTGTGAATGAAATAAAACACAACTCTTTTTTCACTGTTTTAAAATGAGAGAAATAGAACTTGCAGTGGCCCAAAGTTGTTCAAGTACTCAATTTTGTTACTTAAAGGGATATGCCACCCCCAGGTCAAATTTGGGCATCTCCCCACAGTCCAGAGACTAAAATAAGTGGTGGAAAGCGTTTTCCTGCTCACCCAGCCATTGTCCGAGTCTGTCGCCACTGACCGCCGCGGTATCTGGTGCTCCTCCGCCTTAGACTGGAGTCTAACGTCGCCAGAGAAAGATTTCGGCCAAAAGGAATTAATTTGCTCGATGCGTTTCCCAATTACTTTCTGTGTAGTGCACATTCATATCGAGTGCAAATAAATGTACAAATCAACACGGAGAGCTTGCCTTGGTCATTTTGGGTGGGAACTATTTTCCAGTGCGGAAGAATAAAGCCGAATCACGCAGCACGCTGCCAGGGGAATCCCAGTTACGCACCGGGAAGGGAGTTCCCCTGTTGCACAACGTGGTGCGTGATTCGGCTGTATTCTTCCGCACTGGAAAATAGTTCCCACCCAAAATGACCAAGGCAAGCTCTCCGTGTTGATTTGCACATTTATTTGCACTCGATATGAATGCGCACTACACACAAAGTAATTGGGAAACGCATCGAGCAAATTAATTCCTTTTGGCCGAAATCTTTCTCTGGCGACGTTAGACTCCAGTCTAAGGCGGAGGAGCTGCAGATACCGCGGCGGTCAGTGGCGACAGACTCGGACAATGGCTGGGTGAGCAGGAAAACGCTTTCCACCACTTATTTTAGTCTCTGGACTGTGGGGAGATGCCCAAATTTGACCTGGGGGTGGCATATCCCTTTAAGTAAAAATACAGATACTGGAGTAAAAGGATCACATGAAAAAATCAACTTAAATAAGAAGAAAAAGGTATTCTGACTGTGAGCAGGGTCACCTCTCTACAGATCTGACATGTAACTTGGGCTGGTTTGGTCTCCATGAAGATAGAAAGGTTTAATACCATAGTGTGAAACATTCCAGTTCATTCCATTCCGTTCCATTAGAGAGACCCTCCACCAGAAAAGTCACACAGGGCACCTTTAAATACAGTACTACACTGTACTAGTACTGTACTACATTCCACCACCAGTTATTCCTCACTTACCATACATATTCAGAGCATCCTAATTATTCACTTTTATAAGCACTTTTCACAACTCTCAGAGGCCAGAGCGGAGTAATCACAGTAGAGCTAACAACAACTAGCATGCTAACTGCACACTTCCTGATTCCCAGACAGTAAAACGCTTCATGATTAGACACAGACAGCACACAGCGGACTTATTCTGACCTCAAGACCTGTATCTGTACACGTTTTGATACATGAAATGCATGAAAACAGAAATGTGTACAGCACCTACAAATATTGAGCTACCATAAAGAATCAAACCAAAACATCTGATTCAAACTATCTTTTCACATTTTTATTGTTGGAATGATTTGAGAAATGAACAGGAGCCAGTTTCCTTCACTGCTAGTTCTGATACTACAGTAGTATTTGCGTAATACCAGTTCACATTATAGTTTGAAGCCCTTGAGCATAAAGTACTGTATATAGTAGTACTGCAGGTATGGCTGGGTACTGTTAAAGGGCCCATATGACTCTATTCTCTGATCTGTGTTATAATGTTGCTTCACAAACGGATCCTGGAGTTGTGTTTTGTTTCATTCGCACATGTTTAACACGCAAATCCTGCAGATTTAGGTTAAGTTCTTATCTCTCTACTGAACAAAATGTAAAAGGAGCTGTTGATATCTACCACTTCATGACATCACAAGGTGGAACAGAGAATTTTGAGCTTTGGAAATGGAGACAGACTAATAATAAAGGATGAGAATGAAACAAAACAACTCCAGGTATGTTGTTGACAAAGTAACATTATAACATGGTTTAAAGCTCACAATAGCACATTTTACATTATATAGGACCTTTAAAAGTTACCAGTGCAGTACCAAAAAGGTAAGAAGGTGCCCACAAATTAAATAAATAAATAAATAAATAAACAAACAAAAAAATGTTCTTCAAATAAATATTCTTAAATTAGCATTATAAATACTGTACTTTTTGTCATTATTCTACATAATGATTAGTACAGTAATACGGTTCACCTGCTTGTTTCCATGGATACGTTATTGCTCTGCCTGGAATGTTCCACAGTATGACATTAAACAGCTCTAACTTACATTTATTAAATTACAGTTTTGCTTTTTTAACGCAAAAAATCCTAGAAAAACAAGTATTCTGACTATGAGCATGGTCACCACTCCACAGATCTGTAGACTTGTCACTTGGTCTGGTTTGGTTTCCATGAAGATAGAAAGATTTAATGCCATACCGTGAAACATTCCAGACAAAGCATTAACATTTTCATGAAGAAAAGCGTTTGATGAACCCTCCACTAGAAAAGCTACACAATGGACCTTTAAAGGAAAAGCAACGTTTTTTTTTACAATCTGAGCCTTATTTCGGTAATAAAACAAGTTGTTTTACTCACCCATAGCACTTTGGTGTCATATGGAGCATTTCCGGGGCAGCGGCCCCTCCCCTAGCCCACTCTATCACTGTCCTGCCTGGTTAGTGGGGAAACGAAATTTCGAATTCATTCTATGTACATGTACATGATTGTTTTTCGACAATAAAGCAAACTATGACTATGACTATGACTATGACTATGAGATTAGCGTTAGTCTAACGCCGTGCGGGCTCCAAATAACACAAACTTTAGCACTTTTCAAATCATAGAAGCTCGATGTCTTTAGTCTACGATTTCGTTTGGTCAAAAGTGGCCTGTAATCCGAGATTTAGCCATAGTTTCGAGTAGATGAGGACGCCAGTGCGCATGCGCAGACTGTGCTCTCAGCTCCCGGGACCCAAACATGGAACGCAAAGCTGTAAACTATGGATAAATCTCAGATTACAGGCCACTTTTGATTCAAATGAAATCGTAGAGTAAGACATCGAGCTTCTATGATTTGAAAAGTGCTAAAGTTTGTGTTATTTGGAGCCCGCACGGGGCATATTACATGCTCGGGGAATGCCCCGAGCTATGGCTATAAATCGTGCTAGGCTAACGGCGTTAGCCTAACGCTAATCTAAAACATCTCCGGAAATGCTCCATATGACACCAAAGTGCTATGGGTGAGTAAAACAACTTGTTTTATTACCGAAATAAGGCTCAAATTGTAAAAAACGTGACTTTTCCTTTAAGTAACGAAAACCAGGTAACATTGAAGTACATTTCTGGTCCGCTGTGTGAATCCGGACATAACTGAGAGGTACCCAGCCCTATCTGTGGATATGAACTATGATATAGCAGTGCTTTTTTTTCTTTTTTAAATTTTCATTGCTGTCAGACAATTTCTAGTCCTGGGGTAGTCCAGAATTAACTAAATGCACCCTAGGGTTATCAGTTTCAACCTACTCCAACAAACTTTCCTGAATTCCTGATGTTGGATTTGACTTTGAGTTTCATTTCATCAGTGCAGTCAACCTTCAGGCTACAGTCAGAAATTAAAATTGCATTACTGTCTTGGAATAAAAGTACCATTTAGCTAAAGCATATGAATGAAACATCACATTTTTACTGTTGGAATGATTTGAGAAATGAACAGCAGCCATTTTGTGTCAATGCTTCTTCTGATGTGTTTGTTTCAGTTCACATTATAGTTTGAACGCACCAGGACTGACCCAAAAGTCTCTTCACTCTCTTCTCGTCCATATGAACCTGATGTCCGTGGGTCACTGCCAGCCAAAGTCCTGCCCGGTGAGCTGGTAGAACCTCCTGTTATGGGGTCTGTAGAAGTCTCTGAGCTTGAGAAGCACACGGGGGTCTATGGGGGTGTGGGTGCGTCCCTTGGTCTTGCCCAGGCAGTGAGGCTTGCTGCTGCCCTCGGGTTTCTTCAGGCAGGGGAAGCCTTTGGTCTTGTTGAAGTAAAAGTGCTTGTCCGTGATGATGCGCTGAAGACCCAAGAAGTCTTGCACTTTGGCCATCTCTCCGGCGGGATCACTAATGAGCCGCTCCCCGCTCACCAGGTGAATTTGCTCCAGAGGAAACCAGTCCAACCAGCGCTGAAGGTGCAGGGCGTAGAGGCCGATCCACAGGGGGCTCCATTGAGAGTCCATCTCACCTGGACAAACAAAAGAGCAGAGGTTTTGTAAGTACTGTCTATACTTTTTTAACTTTGTACTATTTACTGTACTTTTGAAACATGTTGCAGTGGTCCAAAGTTATTCCTCACTTACTTTCTTAGCATTCTGAGCACCTTAATTATTCACCATGATGAGTTTATAAGCACTTTTCTCAACTCTCTAGCATGCACTTCTGGATTATCACACAGTAAAAAGCTTTCTGATTAGATGCAAATAGTACACAGACTTATTTTGACCTCAAGAGCTGCTTATACAATATATCTGGGAATATTATACATGGGAAAAATGGGTACAAACAGATCTTCTTTTCCTTTCGGCTTGTCCCTTTTTCAGGGGTTGCCACAGCGAATCAACTTTTTCCATCTCGCCCTGTTTTCTGTATCTTCTACTCTGGCTCCAACTACCTCCATGTCCTCCCTCACTGCATCCATAAATCTCCTCTTTGGTCATGTCCAAATCATCTCAATCTGGCTTCTCTAGCTTTTTCTCCAAACCTTCCTGTCTGTGTTGTCCCTCTTTGGTCATGTCCAAATCATCTCAATCTGGCTTCTCTAGCTTTTTCTCCAAACCTTCCTGTCTGTGTTGTCCCTCTGATGACCTCATTCCTGATCCTGTCCATCCTTGTCACTCCTAAAGAGAATCTGAGCATCTTTAACTCTGCTATCTCCAGCTCTGCCTCCTGTCTTCTGCCTATTGCAAGTGTTTCTAATCCATACATCATGGCTGGTCTCACAACTGTCCTGTAAACCTTTCCCTTCACCCTAGCTGGCACTCTTCTATCGCAGATCACTCCTGACACTTTTCTCCAGCTGTTCCATCCTGCCTTCACTCTATTCTTCACCTCTCTTCCACAGTCTCCACTGCTCTGAACAGATGATCCTAAGTATCTAAAATCCTCCACCTTCACCACCTCTGCTCCTTGTAACTTCACTGTTCCACTGTTCTCCCTATCATTTACACACATGTACTCTGTCTTGCTACGACTGACCTTCATCCCTCTTCTCTCTGATGCGAACCTCCACCTCTCTAGATTCTCTTCTAGTTGCTGCCTACTCTCACTGCAGATCACAATGTCATCTGCAAACATCATAGTCCATGGCGACTCCTGTCTGACCTCATCTGTTAATCTGTCCATCACCAAAGCAAACAAGATCATGTTTATAATAATGATCCTATTGTGTCATTTTAAAGGGCCTGTACCTAACTTTGGACCACTTCAAATTAGTTCAGATTTTCAAATAAACTTCACATTTTGTCAGAAGCTCTGTTACTCAAGTTCGACTTTAATCTGAGCTTTGATTTAACACACAACTGACAACTCATTTAGATGTCTTTGCTAATTTGTGAATCGTGTCACTATGGTAACTGCTGGATATTTCTCTATAGACATAAATGGTCCCATTTTTATACAGCGCTTTTCCATCTTGAAGGCACTCAAAGCACTTTACAACAAGGAACCACTCACCCATTCACACACCAGTGTACGCAGATGTTGGGGATGAGGTGGGTTGAGTGTCTTGCTCAAGGACACAACAACAGCATTCATCTGTGGGGGCTGTTCTACCAATTGAGCTACCGTCGTCCCCATACATAACAGTCCCCCCAGTGTGATATCACTGCAAAGTATGAATTAATGAAGTCCTGCAAGTCCTGATTTTATAATAAAGACTTTGAATGCAGTCAGAGTGGCTCAGCTTTTTCCGTAGTTGTCCATGTGATGCCTCCATGGCATTACCGAAAAGCCAAGTGGAGTTTCTTCTCACCTGTAGAGTGGTTCTTGAAGGCCAGGCTTTCGAACGTGGGGATGTCAGGAGTCTTGGAGATGATCTGGGTGTAGTCTGAGATGGCTCTGGTCACCGGGTCCCTCACCACCACAATCAGCTTCACCTGCCGAGACATGGCGTGCACCCGGGCCGGCGTCTCCATGGTAACGAAGTATCGAGGCGTCTTCTCCATGACGACCTGCCCCTCCAGCGCTTTGGGCATCATGCTCCTGTAACATGCACAACAAGGGAAACTTTTACTTGGAGCAATATAGTTTTAGACACTCTATAATACGCTGTACATTGTGTTATTCAAACATTTGGTGGCGGTAAGTTACTATTGTAGCCACAGCTGCCCTGGGACAGACTGGCATTAGGACACAACTAGAGCTATCCCAGCTATCCCACTGTGACACCTAATATTTACAGCCAATTCCATCTAAATACTAACCAGGCCCAGCTCTGCTTAGCCTCTGAGATCAGGCAGTACTTCCTCTTTGTGAGCTGTCAGCTTAGAACTTTGTCTTTCAACCAATTATCTCCTCTCACCCCAAAACCTCAACCCCCACCCATTCTCTCTCTCTCTTCTCATCTCATTTCTCCCATAAAGCGTGGGGCAGATGGGACTCGTTTGGAGATAAATGAGTGAGGAGGACCCCCAAGGAGCGCCTGGAGACCGGGTACATCTGCCGCACACCTGCCGTACACCTGACCCTGAGCTCACTGCGGTCCGGTCCTGCAGGATATCAGACGACAGATTTTTACGGGCCCATATTACGCTGTTTTCCCCTCTACTAAATGGTAGCTGTTAACCTGACAAGCTAATAATAAAGGGTTACTCAGGCATGTGTGAAAGAAGGTATGTTTTTGAGGAGATAACAACATCGCAACATGGCTAAAAACCAGTATTGAGACAAGCACAAAAGTGGAAGAAAAAGCAAGTATTTAAGTGAATTACTACCAGATAATTTTATTTGTAATTTAAAGAACAAAACATGAGATAATCCCCAAATTTACTGAAGTAAGAGTACTGCTACATTGTACAGTACTGAAGTAATGCTCATTTCATTTTAATTCAGACCCTTTAATTTGATGAGTTCAAACAGTAAACCGAGTGTGTGGCCCTCTTAACCTCTCCACACTTGGGACAGACTCAGAGGGGACAGGCCTCTCTCTCTGCCCCCTCTGTGAGCTCATGTTTCAGTCTGCACCTGCAACCTGAGCCCCTGTCGATATCTCCACCCGGCCCTGCTGCTCCCGCCTGGCCCTGTTTTCCCCACCACACACAAACGCACCCAGGTCTGCCCTCGGTTTAGCAGCACTTCGCCTGCTGTAAATGTAACTGTGAGGGTGTGAGGAAGAGCACATACTAGGGGTGAACGATTTTAAGAAAAAAGTGAATTGCGATTTTTCTGGCAGATATTGCAATTTTGATTTCATCCACGATTTTTCAAATTAAGTTTCAGTGCACATGAACATTTGCAAACATCACAGAAACTTACATCATACAGTACCATTCAAACACTAAAGTCCACTAAACTGTAATGCAAGAATGAAAACTAAAGTCAATAATTTATTTCAAATGTAGTCCTATTTATTAAAGATCCCATGACATGGTACTTCTTGATGCTTTTATATGGCGCCTTAATGGTTCCCTAATACTGTAAATGAATCCTTCTTCAAAATCAAGACTCAGTGCATGAGAAAGACCCATGAACACAGTCAGAATCATAAATATCTCACTTTATCTAACACTTTATTCTGGGCGTTGTTGCTTGAATGCAAATGAGGAGGACAGAGATAGGCCAGTGCAGCGGGTGGGGGCGTGGCCAAACTCTCCGCTCTTTCCTCTTTAGCAGTGCGATGTGCACCACTTCCGCGTTTTTGTGCGGAGGAAGATATGAGAAGCGTTCCATTGAAAAATAAACACATGTCCACAGAAAATAAAATTAAACCACTGCTGTTTCAGAGGTTCCGAGGCTCGGATAAAGGACATCCGAGCCTGGAAACACTCTCACGTGCCTCCAGGCAAATAAAAAAACGCATCTCGCATTGCGTAGCTCGTTCGCGGTCCAAACTCTCTGGGCGTGAGTTCCAGAGAGTGTGGGTAGAAACACAGACGGGCGTTGGAACTGCATTTGCATTTTTTTCTTGAGTGTGACGTCAGAAACTTCCCTTGTTCAGAATTTCCCGTTTGGGCTGACTTTTTTTCAAACGCAGAAAAGGATCGCAAATGCTCAGTTTACATATTTCGCAGGGTAGGGGAGCTCACATTAACGTTAAAAAACCTCAGAAAGTGAAAATTTCATGCCATGGGACCTTTAAATAGAAGCATGCTATACATAGGCTACATTGAGTGCTTGAGCAACCGCAGTTATTACACCCGAAGAACTAAAAGAGCATCTATGTCTTGGGTAGAGCAAAAAAAAGTGCAAGGTCAGTCTTTTATGGCTCAAGGGAGCTCGATTGTAGTATTTTATAACAAATGTATAAAATACAGCGCAACTTAAACTTAACTTAAATACAGCGATGCTAAATATAGCAATGCTAATCGTGATAGCCTTTTTATAACGATTGTAATGTTAAACTAGCCTTATGCTAACAGTTTGTCAGCTAACAACAGAAGGGAAGCATATACTGAAGAACTGAAGAAGTAGCTTGGATGAGTTCCGAAACGTATTCGACCAAATAAACTTTGTCCAGTTGACAAATTGAATTTCACCTTTTGCCATATTATAGACTGTATAAAGGAATGGACCAAGGGAGTGTGACGTCACCCATGGCATTCAGCTTCAGTCAAATGAAGCTCAATGCCAATGGTTACAGGGTCAAATCTGGAGCCAAGTTCCATATTAGGAATAGGAATGTATTAACTGACAAAATAAAAACATCAAGATCATGTAGAGTGGGTTAATACAAATATTTTAAGACCAAAATGTGTGTGTGTGTGTGTGTGTATGTGTGTGTGGGTGTGGGTGTGTTTGTATATAAACTGGGATAAGATGCAGGTCCATTATACTAGGTCACAGAACAGAGGCTGTGATCTGACCTAAGCCCCTACTAATATGATCAAGACCAACCAATGCCTAAAATCTTCCACCATATGGCATTAAACTTTTCGATTTACATGGAGACATGCAGGTGACAGCACCAGGCCAAGTTACAAGTCGGATCTGTGGAGCGGTGACCCTGCTCACAGTAAGAATACATATTTTATACATATATTATATATATTATATAATATATATTAAGATATTTCTCCAGCAATAAACATTTGCAATTGAATTGTTATTGTGAGGACTGAAGGACTCATAAATCACATCAACAATCAAGCAGTAAACAAGGATGGACACGTCAATGACTGGTATCAAAAATTAAAACTTGATGAGCTCTAATTGTCAGTAAATGTCCTAAAAAAAATTATGAAAGACGACTCAGTAGCGCCCTCTTAAGCTTTGATTTTCATGAGGCCTATGGAAGCGCCAGAAAAAAATCAACGTCAAAATCTGAAACCTGGTACAAAAACATATCAAGACATGATATTATGGCTCCACCCTAAACTCAACAGAAAGTCAGCCATATTGGATTAATCCCGGTAATGACAAACTCTCACACACATTTTTGTTTTTTCAATACACAAATGTGTGTTTCAAGATGCAGACGAGTTTGCGAGGCAGGGGTGGTAAGGGCCTTTAACACCGCTTGTGGTTTTAACCCTCCTGTCGTGTTCGGGTCAAATCTGACCGTTTTGCAACTTATAATACTCATAAATATTATGTTTTTCATCTGATTACCCCAAGACCTTATGATATCCTCCACACTGTGTACTTGAACATATAAAAGTGATGATCACCTATTTCATTCAATTTTGAGTGTTTTAATCAACCTTGTTACACCTGTGGTGTTCCCGGTCAAAAGTGACCGCCATAGGAAATGAATGGGTATCCAGAGTAAATTCATTCAACATACAGAAAACATCCCCATACACACTGCCCCAACTCACTCACACACTCACACACTCACACACAAACACACACACACACACACACACACACAGGAGCAGCTATGCCTGGAATATGCAGGTGTACATGGGGAAACCCAGTACTGGAAGGGCCGAAAAAAAACAGGGCATGTGTGTTGTGCTGGACATGACAACCGGTCTCCATCCAAGGGCATAATATCACATGTGACAACTTCCTCACATCACATGCTCTTGGTCATGAGCTTTGGGTAAGCTCACCATGGTAGGGACAGTGATCGCCGATACAAGCCAGAACTTCTCCCTGCGCTGGTATCGACCAGAGGAAGACAGGCACTCTCATCACAATTTGCATTCACTGACACGCACACTCTTGTGTCATACGTTCCCAAGAACAACAGAAATGTCATCCTGATGAGCACAGTACACAAAGACGCTGCTGTCAGCACCATGGAGGACAGGAAGCCCCTGATGATCCAGGACTACAACAAGAACAAGGGAGGCGTTGACTGCCTTGATAAGGTAATGTCTTTACATTACCTTATCATGCATTTTATTTTATTTTTTATCTAGGTGAACCATAGCATTTTGTGATAAAAGGAGAAGTTCAATTTGTCAACTGGACAAAGTTTGTTTGGTTGAAAACGTTTCGCCGCTCATCCGAGAGGCTTCGTCAGCTCTGAGCTGACGAAGCCTCTCGGATGAGCGGCGAAACGTTTTCAACCAAACAAACTTTGTCCAGTTGACAAATTGAACTTCTCCTTTTATCATGGATTCTACCTGGACGACTGAGGGACTTTTCACGCATAGCATTTTGTGTACGACAGATTGAATATTGTTCCTAATCTCTTATTATTTATTGTTCCTTTATTGCAGCTTACTGGTACATACACCTGTAAGCGGATGACGGCTCGCTGGCCTGTGACACTGTTCCACAACATCCTAGATGTGTTAGCTTTCAACGCGTATGTGGTGTGGACAGCAATCGACCCAACCTGGAATCAGGGGAAAAGTTTCAAGAGCAGACTTTTCCTCGCAGAGCTGGGGAAAGCTTTGGTGACTCCTCTTATACAGCGACGCCAGCACATTCCCCGCACACCAGCCTCCGCCAGTCTGGTTAGGAGCATGCAAGCTCCAGCCCCAGCCCTGGCTGCTCTCCCTCAACAAGGACATGGGCAGAAAAGGAAGCGTTGTGGCCTCTGTGCCCTTAGAGACATCAAAACGAGCCTGACATGCTGCTAATGTCATGCTTATGTTTGTAAGGCCCACTCTGACCTGAGTGTCACATGCCACGAATATGCCATGAATACACTGAATACACACACACACACACACACACACACACACACACACACACACACACACACACACACACACACACACACTGTTAAGTTTGGTGTTTGGTTTTCCATTTATTTTTTGTATTATATGTTCATTTTGTAGTTCATTTTCAGTGCCCAATTGTACTTTCATTGATGTTATTTAATGTTTACTTCTATAAATTGCTCTTAGACACTACTTTGAAACATTGCTCTCAACTAAAGAATGTTTGATAAAAAAAATGGTGAAAAAAAAAAAAAAGTGCAAATTTAAGAGCAGTTAAAACAGACCGGTCAATTTTGACCGGGAACACTAAAGTAGGGGGCTGGAGGCGAACACAACCGGAGGGTTAATGGCTGGATTGAGGCCATTTTTGACCCCTGAACATTAACAAAAAGTCTATTTTATTCAACCCAACATTCTAGGTTGGTGAAAATTTTATTTTTTTGATGACCACAAAATTGATGTTGAAAAATGAATGTTTTTAATGAGGGAACAATGTTATCAAATTCTAGGTCAAGTAGAAACAAGAAGGTGGCAGACTCCTCACTATAAAAATATTCTCATTCACATGTATTCAAACTTATATTCAAATTAAAAGCACTAGACTCTTGTGCACTGCTAGCATCTGGACAATGGCAAAGCCCTTCTCCTGTTTCATAGCTCAACCTTGTAATATTAAAAGCTAATTCTGAAACTCTATTAAAAGTGTTTAGTGCATAGATTAAAGACAGATTAAACTCTACATGAACGTGCTTTATCTGCACAATGAGCTTTTAAAGGCCAAGTTTTCAAACACAGTGACTACTAAACACATTTTCTCATTTGGGGCACTCAAATTTGCATACAAGATTGGATCAACCCAGATTTGAGGGCACTTTACAATAGAACCCCATACATTTTATTGGATATTATTGAATTACACAGAAATCATGCACCAAATCGGATTAGGCAGTCTGCAGGCAAGTGTAAGATCCTATTTTATGCACTCTTTAGACTTTTTATAACTACTTTTAGTAGTTCCACATTTGAATTTGTTTACTTCAATTATTTAGTATTAGTATTTAGTGCATGTCCAGTAGTTAGTAAATAAGAATACAAGTACAAGTAAAAGCAACTCAACTAGTATTTTAGGTTAAAGAAGGGGGTATGCTACTAGTTTTTTTTTTGTTTTGTTTTTTGCTTTCTTCTATGTTATAACGTTTCCTCATCCAAAACAGAGGTTTTAGATGGCGTCCATGCATATTTGAGTCATTTAGCGATCTCTCCCAGGATATTCAACCAGGCCACTTGCGTTTTCAAAGCAAGATACAAAACAACACACTATGACCCACTGCAACTTGACAAACGTGACACGATGGACGGTAGTTTCATTCACGAAAGGCACAGCGATTGTGTTGTGAAAGCGCTCTGATGGGGGAGAGACTTAGCTTGGAGAGCAAAGGAAGAGGGGGAATCAAAAACAAAAAGTGAAACTGAAATTAGACATGTTAATGCATTGTTTTTGGAGAAAATAGCATTTTCAGAACAATAAAAGGTAAAACACCTCCTTTTAAGAAAATACATTTTTTATTTACTGCCTTTTTTTATCAAAACAGTGCCCACAACAGGGACGTGCACAGGGGGGTTGCTCTAACTTTTCATTTTAGCAAGCAGAATGAATGATGGAAGTAATGCATCAGATGAATTCTTTCATTCAAAATGGTTAAATGACTAAATCTTATCATATATATATATATATATATATATATATATATATATATATATATATATATATATATATATATATATATATATATAATCATATATTTTGGGTAATGTGTGTTATGTTAAGTGATGCCCACGGAAAAGAGGCGGTTGCAGGAGAGAGAAAACCCTCAGAGAGGCAGCAAAGGGGAGCACATCACTGCAGGGTTGGCTAAGAAAAAGTCAACCAGCAGGTGAGACAGAGACGTTGCATTGTGATAAAGATGAGATGATACTGTATAGGCTAATTGATTAATTAATCAGACTCATATTTTAGCCTACTACAGGCAATTTTTCATAATTACATTACATTTAAGATGAGGAGCAGCCACAAGCCTCCTCCAGATGCTTCATATAGCCTGTGATTTCTTTTTCCCCCGGGTGGGGGGGTTGGTTTGCCATTTCTTCAGGTCAGAGCAACTGCCCCTCAAAATTCCTGTGCACGTCCCTGGCCCACAGTGTTTTTACATTTTATACAAAAAGATGAGTATTAAGAGTGAATATTATGCAAAAATTGAGGAGTACGTTGAAGTTTGTGTAAAATTCAATATTGTTTTTTCCTGACTCTATTACAAGTAAAACAACTTCTAGCAGACCTAAAGGCACTCAGCTAAGTCTCAGCACTAAACTCAATCCCCAAATCCACTTCCCAATGAATCCTGGAATTCCCAGTGGTGGAAGGTTTTGATTGTATTAATTGTGCGTAGCAAAGAGGAATTTTCAGTATTGCATCCTTATTCAATTTTAGTACTAAGGGTTTTCAGATGGGTTGGTCACCTGGGAAAAAGGGATGATTGAACGAACTGTCTCACCTGGAGAAAACCAAAAAAATTATTCTGTGAAATTCCATACCTATTTTAAATTTGTTTAAAAGACATAAGATCACCCTCCTCAAACAAATCACAGACAAATGTCAAACCATTGAAACACCACTTTTGAAATATGGACTTTCAAATACACACTTGATTAACACCTCATGACATCACACAGTGTGGTACAACATGTAAAGTTAAAATCTCAATTAGCATAACAGAAGAAGCACAATATTGAAAAGACTTATAATGGGGTATGTGTTTGTTCAGTAGGGCACCCTCTGCAGCTTGGGCCTTTATTGCCTCACGCTAATTTGTCCTGTGGGAAATTATATGAACCAATATTTAGTCCATCTTATATGACCTCCCATATGTTTATCTGCTTGTCTCCATAGTAACAGAGTAGGCTCATCCAATACAAATGTGTCAGTAGCCCTACATAAAGGTCCTTACACAAAATGGATTCTTATGAACATTAAGCCGTGTTACAGTGTTGTTATCTCCTCAAAAACAGACCTGGAGTTGTGTTTTGTTTTACACATGTTTGAGTAACACTTATTAGTTTGTCTACATCTCCAAAGCTCAAAAGGCTCTGTTCCACCTTGTGATGTCATGAAGGGGTAGTTTTCAAACACCTATATTTTACCTTTTGTTCAGTTGAGACTGGCAATTCCAGAGCTGAAATCATCCATGATGTATGCTTTTCCTGTATCACTATAACCTCACAAGGTGGAACAGAGTGTTGAGAGAAGATCTCAGCCTAAATATGCAGGGTTTATGTGTTAAACATCAATGAAACAAAACACAACTCCAGGTCTGTTTGTGATGAAGAGACTACTACTACTAAGAACATGGATCAGAAAACAGCGTCATATGGGGCGTTTAAAAAGCCAGAATTCATTTATCTAAAGGGGACATACTGTATAATATTACGCTATTTTCTGGTCTCTTATAATGTTGTTTCTTCATCAAAAACTCCATGCACCTTTACTAGAACCATTTCAACCCTGGAACTGCCAATCTCTACTGAACTAAAGGTACTAAAGGTAAAAGGTGTTAACTTGAAAACTACCACTTCATGACATCACAAGGTGCAACAAAGCATTTTGAGCTGTGGAGATGTAGACAGACTAATAATAAAGGGTTACACTCACAATTCCAGGTTTGTTATGCCATCTTGAGGACTTCCAACCATAAATGTACTGCTTAAAGGCAAGCATTGTGCAACTTTTCTGGTGGAGGGTCCGTCAAACGCTTATCTTCATGGAATTATAATTATACAATAATTATAATATATATAGCTCTGTGGAGAGGCGACCCTGCTCACAGTCAGAATGCCTGCTTTTCTAGGTATTTTTGTGTATATATATATATATATATATATATATATATATATATATATATATATATATATATATATATATATATATATATATATATGAATCAATAAAAGGTGATTATATATTCAGCAGAAATATTTTCAAGAGTCAAAATTTAGAGTGTAAATTTTGCAGTGAAAAACATTTGCAGGAAAGACCCAAGACGCCAAGGCAGAAGCAATCAATCCAAAGTGATCCGATCTAATTTAGTAACAAACAGGAAATGGTGCAGTGAAGCGATCTGATTGGTCAGAATTTGCCTCATCAAAACCTCATGTCTTTTATTTTTTTAAGTGTAAACCCCGCCCACAGATGAGAACGGCCAGTAGGAAACACCATCTGTCCTCCTCATTCACATGATCAATTGCTTCTGCCTTGGCATCTTGGATCTTTGCTGCGAAATTGTTCACTGTGAATTTTACACTCTGAATTTTGACTCTTGAATTTGAGAGATTGAAAATATTTCTGCTGAATATTTAAAAGGTAAAATTTTTGTTTTGAACTTGAAACATTTTGAAAAGGTATACTTCAAATCAGCAACAAAAATTCAGAATAAAAATAATTCAAACATGTTTTTTCAGAGTTAAAAAATTCTGAGTGAGAAATTCTGAAATGAACTTCCGTATAAGCAGATCTAAAGTACTTCATGACAGACTGGATTATAGCATAGATTATAGTAAACCACTGTTCTCTCCTGCAGACTCATTTTGTCATTGCTCGCCCACACCCCAGCCCTGTCCCTGGGGTGTGTGTGTGTGTGTGTGTGTGGTGGGGGGGTACAAGGCCACGGGCTATTGATCCAGAGGGGCTGATTTACTACAGGGAGGGGGAAGGTGGGGAGCTCCTCATTTCAGCTTTGTGTTATTTATATTATTATTTCATACAATAAGTTATATTTTGAAATCAGAATGGGTTCATGTGTACCATTTGTAGTTTTTAGACTTTTTAAAACTACATTATACATGATCCTCCAGCCATGGTAGGTAACGTGCTGTCTTAAAAGTAAAAATAAACCTCATAGTGAAAGCCATTTTAGCACTGAAGCTGGACTACCATATATGATGTCACAGGCTGAGAGGGACTAAATATGTAGCATCATGCAAATACAACTCCAAGTACGTTTTTCATGATTTCAGACAAGGTTAAAAGTTTGAAAATGTACCTTTAAAGATCAACTAAAAATATAATTACCTAGGGTGTGTGAGTTTCAGTATAGTTCACCTGACCGATACTGAAACTAACACCCTGGTTGTTTACACTATCCGGTATTAGTTACGTCCATTGAATTACCCTAAGGTGTGAACTGTCCCTGAGTCATGTTTTGCATAATCGTTCTGACCCATAATGGCTGCTCTCACACCTATTATACAGGCTATTAGCATACACTGGCTATCTCTGTTGTTTTCTCTGTTTAGATTTGGTCTGAGGAGGGAGGTGTAAACGGGGGACAAATAGATCTCAATTTCTTGGCGGCACGGTAGCTGAGTGGTTAGCGCTCTTGCTTCACAGCAAGAAGGTTCCGGGTTCGATCCCCGGGTCGCCCAGGCCTTTCTGTGTGGAGTTTGCATGCATGGTCTGGGTTCGATCCCCGGGTCGCCCGAGCCTTTCTGTGTGGAGTTTGCATGTTCTCCCCGTGTCTGGGTGGGTTTCCTCCGGGCACTCCGGTTTCCCCCACCAACCCAAAAAACCCAAAAAAAGCTTAGGTCCTGACCAAACTGAAGCAAGAAGATCATGGAGATGGTCCCCGGGCGCCCTAATGTGTGCTGCCCACTGCTCCTAATATATATATAGGATGGGTTAAAATGCAGAGAAGAATTTCTCCAGTGTGAGATCAATAAAGTTCACTTCTTCTTCTTCTTCTTTTCTTTTCACTATGACTCTCACAACTCAATGACTGCGTGCACATGGTAGGATTGGATCAGGATTGGGTTGGTTTTTTCACACTTGCTCGGCGGGTGGTCTGTCGTCCAATCCGAGTGCACATGCATGTCGCGCAATCAGATTCAGGTCAGCGACCTGGCACACTCCGCAACGCTATGTGGCGCTGTAGTCCAACTACTTACGGGTGATGGCTACTAAAAACACAACACAACACAGATATCTGGCAGTATACTGCGATGGCTTTTCGAGGAGTTTAACAGAGCGGCAGTGGCGTACTTGTTGTGCATTCTGCAGTTAGGTTGTTCGTATGAACGACAAAACAGCGTTTTTGGTTTCTTTAATACGACACGAACTGTGTTGTCGGACTGGGAGCTATACCGCACATGTTTTAATCATGTTCTGCCTTGTTTTTTGTTGCGTGCATCTTTTGTGCCACAAATAAAGGCATTAAATTTGTAGCTATGGGTTTATTGTTCATTTATGTAAGGTCTGGGGAAAATTACACAACCACACTTTCATTTTGTATGTCTTTGTAATGCTTAGCTTATATTCTGTTGTCTCTTCCACTCTCTGTTTTGTCCTGTCTGAGTGAAAAATTTCCACACTGATTTTAATATTTACGTTTTTAATATTTAAGTTATACAACAGTAAAAAAAAAACACTCTTCTGATACTAAGTTACCGCATACTCTTATTCCTTTATCGGGCTTTGAGCAAACAACGCGTTTCGATTCTACGTTATGTCCATAGTCCCGAAATGGTGGAAGATGGGACTTGTTGGTTCCGTGAAGAACGCTGTCGTAATGCGGGGAAGTTGTACGGTCTTGACCGCTCTCCCGTTGTTCTTTCTTGCCGTGGCATACGCCGCCCTGGCGTTTTTCCACTTGATTTTGATTTGCTCCGGGGTCCGAGCAAACCCTGCCTCGGTCCTCGGTCGGTTTGGAGTTTCCCATGTGCACGCAGTCATTAAATAATTCCAGAAAAGACGAAATTTACCGCACACGCACACACACACACACTTTATTGGGCTAAGAGCAAACAACGCGTTTCGATTTTACCTGGCGAAACGCGTTGTTCGCGCTAAGCCCAGTAAAGGAATAAGTAAAGTCAAACGAGTGTGCGGTAAACTCCTTCTTTTCTGGAATTGCCCTGTGCGTTACGTTCATAGTCCAGATAGGGTGGAAGATGGGGCTTGTTGGTGCCGTGAAGGACCGCTGTCCTGAGTCATCGTAATGCGCTTTCCCGGTGTTCTTCTTGGCTGTGGCGTGCGCTGCCCTGGGGTTTTTCCATTTGATTTTGATTTGCTCAGGCGTCCGAACAAAACCTGCCTGCTCCATCTTCAACGCTATCTTCTGATAAAGACTAGCGTTTCTTGTGCGCCGTCCGTCCATAAAGTTTTAAATGTTTATCTCTCGCACCTGGTGCAGCATGAACCCAGTTTCTTAGTCTGTCCAGTAGTGCGTGCTTGTTGCTTTCTTCGCAGCCATGTTTTCTTCTGAAACAACAATTGGTACTTGGTACTGAGAGGCACCCCCTACCACTCTTACAACTTCTGGGTGAAATTCCTGAAATTCCTGGCGCCCATGCGCAGTATGCTAATCCAATACGAAATCGTTCACATGACGACTCCAAGTGGTTTGCTATCGGCCTAGGCCAGGGGTTTCTGGGGGATGGGGCAAACCAATCCCAATCCAAGCCAATCCCTGTGCACATGCAGCCGTTACGACCCCAATCACTTTGCAATCGGTTTGGAGTTTCCCATGTGCACGCAGTCATTGTGTTGACAGACTTGGTCCTCTTCTTATGTTTGAATTAGGGTTGTCAGTTTAACGTGTTAATTAGATTAATTAATTACACTGCGTTATAAAAATTAACGCAATTAATTATGAGCGGCAATTCAATGCATGTGCATTTTAAATTTGGCGTGCGGGGCCTTTGAACGGCGAGTTTATTGATAAAAACGTGACAGAGCAGGTCCCTCTTGTCCCTGGACAGCGAGGACACGATGAGAAATGCCGTGCTACCATTGGCCGTCATACAGAAACGAATGCAGTTCTAATAGGGGAGAGCATGAGAAGACGCACGAGCCCGTTTCCCTATCTGGTACGCTCCGGGCTGAACCCTTTTCAATTCTCATAACCTCTCCAGCGTGTTCTGCCGCGACTAAGGGTGCACACTTAGAAGTTTTGACTTAGTCAGTTTTGCCCATCCGAATCACGCTAAACCCGATAATTTACTCACCATTTTACTCATAATTTTACCTGCCGCCTCCTCCCTCCTGGTGCGATGGTCCGGACACATCCACACTGGGAGTTTAAATCCTCCTCACGGGTTCCGGGGGTCATGTGAGCCATGAGTAATTTTCACGGGCAATTATTTGTATTCTCTGTATATTTGAAGCCTTGTATATTATTTATTGACGTTGCATGAAAGCTGCTGCACGTGCTCACCTTTTGGCACCAGAAATATTCTCCATGTATTAGTGGAATGGTGTAAATGAGCTTTCCAATGAATGTTACATAATGTGGGAGGGGGAATGGGGGTCTGCCAGCAGTCTTGTCATGTTTACAGTGGAGACAAAGAGAGTGAGTGAAAAACTTAGACTTAAAGGGGAAGTCTGCAGTCTTTTCTCTGTACCACTATAAATCACACGTTTGACACCTTTTTTGCACTGTGGGAGAGCATAATAAACCACCTAAAAAAAGTTATTTAAAAAAATGCGATTAATTAGATTAATTAATTACAAATCCTGTAATTAATTAGATTCATTTTTTTAATCGCCTGACAGCACTAGTTTGAATATGAAATCCTTGATGATACAAGACGACTTAAAGTCCATATGATTTTCACGATTCTCTCATTTTTACTTAATTTGGCGTGATAATAACTATTGTAAATATATGGCAAAAGGAGAAATTCAATTTGTCAAATGGACAAAAGTTTATTTGGTCGAATAAGTTTCGCAGCTCATCCAAGCTGCTTCTTTCAGACACTGGTGGACACTGCCCTATATCTGCCAGAAGGGAGCTGCTAACTACAATGAAATTACTTTGAAACTACCACACCTATTTGTTTCAATTGTTTCAATCAACCCTCCTGATCTTGATTATTTGGAGTACAAAGTGACCCAGCGATACATGAGCTGCCTACTTGACGAAACCAAAAGTTTTTCACAGAATGGTTATAAGAACAGCTAAACAAAAGAACGTTACAGTATGTTAAATTACCATTATCTTATTAGTCTCAGAAGCCATGGTCGAGCCTGTCTCCTTCTCACAGACAGTCCAGGAGGAGGCACTAATTCGTGCTTGAGAACGTAGGTGCTGATTGGCCAAAGAGGAGTCCTGTATATCTGAGCTCGATTGCTCTTCCTTCATCCTTAAACTACCTGGGTGTTTGTCACAGTAAATTGAAATTGAATTTTGAGAACTGAATTTGAATTGTGAGAACTGAACTTGAGCATATAAAAAGAGGTGAATTTTCAAATTGTATTAGATTCCTGTTACAAACTAATAAATTCAATTTCAAATGATACTATTCAGATTCAATTTTTAAATGCAGTGATTCAAATTCAGTTTCTGGTGGCACATATTTCTGCCCATATCGGAGACCTCCGTTTTCTTGACAAAATAGCCTCTCAAACCAGTTCAATTATTCTCGTATTTGACCAAATAAACTTTTGTCCAGTTGACAAATTGAATTTCTCCTTTTGCCATGGATTCTATCTGGACAACTGAGGGATTCTACACACATATTGTAAATATAAATTATAGTTTTACACAAATTAAATAAAGTTGAAAGTAGAGAGTTCTAAAACACATTGATGACGTCACAGCGGGAGAATTCTGTCCAAACGTTCAGCACAATTTACATGCAAGAAACAAAACAAAACGTGATTTCAACAACAATAAAGGTGTTTTCTTATATCTGTATTTGTCTGTGTACATTAGAGGGGTTTTAGTCGGAAGTCTCTAATGTGATGTAACCATTTCCAGCCAGGTGAAATTTGAAACTTAAAAAAGCTGCCTAATTGGGAAAATACACACACATTTTTTTAAATATAATCATCTAAAACTGTCATAGGCATTTAATATAATAGACTTCCTGCTCAAAACTCCAGAACTGATTCTTCACTGCGAGCCCCACCTCGTCTGTCTGAAATTCACCATAGCAACCAGCAGCTTTTCATTTCCTTTGTTTTAATTTTGAAAAAAGAGCTTAGTTTACATTTCTAACCCAAAGTGTGTGACTCATATTCTACATTTTTCAAAGAATCAATACTAAGTAATAACTATAGGAATGTGGGTGGGGATAGGGGGTAGGTGAAAATGGCAATTTTCTCATTTTTCTCCCATTACTCAAACACACATGACTCTAATAATGAGACCCCACCGTCGTAACAATAAAAACACACAAGTCATATTTCCAGAGCGAGATTTATCCATAATTTACAGCTTTGCGTTTCATGTTTGGGTCCCGAGAGCTGAGAGCGAAATAAGATGTGCTCATGCGCACTGGCGTCCTCATCTACTCGAAACTATGGCTAAATCTCGGATGACAGGCCACTTTTGACTCAAACAAAAGCGTAGACTAAGACATTGAGCTTCTATTATTTGAAAAGTGCTAAAGTTTGTGTTATTTGGAGACAGCAAACATTTGCCCCGAGAACTCACATTGTGGAGATCGCAAATCTAAAACATCTCCGGAAATGCTCCATATGACACCAAAGTGCTATGGGTGAGTAAAACAACTTGTTTTATTACCGAAATAAGGCTCAGATTGTAAAAAAAAAACGTGAATTCTCCTTTAAGTATGCTAAATTATGCACTCCCCTCTCCTCCCCTTTAACACACCCTGGTCCCATCTGCGGCGCATTAGTTTAAATTAGCCCCTGAAACATCACAGTGGACATGTTCTGATCCGGTGGGACGTCCTGACTGCCCCCCCGCCCTCTCTCCCATCCCGCCTCGTGTCCCACTCACATATGTGCGTATGATTAGGGCGCGTTTGGTATTCATACCCTTACACCCTGGTATGGAGGAGGAGGGAGGGGCTAGCACAAAAGAGTGAGTTGATGCTCATTTTTGTGTCATATTTAGTGTATTAAATAGTTGTGTAGTCTCTAGAGGGGTTATGTGTATGAATGTTAACGGGAACATACTGTATGACATTATTTTCTGATCTGTGTTAGAATGTTGTTTCCTCGGCGGTGTGGTGTGGTATGGCCGTAAGCTTCAGGTCGCCTAACCCTTTCTGTGTGGAGTTTGCATGTTCTGGGTGGGTTTCCTCCGGGCACTCCGGTTTCCCCCACCAACCCAAAACATGCACCATAGGTAAAATCCTCCAGCTGAGGTCCTGACCAAACTGAAGCTGGAGATGGTCCCCGGGCGCAGTAATGTGCTGCCCACTGCTCCTAATAACAGGATGGGTTAAATGCAGAGAAGAATTTCTCCTGTGTGAGATCAATAAAAGTCACTTTTTCTTCATCACAAAGAGACCTGGAGTTGTGTTTTTGTTTAATTCACATGTTTAACACGCAAATCCTGCAGAGTTCTCTCAAACAGAAAACACTCCACTTTGTGATGTCATGCGGGTAATACAGGAAGTGCTCCACTATGTTTTTAAACTCCATACACCTTCACTATCACGACTTAGTAAACCAGGGTGCACGATTTAGGTAAATGAGCACACGTTATATTTAAACGAGCGTGTAAACTGAGTAAACTGTTAGTAAACTGAGAGCACGCTCTACTTACATGAACAATTCAGATTCAGATTCAGAAAACTTTATTGATCCCACAGGGCAATTCATTTGCAGCATTCTCAGAGCAGAGCAGAACGCACGACTTAATAAACATGAACGTGCGATTTAATAAAAGGAGGGCACGCTTTGCAAAGTGAGCTCAGCTTCCTTGCCACCCCTCAAAAAAGATTTTCCCTGAGCACTCTCGGGGTCCGTATATAGGACCTTTAATCCATGTTATAATGCTGTTACCTCATCAAATTCATCATCGTGTTTGACTAACCCTTTGTTATTCATCTGTCTACATCTTCAAAGCTCAAAATGTTCTGTTCCACCTTGTGATGTCATGAAAGGGTAGTTGTCAGATTAACAACTCCTTTTACCTTCAATAGAGAATACAGGTCTAAAATCATTCTAGTGAAGGTCTATGGAGTTTAAAAACAGTGGAGCACTTCCTGTATTACCAATTAATGACATCACAAGGTGGAGTGTTTTCTATGCTCTCACTAAATATGCAGCTTTTGGGTGTTAAACATGTGTGAAGGGGGAAAAAAAACACAACTCCAGGACTGTTTGTGATGAGGAAACTACATTATAACAAATAAAATATAGAAAAAAAACATCACATGGACCCTTTAAACTTGAGACGTTCTTATAAAAAAAA
The DNA here is from genome assembly GCA_036785185.1 of Paratrypauchen microcephalus. Taxonomy (NCBI): domain Eukaryota; kingdom Metazoa; phylum Chordata; class Actinopteri; order Gobiiformes; family Gobiidae; genus Paratrypauchen; species Paratrypauchen microcephalus. The sequence goes on from JAVJIX010000075.1 coordinate 371,505, forward strand.
ACAATAATGCTGGGGGCTTTAAATTAATTGCATCGACTGCATTAAATGGAAATAAAAGTTTTAATACCATTTTGGAACATTATCAAAATTTTGGCTTGCAGAAACATAATTATCCGTACAGCCCCCTCTTGATTTGCCTGCTGCTCTGGCTCCTGTCCTGTGGTGACGGGGGGAAGGCAGTGTGGTCCCGTCACCAGAGGGCCCAGACGCGTGAAGCCTAGCAGCCCTCATTAGGCCCCTCCCCTGGGGTTTGGAGGGGGGTGGGGTTTGGAGGTGATGGATGTCGGCTGGAAGTGGACAGGGCGGAGACGACAATGGGACGACCCGGTAATGGCCCCGGGGTCGAAGCATAACACCGTCACGCCAAAGAGCCCTCTGATCGGCATATTAAGGAATCCGGGTGTGTGTTTTGTAATCCTCCAGTTGTTTTGAGTCAGATGCCCGTCCTGCTCCAAGTAAAATGATCATGGGGTAGTTCAGTAGTATTGAGTAGTTGGAACATTGGTTTCACTTCAACCTGTACTCCTTTTTGAATGTTTGTCTTGTTTTAATTTTTTAAGTATGCAAAACAAACAAACATATAAACAAACGAAAATGGGGGAAAAAAAATCAAAAAGCCTACAAAAATCCATCCATCCATCCATCCACCTTCTTCCACTTCTCCATTACTGGGTCACGGGGCAGCAGTCCAAGCAGGTCTGCTGCCCAGAACACAATGCACCAGCCCCCAGGGATCCTCCCGTGGGTGGTGGGTCAACGGGAGGACGGCCCACGTCACAGCTGGTCTCTTCTGTCATGAGGGCTACCAGTGTCTGCAGACACTAAGGTGCGGTTAAGTGTCTTGCCCAAGGACACAACGGCAGCACTCATTTTGTGGGAGCTGGGATCACACACGGCCAACCCATCAAGAGGGCGAGGGGGCGGTAGTAGCTCAGTTCGTAGAGCGTTTGTCTACTGCTTCAGGGGTTGGCGGTTCAAATCCTGCCTACAAAAATTAAAATAAAAAAAATATTTTCTGCTTGTTCCAAATTCCATTGTTGAACCAATGGAGCTGGAACAGCATTTATTGCTAGTAAAACATGAATAAATAAAAATTAAAAAATGAAATAAACAAATATACAATACATTTAAAAAAATAATTAAAAACTAAAAATACATACACATAAATATAAAAATAAGTTTCAAGTAGTCACAAAAATAGTGCAAAAGCTGCATAATGAACAGAATGTTTAGAAGATATGGAGGGGGGTAAAAGAGAGAGGGCAAAAGAGGGTAATGGAGAGCCAGGGGTAAGAATGGAAAAGGGAGATGAAAAGAAAGAGAGAAAGAGGGAGATTGGTGTAAATGAGAGTTTTTTCTTTTTTTTTAGCATTATTTTGGCTTAAGGTTCAAAGGCATCTGTATGTGTGTGTGTGCGTGTGTGTGCGTGCGTGTGTGTGTGTGTGTGTGTGTGTGTGTCTGTGTGTGTGTGCGTGTGTGTGCGTGCGTGTGTGTGCGTGCGCTCAGCCCCTCCCCCGGTGGTGGGCGAGAGAAGTGTGCCGCTGATGAGTTAACTCACCCTGGGAGCAGACACTGGTGACACAGCATGATGTCAGAGGTGGTGCCTGTTCTCCAGAGGCTCCTCGCTCCCCCAAACTCCACCTGCTCTCTCTCTTTGTCTGTTTGTCTCTGTCTCCCTCGCTCTCTGTTTCTCTCTGACCACCCTCCATCCATCCATGCTCTTTCTCCCTCTCTAATCTACCCTCTCTCCACTTCCATTCTGCTCCCTCTCTCTTTCTCTTTCTTGTTCTCCTCTTCCCAGTCTCCTCCGTCTATTTCTTTCTCTCTCTAACCCCTGTCTCTTCACCCACCCACCCTCACTCCTCTTTCTCTCCACCTTCACCTCTTTCTTTTTCTCACACTCTTTCTATTTCTTTCTCTCTCTAACCCCTCTCTCTCCACCCACCCCCCTCTCACTCCTCTATCTCTCCCTCCACCTTCACCTCTCTCTTTTCCTATTTCTTTTAATCTCTCTCTCTAACCCCCCTCTCCTCACCCACCCCCTTTCTATTTCTATTTCATTCTCTCTCTCTCCCTCTCTCTCCACTCCACCATCTCTCTCCACCCCTCTCCTTCTATCTCTTACCGCCATCCACCCTCCATATCTTCTTTTCCTGTCCCTTTTTCTATCTCCATCGCCCTCTTTTTTCCTCTATCTCTCTCTTTCTCCACCCTCCCTCTCATCCACCTCCTTCCTCTCTCTCTCTCTCTCTCTTTCCCGCAGCTGAGGCCTGTATTAAGTCATCCTTAAATGAGCTCATTCTCTATCGTATCTTTTTTTGGTTTTTGTTTTGTTTTCACTAGGGTTGGTACTAACACTTGATGCCATTGTGCCCTTGAGCAAGACACTGACCTACAGTATATGTATAAAATATATGCCCATGTCATTATTGTGTATGAGTGGCTGCTCTTTTTGTTAATAAAATTCCAAACTTGATTTCGATACTAAGGAATCGACTTGATACTCAATACAGATTCCAATACCACAACGATAATTTAAAAAAAAAACACTTTTGCTTAGAATGCGATTTTCAGCATTAAATGGTAGTAGTTTATTTTCTTACTTACTTACTTTTTCTTTCTTATACTTGTTCTGATGCAGCTCAAGATCATTCTAAAGCTGTTCAGGAAAAGTTTGTTTCTGTCCTGTCATTGGGACTTTTTTAGTATCGATGCCTGCTCAAAGAGTATCTAGGTTCGACAATAGCTTCAGTATTTGATTTTTGATACTTTTGACAAACCTACTCCAGACCAATACATCAAAATCTGGAAATGGGTCCCCGGGTCTTCTACTCCTGACGAGTTATCCCTATGGTATTGAAGGACAGGTCAAATGTAGAGGACAGATTTCTCTGTACAATAAAAACAAAACCTCAAACCTTCAGATAGTATTAGCCATATAAAGCCACTCACGAAACAGTTGTGGAGTCCCATCAATAATCTGAAACTAAATCTCCCTCTCCCCTACATATTGAACGGAGCCAGAAAACTATCATTGAATCAGTATTTACATCAGGTGCAGTGTATTTGCAGTTATATGAAATCTGATTATGAGAGAAGAGGAGACATATCGACTCAACTTCAATCTGGGAACTGGAAATGATACCAAATAACTGCTCCAACAATCTTTTATCATAAACTCAGATTACAAAGAGAAAGCGGTGAACTGAGATGTAAATTCAACCAAGAGGTCTTGTCGCCAGTCAATCACAGCCATGCTAACGTACTGGGGTGAATTTGGAGCTGAGTTCTAATATAAAAATAGGAACTGATTTACAGACAAAATAGCAAGAAACAAAAAAACAAAACAAAAAAACACCAGGATCATGTGGAGTGGGTTAATAAAAACATTTTAAGACCATAATGAGGAGCCTGACAGCAGCAGTTACACAGAGAGGGGAGACGTTTTTCAGTACAAAGAGAATTGGGGCCAGAGCGGATGGAGCCGGAAGTACGCCCATGGTCATGTCCTGTTTGGAATGTGGTGGCTAGCAGGTTAGCTATGTCCATTTATATGAACTCTATGGCAATAAAAATGTATCAAATCTCAAATCAACAATTTAAACTTTGCAAATTAAAATTTCTTATTCAAAAAGTAGAAAAGAAAACCAAATAAAATAACTTTTATCTGGTTTGAAAAAACATCTTTAGTCATTTACAATTTTAGAGTAGAATTCTGGAATGTCAACATTCGGGTAAAATAGCTTAAAAATAATTATCCAGTGAGAAAATACACTTGTTCAGTACTTTTTGAAGATGTGAATATAGCCACTGAGTTCAGACCATAGACTGTATAACAGAAGACTTAAGGCAGCCACACACTACAGGAGAATTTGACAAATATTGGCTGTTATTTGCTTCTCCTTAAGTTCAGAGAGGCGTGACCCAATTTTATGTCTTCCTGTGAGATTTTATAGCCTGTGCTCCTCATGTGCAGCGTCAGTGTGACTCTGAGCTGCTCTGTTAGATCGTAACCACCAAACATCAGCAACGCTACAGTAACGGCCAATAAAACAGAGCGTCAGGGGCACACTGAGGGATGACACAGAGACACAGCATACAAACTGGAGATATAGCAATATATATAATTATATACCCCTCGAAAAGTTGTAAATTTTAAGTGCAGCATCTCATACTCATTACCCATAGATAATGTTCTACACAAATAATGACCCCAGTCCACAAAACAGAGCTGTTAATCCAGTTTGAAGTGTTCTTTAAAAGTAAAAAGGTGAGAGTAGATCCTCACATGTGTCACATATACATAGCGCATGGATTGACATGAAGCTGCAGATTAGCAATAGTGACTCTACTTCCTGTGAAATTTATTACCAGCCTTCCATGCATTAAAAATAATCACTTACCTGATGTACTGCACCACATTTCACAAATAACAGTTTTGACTTGTATCTAATCTATGTGCATAACTCTGATCTTCTGAACACTTTTCTCAAAATGAGTGGTTTTACTGTAGACAGGAAACAGCAGATATGATCGCGCTCACAGCTGTGTATCCTGTGGTCCACAGCCATTGCAGTCTTTGCAATCAAAGATTTTAAATTCTTGTGTCTGTGGTGTGTGCTTTTGGTCACATGTTTACAAACTTTTTAAGACCGAAAAGTCCTGTAGTGGGTGGCGGCCTTTAGAATATGGCATCACCCATAGAATTCAGTTGAAACTAAATGAAGATCAGCAAGGCTAGCAGTTATCGCGGCTAATCTGCAACCACGGAGCATATTTGCAAATTTAAGCATGAAACCAAAGAGCGAGGCTGTGAATAAAACCTAAAGATAGCAGGAGCGACCTCAGGGAAAATAGGTACTGATTGGTCTGTTATTAATGTTCATATCTTAATTTACAAACAAAAAGCTAAATAACTCCATATAGTGGCTCCACCAGAAAAGTTACACAGTGCATTACACAACTTTTCTGGTGGAGTGCCCATGACCTGCTTGTCTCCATGGAGATGTCATCACTTTGCCTGGAATGTTCCATGGTATGAAATTAAATACATCTATCCTGCATTTATTCATTACAGGTGTTTCTATTGCTCAAAAATACAATAATTCTCTTTGCGAAGAGGGGCGACTCGCCACAGATCTGACCTGTAACGTAGCCTACAGTTGCCTCCCTTGTAGGTTTAATCTCTACCATCACAGCAATAACATTTCCATGGAAACAAGCAGATGGAATAATGCGTATGGTCTTGGTACAATATGACTGGAATTTGAAGTGGGTTGTAAGTTTCAAACATAACTTCCATATAAAATAATGCTGAGGCGGTCTTCTTCTATGGCAGGTCAAAAGGGTTAGGTAACACAACACGGTCTGTTTAAAACAGCACAGTGTACCTTGACATACAAAATGCTAACCTTTCACTTTCCTACACATGTTCCCAGAAAACTCCACCATGCAATTTTAATACATGCCCGTAAATCATATCAATACCGTATCAATAACAGCACGAGGGGTGGCGGCCATGTTGGAGCCCCATGCCGTCTCCTGTCAGGGGTCACCCGGGGGTCAGGGGGACATGTGCTAGCAGTGACTTGACATTTGACCCTAGTGATCCCGCCGTATCTGCGCCGACTCTATTTTACCCCAGTCAGACAGGTCCAGCAGCCTGAATCACACAAGGGGGCGCTATAAGTGGGCACTATATTGTCTAGATGGTAATAAAAAAGTTAAAGAGGGGCTATTTCACTTCTATTGGGTATTAACTGCTCACACGTATTTAGAGCACCATGTTACAGTACTTTATTATTTTGGAAATGCTACAGTATATTCACCTCCCTTTGCTCCCTGTGCTAAATTACTCCCCCTTCAGAGCACAAATTGTGTTGCTCGTGCATCCAGCTAACGGAATGACTGCACATCACATCAGGTTTGTCAAGTTGCTGTGTACAGTTTTGTATCATGTTTTTGTGTATTTATGGAGAATTGTGGCCGAGCAAGGCAATATAGGACACAAGTCGTCCCAGGGGCATTTTGAGTTATTCACAGATTCTGAAAGTATAGATTCCAAGCTTCCCAATGATGCCTTACACATGAGAATCTGATAATATCTGAAGAAGTCACTATTTGAAAAGCATGCACATGGGATTTTCGAAACCTCTGAAATCAGCTCGTGAAGTTTCCTCACTCCAGGCCTATGGATAAGCCCAATAATGATGTATTTACCATTAAAACAGGTCAACAAAGCTAAATTTTGACAGTTAAAGCTCATATATTACACAAAATTGACTCCTGTAAGCTTTAAGCCATGTTAGAATGCTGTTACCTACCTTAAAATATAGAGGAGTTGAGTTTTGTTTCGGTCCAAAGAGGTTCATTTGGTCTCCCAATAATTTATCTTATAAGGCTCTTTTTTCAGACCAAGGGTTTGTTTTCATACCTGACAGTTTTGACCAGACACACCACAGTAACATCACATGACCACTCTGAGGAAGACTGCTAGTGAGCAGTCCAAACTGGAAACAAACTCTTGCTCTGAAAAAATGACTTCTCCTTTTACCTTTAGTTGAGTAGAAATTTACTGTTTTCTGTTTAACTCATCCTAAATCTGCAGGGTTTGTGTGCTAAACATGTTTGAATGAAACATAAACACAACTCCAGGTCTGTTTGTGATGAGGAAACAACATTAGAACATGGATCAGAAAACAGCAGAATATGCACCTTTGAAACAGCAAACTCTACTTGAGGATTCTGAAGTGTCTCCAGCTCAAATTTAAATAGAGATTTTCTACAAAGTTGTGATGTCATGTGAACCCATAGGCCAGTGATGTAACTAAACAAATATTAACAACTGTAGTAGCTCCAGTAGTGTCCCTTCTCCTCTCATAGGCTCTGAAATTGTTTCCATAGATTTTCCTAGATGCCTGTGGAGCCGTGTGTAACTGGACCCCTCTCACGTGAGCCCAAGTACTCAGGAGTGTGCACGTGCATGTAGCGATCCGGTGTGTCGATGGAGCTTCCTGCTAATTGTAACAGAACCCGCGCTAACCGTGCTAACGCCAGAGTCAAGCCAAGGTCAGGGGGAGTGAGAGAGAGCCATCGATCCCACAATGCACTGCTGCAGTCCATCTCCACACATCCAAACAGCATTATGTCCGTCACGGACAGCCATCTTGACTGCCCCGCTCAATCAAAATGCTGTCTCTGACCCAGAGGAGAGGAGATGTACAGAGATACTGCGTTGTGATCTATCTGAGATCACTTTTGGAATTTTCTGTAACAAATATACTGTTTCTGTTGATCTCTCTTTACTTTTTATACAGACAGATATCCGTCTGGTCACTACTCCTTCCGTCGTCCAATCAGAATTGTTTATTTCAGTGACACATGTGCCACAAAGGAGCTCATTGGCCACCATCATTTTGGACATTCTACAGAAATCTGCTATGTTTTTTTCAGTTCCCTGTGATATTTATGTCCTTTCTTTTTCGCCATAAGAAGCCATATTTGTTATGATATTGTCAAACTATGCTTGTACCTGATTGGTTAATTCACCTCAGTCATGGTCATTTGAACTCAGGGAGATTCACTGGTGACCATGAATTATTCTTGTTACAAATCTGCATTGCCGAACTAGAGAAGAAATAGTGTTATTAATATAGAGAAATATAATATATATCAAGCTATAAATATTGTAATGAATTAATTGTAATGTATCTCTCTCGGCCCTATACAAATCTTCCTTATGGTTAGCTGTAAAATTCTGTAGGAGGCTCCACCCACAAGCCTACATCACCTATGCTCCCACACAGTGACGGACTGGGCGGTCTGGCATTTGGGCACATGCCAGAAGGGCCACGGCCCCACGACCGCATTGCCGCGGCCCACCCGCTAGGTATTCGGTCGTTACGTGCCTCCATTCATCTTAAAATTCCACCCTATTGCTGTAATTGAAAGGACCCGTTCGGTATTTATACCACTTACAACTACATATATATTACAGTGACGGTGGCACCCTGATGATGTGTTTAAGGCAGGGGTCGGCAACCTTTACCACTCAAAGAGCCATTTGGACCCGTTTCACACAGTAAAGAAAACACTGGGAGCCGCAAAACCCTTTTGAAATTTAAAATGAAATAACACTGCATATAATGGCCTTTTTAAACCTTTGTGACATAGAATTACATTTTGAATATGAACGAACTAAAATAAAATACATTTTAATTAAATACAGTGGTCCCTCGCTGTTTTGCTGATTTTTTATAGTGTATCAACGCGTATTGTGTTCTGCATCCTGATTGGCTAAAGGACTGTAGACCTTTGTCTTTGTCAGTCATTCTCCTCCGTGTCTCCTGTACAGAATGTGTTCACTTTGCCAAATGTATTTAAATGTTCGATCACGAGCAGTGTGACTCTGAAGACTGAGCGGTCTGGCATTTGAGCACATGCCAAAAGGGCCGAGGCCGTGCTCTATTACGGATTTGACCGCGCGCACACTTCTCCGGGTGGTCAATGCGCATCGGGAAGTAGCGGCAATGTTTGCGCATAACGAACTGGTGGAACCTGGAGTCCAGGCGGCAGAACCAGTCCTGAGAGCGCACGGATGCGTTCTCACTACAGTTCTGTGTTTGGTTTGGTGCAGAGCTGTAGAACCCCCCTCGCCCCCGTTCCACAGACTATGGGGCCGCTTGTAGGTGTAAATTGCCAGGGCCGATGATCCCAGTCCGTCACTGCTCTGAAGTGCTGTATGTTTACAAGTTTTCTCCCCAACAAAACCCGCAACAGCGCAGCGGCGCCAGGCACCTCGGTCAGAGGAACTGTGAAATACACACATATTTATACACGCAATATAAAGCTGTCTACTTCACGGATTTAGTCTATCGTGGGTTATTTCTACAACGTAACCCCCATGATAAACAAGGGACCACTGTACTGAGCCGCATCAGAGGGATCAATGAGCCGCGGGTTGCCGACCCCTGGTTTAAGGTATTACATTATTTTATTTTGCCGGAATATTTCTTCCTACGATGTTAAAAATGTGCACAGTTTGAAATAAAACAAATATATCTGTATTTTGCATTTGGTTGCGACAACTGAAGTAAAGCACTGCCTTATGGGAAATTCCCACGGCCAGCCGCAAGTCGAGCTCGCGCTACCGCGATTTGACCAATGTCTATCCGAGTTGCTACCAAGAATTACCAAGAATTGACCAATCACAGCACTAGTTGCTACCAAGAATTGGTAGCGCTCACATATGAAGTGGAAAACACTTTATATGGAAGACAATAGTAAACCTTTTCAAGGAAGTTAGTACAACACAACGTTTAATCACTTTCATGAGAAATAGAACGGTGAAGATTGTGGTAGTGTGGTCAAATTTGGCAAAGTAGAAGAGGAGACAGACGAAACCTGGAACCTGGACACAGATGACGTTATTGATTGGGTTGCGGAGAACAGCAGGCACATTCACACTATTATCGGCATGAAGGTAAGGTTTTAATTGGCTGGGTTGAGCATTGATTTCCATGATTTTAATGCAGTTGTTTAATGCATGGGGCTGACGTCTGCCACTGTTACCTGATGTGCTTTGTGTGTGTAGCCCACTGTTTTGGTCATTTATTCTGCACGGTTCTGTGCTGGCATGTTGTGGGTGTGGACTAAAGTCACGATTGATGGATAAATCAGAGGGTAATGTATGGTATTGCGCGTCCATAAATGCTTAATGTATAAATGCTTCACGCTTCCTCGGTCTACAGGTACGGTTGGGTACAGGCCGCTTGTAAGTGCAAAACGCCAGTCCGTCACTGCTCCCACATGACAATTGACCATAAATATACAAAAACATGATACAAAACAATTCCCTACAACTTCAGCAAACCTGATGTGATGTGCAGTAGTTTCATTAGAAGGAGGAGTGAGTGAAACTTGTAAAACATACGTTGTTTTCTGCGAATATCACATTTTTAAGATAAGATAAGATAAGCCTTTATTGATCTCACACAGGAGAAATTTACTCGCCACAGTAGCTCCAGGACATTTGGACAAGAGGGAAAAAGTGCATGCAGGCAGGGAGGGGATAAAGTAAGTAATAAATAATACAAATAGTAATACGTAATAATAATAATAATGGAAAATAGTAATAATGATAATAGTAACAACAAGCATCAACATGAAAAAGGAGGATATTGCACGTCTGGCCTATATGTTAGAATTATACAGTCTGATGGCGGTGGGGATGAAGGATCTGCGGTAGCGCTCCTTCTTGCACTGGGGGTGCCTCAGTCGGCTGCTAAAGAAGCTGCTCAGCTCCTCTACAGTCCGGTGCAGAGGGTGAGAGGTATCGTCCTTAATGGACATGAATTTGGCCAGTACCCTCCTCTCAGCCACCTCCTCAACATGGTCCAGAGGACAGCCCAGGACAGAGCTGGCCCTCTTAACCAGCTTATTGAGTCTCTTCCTGTCCCGCTCTGTGCTGCTCGGGGCCCAGCAGACGACACCGTAGAGCAGGCCTCTTGACCAGAGGCCTGCCCACTCCAAAGGACCTCAATCTCCTCAGGAGGTGGAGGCGACTTTGGCCCTTCTTGTACAGGGCGTCGGTGTTGTGGGACCAGTCCAGTTTATTGTGGTGAACACCCAGGTACTTGAAACTGTCCACAGTCTCTATGTCCTGCCCCTGGATGTTCACCGGTGAGTGAGGTAGTGGTCTCCTCCTGAAGTCGATCACCAGCTCCTTTGTCTTACTGGTGTTAAGGCACAGGTGGTTGCGCCCACACCAGTCCACAAAGTCACTGATGAAACAATAAAAGGTATCATGGTGATCTAAATACATAATGTAATAGCAATTAATACCCCATTAAAGTGTAATATCCCCTCTTTAAGCTATAATTCATATTAGATTCAATGTCGATGTAACTTTTCTGGTTGAGTGACCAGTTTGTCATAGAGATGTTATTCCACTACAGGACACTACTACTTATTTTTCTCCAGAGAGACTAACAGGTCAAAATCACAGATCTGACATCTGCAGAGAGGCAAGGTCGATCAAACCAACCAAAGCAACCACAACCCCTGAAACCCAATATGTTTGAGTCAGCGTCAGATTTTTACAGAGGAGTGGGTGGGGATTGGGGTTAGGTGAAAACAGACATTTTCTGAGCAATTAAGTCTCAAATACCGTACAATACAGGATTATTCAAACATACAGTGCCGTGAAAAAGTATTTGCCCCCTTCCTGATTTCTGTGTTTTTTGCATATTTATCACTCAAAACATTGTCAGATCATCAAACCAATTTTAATATCACACAGAAACAACCCAAGGAAAGACAAAATTCAGTTTTTGAATGATGATTCCATTTATTAGTGCACAAAAAAAATCTAAACCTATCTGGCCCTATGTGAAAAAGTAATTGCCCCCCCTTGTTAAATCACAAACTAACTGTGACTAACCACAGTTTTGAGAAAACTTAGTTCAGTTCTACATGCCACACCCACACCTGATTGTCACCACCTGTGTTGAATCAAGAAATCACTTAAATAGTTCCTGTCAAACAAAGTGAAGTTGGCTACAACATCTCAAGAACAAACACATCATGCCACGATCCAAAGAAATTCAAGAACAAATGAGAAAAAAAGTGATAGAAGTCTATAATTCAGGAAAAGGTTACAAAGCCATTCCCAAAGCTCTGGGGCTCCAGCGAACCACTGTCAGAGCCATTATTCAAAAATGGAGGAAACTGGGAACAGTTGCAACCCTTCCCAGGAGTGGTCGACCAACTAAGATTACTCCAAGAGTGCGACGACGGCTCATTCAGGAAGTCACAAAAGAACCTAGACGCACATCGAAAGAACTACAGGCCTCGTTGGCCTCAGTTAAGGTCAGTGTTCATGACTCCACCATTAGAAAAACACTGGCCAAAAATGGCATCCATGGAAGAGTTCCCAGGAGAAAACCACTGCTTTCACAAAAGAACACAAAGGCTCGTCTCACCTTTGCCAAAAAGCACCTTGATGACCCTCAAGACTTTTGGAGAAACATTTTGTGGACCGATGAGTCTAAAATTGAACTTTTTGGAAGGTCTGCAGCCCGTTTCATCTGGCGTAAAAATGGCACAGCATTTGATAAAAAGAACATGGTGCCCACAGTAAAGCATGGTGGTGGCAGTGTGATGGTCTGGGCCTGCTTTGCTGCCTCAGGACCAGGACAACTTGCTGTGATTGACGGAAAAATGAATTCTGCTGTTTACCAGAAGATCCTGAAGGAGAATGTCCGGCCATCAGTTCGTGCCCTCAAACTCAAGCGCTCTTGGATCATGCAACAGGACAATGATCCAAAACACACCAGCAAGTCCACCTCTGAATGGCTCAAAGAAAACAAAATTAAGGTTTTGGAGTGGCCAAGTCAAAGTCCGGATTTAAATCCGATTGAGATGCTGTGGTGTGACCTTAAACGGGCAGTTCATACAAGAAAACCCTCCAATATGGCAGAATTGAAACAATTCTGCATAGAAGAGTGGGCCAAAATCCCTCCCCAGCGGTGTGAAAGACTCATCACCAATTATCGCAAACGTTTGGTTACAGTTATTGCTGTCAAAGGAGGCTCAACTGGCTATTAGATTAAGGGGGCAATTACTTTTTCACATAGGGCCAGATAGGTTTAGATTTTTTTTGTGCACTAATAAATGGAATCATCATTCAAAAACTGAATTTTGTCTTTCCTTGGGTTGTTTCTGTGTGATATTAAAATTGGTTTGATGATCTGACAATGTTTTGAGTGATAAATATGCAAAAAACACAGAAATCAGGAAGGGGGCAAATACTTTTTCACGGCACTGTACATGAATCAATCTAAATACATCTCTGAGTAAGTTAATGATGAGGGTCCACTCTTGTAACATGGTCTCAGAAAAGTGTATTCTATTATCTCTCCTTTAAAGGCAACATAAAGATTGCAAATGCAAATTATGGATGCACTGATACCTAAACTAGTATCAAATATCAGAGCTGATTCTGAAAAATGAGCTGTATCGGTATCGGCTCCATGACATCAGTTACGTCAATATTCTGCTTGGGCCTGTAGTGGGATGTGATAAGATTATTTATAGACTGATTTTGTCCAAGAACGTCTCATAATGTTTGAACTGGTATGTATAGAAGCTGTTCTGTAGTGATGTGAAGGAGAAATAATAGTTACATAACACAACTGGAGCTCTTGTGTAATAATTGAGCTTTGTTTTAAGGAAATAAGTGTCATCCAAGCTACTTCGTCAGTTCTGGCTAGAGTGCTGGTGAATACTGCTTATATCTAGTTCAGGGAGGAGCTAACTACAATGAAATTACTATAAAACTATCTCACCTCTTTGTTTTTAGTCTCTGTCTGGGGTCTTGTTTAGCATACAGAAATGGTATGATTTTATGCATTGTAGTTAGCTCCTCCCTGCAGCTAGATATAAGCAGTGTCAACCAGCACTCTAGCCAGAACTGACGAAGTAGCTTGGATGAGCTGCGAAACGTATTCGACCAAATAAACTTTGTCCAGTTGACAAATTGAATTTCTCCCTTTACCATGGATTCTACCTGGACGACTGAGGGATTCTTCACACTTTCTAACAATGACTGAGATATTACCACTGTATACAAAAGCGCCACCAAAAACATACGCAAATCTTAACACGCTGGTTCATCTGTCCAACATCTCAGCTCTAAAGGACATCACATGACCCCAACTACTATTACTACAGTGCTACAGCAGTGGTGGTCCAGTGCAGCTCTGTGTGCAGTCGTATTATAGACTCATAGTATGTTGTGAATGAGCTTGACCTTTGTGGACATGAGAAGCCTCTGTTACAGAACACAGAAACATGACTCCAGGAAGTGGGTTCAGATCTGCTCATACAACTCATTTGTCAGCTCAGGAACTCAGAGAGGAACAGAGCAGCAGGAAGTAGGAAACGTATTACAAATTAGAGTTATTTGTTATAAAAAATAAAATAAAAAACTGGCTGCGTTCATTTCATCCACAAACAACAAAACCCCCCAACACCCTCATCTTATTTTCTGATGTCTGTTCAAATGTTTTTTTCCTCATCACAAACACACCTGGAGTTGTTTTGTTTCATTCACACATGTTTAATACACAAACTGCATATTTAGGCTGAGTTTAGGGTCTGTTCCTTGTGATGGCATGTGGCAATACAGGAAGTGCTCCACTGTGTTTTTAAACTCCACACACATTCACTAGAATCATTTGGATGACTTCAGTCCTGGAATTGTCAATCTCTTCTGATCAAAATGTAGCTGTTAAAAGTGAAAATGGCATTTTGGAAAAAGTCTTCTTCAGAAAACAAGATAACACAATGACCAAAGCTGCCTACTAGATCTGCAACACTAGATCTGCGACACTAGATCTGCGACACTAGCCTAGCTCCGTTAGCTTTGTGCGTGCATGTGTGTGTGTGTGTGTGTGTGTGCGTTTGTGATTAAGAGCTGGAGCACATCATTAACTCCATAGCCACGACCCCAGGGTCAAAGGTCACGCCGGGGTCAAGTGTGTGGACGTGCCCTGGGCTCCATCTGGCCCCTTCCCCGGGACTCGTACCGCCAACAGTGATACAAACCATAGACAAAATCAAGCTAGCAAAATGAATTAGAGGGCGGCTGTGAAAAACACTGTTAAAATATTTTAAAAAGTACTTGTGTATTGAAATTTCTGATAAAAGGTTTGGAATTTCTGATATAAGGTTAACATTTTACATTCTCACTGCTGGCAATTGTAATGTTAATCTATTATATGTTTCACACATAAATATATTATTAAAAGCTCCTACTACAGTATTCATCTAATTCCTCTCCACAGTTGAAAATGATCAATTCCACCTTGTGATGTCATTATGTTGTAATTCGGGAAGTTTTACTGTGTTTTGTGTTCTATATTAAAGGAAAATTAACATTTTTTTGCAATCTGAGCCTTCTTTCGGCAATAAAACAAGTAGTTTTACTCACCCATAGCAATTTGCTGTCAATTGGAGCAGTATCGCAGAACTTATGTTGAGCCGTTCTGTTCTACCAATGATCCCATATCCGTTAGCGTGAGTGCTCGGGGCATTACTTTGCGGTGTCCAAATAACACAAACTTTAGCACTTTTCAAATCACAGAAGATCGCTGTGGCAGGGTAGACTTTTAGTGGATTCCAAAACGGCCTGAAACCCGATATCCAGCTATAGTTTCATTTGATGACGTCATCAGAGAGGACAGTGCGCATGCGTGAACTCAGCTGTTTTGTAAACACAGCTAGTCCGAAAGAAACTAACACCGCTCTGTTGTTACTTTTCTGTTGCGATATCGGGTTTCAGGCCATTTTGGAATCTACTAAAAGTCTACCCTGACACAGCGATCTTCTGTGATTTGAAAAGTGCTAAAGTTTGTGTTATTTGGACACCGCAAATCAGTGCCCCGAGCACTCATGCTAACGGATACGCAATCATTGGTAGAACAGAACGGCTCAACATAAGTTCTGCGATACTGCTCCAATTGACAGCAAACTGCTATGGGTGAGTAAAACTACTTGTTTTATTGCCGAAAGAAGGCTCAGATTGTAAAAAAACGTTAATTTTCCTTTAACTGCTAACACATAAGATATTTAGATCACTATTTCGAATTTTATTGTTTTGAAAATGCTATATTCACCTCCTTTTGTTCTCTGTGCTAAGTTGTGATAGTGCCCCTTCAGAGCACTATCACAACACAATCAGTGTGCGTCCCGCTAATGAAACTACTGCACATCGCATCAGGTTTGTCAAGTTGCTGTGTACAGTTTTGTATCATGTTTTTGTATAATGATGAAGAATTGTCCTGTGGGAGCATGAGTGACGTAGGCTTGTGGGTGGAGCCTTGTACAGAATCTTACATCTAACCGTAGGGAGGGTTTGAATAGGGCATGGGAGAGATCACTAGATTAGTCAAATATGCATGGATGACATCTAAATCCTCTTCTGGCATGTTTTTGATGAAGGAACAACATTACAACTAATTATATAAAGCTCCATGAAGTAAAATTTGTGCAAAACCCACTCTTTAAAGAGCCACTAAATATCAAATCACTACCAAATATCACTTTTTTTCAACTGATTAACTGTGTAAATGGGTCTAAAATAGAAGTGCATACCTATCCCTGGCCTTATTTTGGCATTTTAGTGCATATTTGTTAAAAATCACTTTTGGGCCAAAGCCGTGTCTGTAAGAGCCTCTTTAGGATCAACTATGGTCACCGAAATTTGAATTTCTGGGTTGGACAAACGGCCGCCATTGAGTCAGATGCTGTTCTGAGGTTATTCAGTTCACAGTCTGTGAACAATACATGAGGAGCCCCTCTGTCACTCATATGTCAAGCCCTGCCCCACATCATCACACCACCCGCGCTCCCCAACCTGCCGAGTACCGCCCACTTTGTTGGATTTTTTAAATCTTTAGTGTGGGCGGAGTTAACTCTAGCACAGGTGTTTAGCAGCTCTTTAAAGTTTACTCAACCTTCTTAACATTGCTAAGAAGCTATTGTTTATAACCTCATTTGAGCCTGAACCTGCCTCACTCCTCAGGGCACCAGTAGGGGGCGTGTATGTGAGTGTTGTGGTAGTTTCATATTATACCATACTGAAGATGGCTGTGGACAACAGCAATCAAACAGCTGCATTGAATTATTAATACAGTGAGTCTATATGGGATATTAGACAGAGCAGTGGGTTTCAACATGTGGTCAGCGGGCTCTCTTGTCTGATACTGCTGTGGCGCACACATTCTAGAAATATCTCCATGGGTTTTATTCAATATATCGAATGTTTTTCAGTATTAAATTTAAAGAAGTAAAAGGATTCATAGTTCATAGCAGAGGTGGGATCAAGTAAGTGTTTTGCAAGTCTCGAGTAACTCTCAAGTCCAAGTCAAGTCTTGTAAACCTTTCTATCTTCATGGAGACCAAACCAGACCAAGTTACAGGTCAGATCTGTGGAGAGGCGACCCCACTTTCAGTCAGAATGTCTGTTTTTCTAGGTATTTTTTAGCTATAAAACCGCTTGTAATTGAATAAACTCAACTTAAACAACACCTTCACTCCAACTCACTGTATGGAAAATTTCAATCTGGATTCCGCACCCACCATAGCACTGAGACCGCACTCCTAAAAGTCACTAACGACCTCCTCCTTGCCTCTGACTCCGGTTCTCTCTCCATCCTCCTCCTCCTCGACCTATCTGCCTATCTACCTATCTCACTCCATTCTTCTCCAACGTCTGCAGTCCACCATTGGCATCACTGGCTCCGCCCTATCATGGTTTTCATCCTACCTCTCGGACAGATCCCACTACATCTCCATAAACAAATGTCAATCACAAACCATCCCAGTCACTCGCAGAGTCCATCAAGGCTCGGTGCTTGGTCCCCTACTTTTCATTCTATACATCCTTCCCCTTGGTCACATAATTCATCAGCACGGACTCAAATTCCACTTGCCTGGAAGAATCCATGACTCATCGCTGTACCAGCGGATGAGTCTGGTAATGCTTGGTCCAAAATGCGCTGCTGTTGCGCTTAAACAGACAGCTAAGTGAACCAATCAGAGATTGCGCCATCTTGATTCAAAACTGAGGAGGAACTTCCGCTGCCTAAGAGTGACTTTGCGGGCAAAGGCGGGTGCACTGACGTCACCATATTTGAACGAATCAGAATCGCGGAGTCCGTTTTTAACCGGAGGAGCGAGAGTGGAGGGAGGGTGTCCAAATGGTATCGCGCTGTATAGGAAATACAGAGAGATATCATTTGGCTGGCCAGGTAAAAATTCCACAGCTACGCCGACGACACTCAGCTTTATCTCTCCGCCAAATCCATTACCCCTGCCGTTATCTCGTCCATCACCAACTGCCTCTCTGCAATAAAATCATGGATGTCCATCAACTTCCTCAAACTCAACTGCAATAAATCCGAAATCATCATTACTGGTCCCAAATCTCTCCTTCCCTCCATCCAGAATTTCACTCTCTCCATTGACAGTCACACAGTCACTCCTTCCCCTCAGATCAGAAATCTCTGATTTATCTTCGACCACACCCTCTCAGCCACACATCCGCCACATCACCAAGACCGCTTTCTTTCACCTAAAAAATATTGCCCGCCTCCGTTCCTCCCTGACCCCATCCGCTGCTGAAACCCTGGTCCACGCATTTATCACATCTAGACTTGATTACTGCAATAGGCTCCTCTACGGACTTCCCTCCTCAGATCTCCAAAAACTGCAATATGTCCAAAACTCCGCTGCCCGCCTCCTCACCAACACCCGCACCAGAGACCACATTACCCCAGTCCTCCGAAAACTCCACTGGCTCCCTATCCCACAGCGCATCCACTTCAAGATCCTCCTCATTACATACAAAGCTCTTCATAACCAGGCCCCACCATACCTCACTGAACTTCTCCAGCTCCACCGTCCCTCCCGCAGTCTCCGATCAGCTGATTATAACCTCCTCACTCCCACTGTTAAATCCAAGCACCGGACCTTGGGGGACCGAGCCTTTGCCACTGCTGCCCCCACCCTCTGGAACTCCCTGCCCTTCCATATCAGAAACTCGGACTCAGTAAACAATTTCAAGTCACAGCTCAAAACTCATCTTTTCACCATTGCCTTTGACCCACATTAATTTAATTTGTTTTGTTTTGTTTTGTTTATTTTATTTTATTTTTATTTTTATTTTTATTTTTATTTTTATTTTTATTTTTATTTTTATTTTTATTTTTATTTTTATTTTTTATTCCTTTCTGTAAAGCGTCTTTGAAAGCTGTTTTGAAAAGCGCTATATAAATCTTATGTATTATTATTATTATTATTATTATTATTATTATTATTATTATTAAATGTAAATTAGAGCTGTTTAAAGTCATACTGTCGAACCTTCCACGCAGAGCAATGACATCTCCATAGAAACATGAAGGTGTAAATTTTCTGGTAGATTGTCCACCACTCATTTGACTCCATGTTTTTTTGTTTGTTTGTTTGTTTTCTGAAATGTTCTACAGTATGGCATTTCATTTAATTATTTCCATGGAGACGAGCAGCACATCATTAGGCTAAATTACAGGTCAGATCTGTGGAGAAGTGGGCCCACTCACAGTAAGAATGCATGTTTTTGCAGTAGTTATGAGAAATAATAACCCCTGTACCACCATACTGTGGAACATCCCAGACAAAGGAATAACATCACCATGGAGACAAGCAGAAGAGCCAGAAAAGTTACACAATGCAACTTTAAGCCATGTTAGAATGCTGTTATCTCATGCAAAACAAACCTGGAGTTGTGTTTTGTTTCATTCACATGTTTGAGTAACCCTGCATTATTAGTCTGTCTACATCTCCAAAGCTCAAAATGCTCTGTTCCACCTTGTGATGTCATGAAGAGGTAGTTTTCAAGTGAACAATTACCTTTTACATTTAGTTCAGTAGAGATTAGCAATTCCAGGGCTGAAATCATCCAAATAATTTTAGTGAATGTGTGTGAAGTTTAAAAAACACAGTGGAGCACTTCCTGTTTTACCACGTGCCATCACAAGGTGGAGGGCATATTTTATTGTTACTTGTACATATACATTTATATAATTATGCCTTATTTATCTATTAAATATTTTTTCGACACAGCAAAAGGTAGGTGATTTGAGGATCGAGTTATATAATATTCAAAAAATAAATTGCAGTAACTTTTATTTTATTTTGCTACATAATTCCAAACATTACTTACTATTCCTTATGTTACGTCATATATTTGATGTATTCTGTATACACATCTATCAAATGTATAGAAAAAAAACATTGAATGAAAGGCTGTGTCAAAGCCTTTGACTAGTAGTGTAGAAGGGACTGATCAGGTAAGAAAATATTAGCTACAATAAAAAGAATCTGTGTACAACAATACTTTTAACACTTAAAGTACTGCTCAAAAACCCAAGTGAGTGTACTTGCCCTGTGTGAGCTTGCCCTGTGTGTCAGACTGACAGAGTAATACTGACCTACTGAGTGTTGGCTTAGCAGCCTTAGGCTGCGTCCCATTCCTCTGTCTTACCCCTTTGTCTTACCCCTACCCCTTGGTTTTGCGCGTTCATATGAGAGCAAGGGGTGTCTCGATTGTAATTTTGATCAAGGGCTCGGGCCACAACCTCGAGCTACATACCCCTTGAAACGAAGTAAGCTCTCGAGCAGACTTGAAACGAAGGGGTACGCCTACAAGCTCAGGCAGGTTTTGAGATCAGGATGGCAGCGTCACATCGACCAGCCAAGGAGTCTCATAAATTTATTTTCAGCAGTTGTAATTATCGATTAACAATTTAGCATAGTTTACAATTATGACACTTATGTTCTACGTTACTTTCAGTGAACTGTTGTTGCGGTGTTTGTTTAGCCGACATTATCGTTTTCATTGAACTTTCATGTATAAACAAGCTAGTTTTTTGTTGAGTTGAGGTACCCAATAATCCTTGACACGGAAAGGGCTGATGACGCAAACAGGAATCGAGTGGTGTCCCATTTCTTAGGGAAACATTTGTACCCCAAGCCCTCTCAGCTCGGTATTGAGGGGCAAGACAGTAAGGAAAGACAGCCTTACTGTCTAAGAAACACGTGGCAGGCTATTTGTTTCTAACAACCAAGAACATCTCCATGGAGACAACCAAGATGCAAACCCCTAACCACAAAAGTTCCATAGTGGCCCTGCAGAATGGTTTATGATGTACACTACCAGTCAAAAGTGCAGACACACTTTTATTTTTATTTTATTTTTTGCTATTTTCTACATTTTAATTAATTACCTGTTCTAATATATTTTCTGATCTATGTTATAATGTTTTCTCATCACAAACAGACCTGGAGATGTGTTTTGTTTCATTCACACATGTTTAACAGATTTGAAAAATCCAACAAAAGTTTATGGGAGTTCTTCCCATAAACAGAAAACCCTGTTTCCACCTTGTGATGTGGTACTAAGTGCTCCACTGTGTTTTTAAAGTCCACACACCTTCATTAGAATAATTTAAATGATTCCAGCCCAGTCAGTGCCTACTAAACCAAAAGCTGTCCACTTGAAAACTACTGCTTCATGACATCACAAGGTGGAACAGGGCATTTTGGAGCTGTAGACAGAGTAATAATAAAGGATTACTCAAACATGTGTGAATGACACAAAATACAACTCCAGCTGTTTTTGAGGCTGTAACAACATTATAACATGACTTAAAGGTCCCATGTGTGAAGAATCCCTCAGTCGTCCAGGTAGAATCCATGATAAAAGGAGAAATTCAATTTGTCAACTGGACAAAGTTTATTTGGTCGAAAACGTTTCGCAACTCATCCAAGTTGCTTCGTCAGTTCTGGTTAGAGTGCTGATAGACACTGCTTATATCTAGCTGCAGGGAGGAGCTAACTATACAGAAATTATTCTGAAACTATCCCACCTGAGTTTCAGTTTTTTGTTTTTCAGTTTCTCTCTGGGGTCTAGTTTAGCATACCCATTCAAACTCTAATGGGTGTTTTCACACCTCTGGACCTGACCTGGCTAGCCCTATTGTTTCCTTTGTTGGTTTTGATTTCGGTTTGAGAATGGAATTATATATGGGCGACAAATTATGTCTGACTCCCCCATTCCTATTTAAAGAAGGATTCTCTTTTTTGACAAAAATAGCCTCTTTGACTCCCCTCTCAAACCAGTTCTTTTCCCTGGCTAAGATCTGAACCTCACTGTCCTCAAAGGAGTGGCCCGTGGCTTCTAGGTGGAGATGTACGGCAGATGACGGTCCACTCTGGCACGCCCATCTGTGTTAGTACATCCTCTTGTGAAGTGGCTGTTTTGTTTCTCCAATGTGACGCTCACTGCAGTCTTCACTACACTGAATGGAGTAGACCACCTTGCTAAAGGTCCCATGGCATGAAATTTTCACTTTCTGAGGTTTTTGAACGTTAATGTGAGATCCCCTACCCTGTTTAGCCCCCCCCCCTCCCATGGCTAAAAGTAAACTGAGCATTTGCGATCCTTTTCCACGTTTGAAAAAAATGACAGCCCAAACGGGCGATTCTGAACAAGGGAACTTTCTGACGTCACACTCGCGGAAAGGTTTCCACCCCCCGTCTGGATGTCTACCCACCGTCTCTGGAAATCACGCCCAGAGAGTTTGGACCGCAAATGAGCTACGCAATGCGAGGTGCGTTTTTTTATTTGCGTGGAGGCACGTGAGAGTGTTTCCAGGCTCGGATGTCCTTTATCCGAGCCTCCGAACCTCTGAAACAGCAGTGATTTAATTTTATTTTCTGTGGAAATGTGTTTTTTTTTCATAGGAAGCGTCTCATACCTTCCTCCGCTCTTAAAACACGGAAGTGGGGCCAGCGCAGCAGCGCACCGCTAATCCAGGAAAAAGCGGAGTGTTTGGCCACACCCCCACCCGCTGCTCTGGCCTGTCTCTGTCCTCCTTATTTGCATTCAAGCAACAACGCCCAGAATAAAGTGTTTCAGAGACATATTTAGTCTCATGAAGACAGTCAGAGTCATATCTCATGCACTGAGGTTTGATTTTGAAGAAGGATTCATTTACAGTATTAGGGAACCAGTATGTGTTATTATGTACCTTGAAATAATAAAAGATTAAAAAAAAAAGGTGCCATATAAAAGCATCAAGAAGTACCATGTCATGGGATCTTTAAAGCTCACAAGAGTCCATTTTGTGTAATATAGGACCTTTTATATATATATATATTGTATTCAAGTTCTGCCGTCTCTGAATGAGCTTCATGATTAAGTCTCCTGAAATAGACTAAATAGCTAAAAAATAGCTAAAATACTTTTAGCTATTTTGACAAAATCAGTGAAGAAATGATCTGAATGAAAACTGATTGGGAATAATCGTTTTCCCTTTTTATGACAAGTTTGGAACTTAAACCCATGACCATTAACCATAGACTGTGTAAGGAAGTGTCTAAGGGAGTTTGGCATCACCCACTGTGTTCCGCTCCAGTCAAATGAAGCTCATGAGGCTAGCAGTTGTAGGGGCAAATTTGAAGCTTCCGCATTCCATATTTGGACCACAAGTATCAAAGCAGCCAGCGGCGAGGGTGCTGAAAGAACAACCTTTTTCGCCCACACTGCTAGTTAAGCAGTGCACGGGCATCCTGATTTCGAGACAAAACGTTGAAAAAAAAATCATCAGGATTGTGTAAAGCAGGTTAAAACAAAGATTTTAAAACCAAAATGAGAAGCCTGTCCTCCGCAGTTACAGAGAGAGGGGCAAATGCTTTTCAGTAGAAAGTGAATTCGAGCTGATGGAGCTGGAAGTGCACCCATGCTCCCTTTTTGTTTCGTGGTGGCTAGCACATTGGACATTTATATATACAGTAGGGATGTCAACAATTAATCGATTTACGATTAATTGTCGATCAAGACGGTCGAACAAAATGCATTCATTGCAATTAATTGCTAATCGCGGACCCGCGTGGTCACGAAACAAGGCAACCGCGCACCGTGCTGCGCCAAGCTCGACTCACAGCCGGCCGCAGGCGCCAACGGCACTGCTCAGCAGCCCCGGTGTACGCGCGACGGGGCTGCTGAGCACGAGATTGAACCGCGGCGCCCAGAATGCGTAGTCTCAGCCCTAGCCAGAAACCAGCTGCACGAAACCAGCAGCGGCACGTGGTGGTTTAATCCTGGTTTAGTCCAGGTTTAGACCTGGTCTAGACCTGGTTTAGTTCTGGTCTAGACCTGGTTTAGTCCACATTTAGTCCTGGTCTAGTCTCTTAGCCAATCAGGACGCAGAACACAATTTTACACTATAAAAAAATTTTACACTATAAAAAAAAAATTGGAAAAAAAAAAAAAAAAATCTGTGAACCGCGATAGAGCGAGGGATTACTAGTCTGGTTAACACCTGACCATATCACAAGTGAGATATGGGTCTGGAAACTCGCTTTGAAAAATCCCGTAGCGGAGGTGTGGTTAGCGATTGCCAACGGCCGTTTATTGGGCGTTATGAATGTCTATCATTGAGCGTATACGTAAGTCCATAGCCAATCATGTCAGTTGTCAGTTCAAACTACAAGCTTCCGTTTGTCATGTAGTACGTGTCACCGTCTTGCCACACCTCCCCCGCTCTCTGATTGGGGCCCTAAATCTGGGACTCTCGCTTGGACGAGTTTTCAGGCCGCCTTCCAGTTCGAAACGAACGGAAGCGGCCTGGGAATTCCCAGGCTAAGGGATTACTGTATTTTGTTATTCAGCATCAACACATTTGTCTGCTTTTTACTAAGGAATAATTAATTGAGGAATATACAATATAATAATAATATATGATATATTTTTGACTTAGTGTTATGTATACTATAGCTTATATTCTTAAAGACCCTATTGGAACACTAAAATTCAGGTGAAAAACGCCGCTTATCAATTAATCGTAAGTCGATCGATAAGGTCAATCAACTATAGATTAATGAATTAATCGATAATTTGCATCCCTAATATACAGTCTATGGCACTGACACAAAAGAATGGCCCGATATGTGAATGACAATGATTCTCTGAGCTTTCCATTGTCTCCAAGTCTGACATTAGGAGCTTAGCCACACAACATCTGGAACATCTGCACCATCATTACTGCTGTGTGCCCGCTGGACGTGCATTCACACACACACACACACACACACACACACACTGACCCTCGTACACGCAGAGGGGGCAGATGGAGACCTCTTGGAAACTACCACTTAAATAATATGGTTATTAAAGGGTCCATATTACTCTATTTTTTGATCTACTGTATGTTCTAATGTTTCCTCATCACAAACAGACCTGGAGTTGTGTTTTGTTTCATTCACACATGTTTAATGCACAAACCCTGCAGATTTAGGCTGAGTTCTTCTCTCAAACTGGAAAACAGTTTTCCACCTTGTGATGTCATATGGTAATACAAGAAGTTCTCCACCGTTTTGTTTTTGTTTTTTTAACTCCATACACCTACACTAGAATCATTCGGATTATTAAAGCCCTGGAATTGCCAACCTCTATTGAACTAAAAGTAAAAGGAGCTGTTCACTTGAAAACTACTGCTTCGTGGCATCACAAGGTGGAACAGAGCATTTTGAGCTTTGGAGATATAGACAAACTAATAATAAAGGATTACTCAAACAAAACACAGCTCCAGGTATGTTTTTGACGAAGTAAGCTCACAAGAATCAATTTTGCATTATATAGGACCTCTAAAGGCAGCCTCTCTGTTTTATTTAGCCTTTAATATATTGCTTTCTTGTGACACTGCAATTAAAAAGCTTAAAACTGATCTGGATACAGATTTGATGACCTGGTTCATGGTTCATATCTCTGTAATCACTGGGCCTATCCACATGAAACAAAAACAGGCACAAAGTTCAACCTCTTCTCTGTTCACAAATGTAAGGTCAAAGAATGTTCTCACAATAGCTTCAAAAATAAAATAAGTCAAAATAAGTCCACCGTTTTTCTGTCTGCATCTAATTACAAGACAATCAGGATGTGCGCAGTTAGCATCCTAGTTGTTTGCATTACAGTGACTCTGCACTGGTCTCTGAAAGTTGTAAAAAGCTTTAAAAAAATCATTATACTTGTAATTTAGTACAGTGAACCCTCGCTGTATCGCGGTTCACTGTTCGCGGCCTCGCTGTTTCGCGGATTTTTTTTTCAAATTTTTTTTTTTTTTTTTTCAAATTTTTTTTATAGTGTAACTTTTTTTTTTACAGTGTAACATTCTGTCCTGCGCCCTGATTAGCTAAGAGACTAGACCAGGACTAAACCAGGTCTAAAGCAGGTCTAAACCAGGACTAAACCAGGTCTAAACCAGGACTAAACCAGGTCTAAACCAGGACTAAACCAGGTCTAGACCAGGGATGGTAGGGACAGAGTCTCTGATTTCCTTCACGAGAGCGCCTGGGTGACAGGAGGTGTGGCCTTTGTTTACTTGCACGAGCCATGGAAGAGAGTGCGAGCCGGACCATGGAAGAGCCAAGAATCAACATGGACGGGCCGGGGGAGCCGCAGCGGGAAGAGCCGCATTCGAGGGAGCCGCAGCGGGGGGAGGACACTCGCGCGCACAGAGGAGACAGTGGCTCTTCCCCGTCACGCCGAGAGGACGAACCCGACCCCGTCCTAGAGAGCTGTGGAGTATTGGCGACGCATTGATAGCGGTCTGATTTTGGACCCGGGGTGAAATGCAACCAACTCTTGTGAGCGCAGGTTGGTCTTACCTGGTCTTGTGGTGAGGACTGGTGCTCAGAGGCGTCTGTTAGCGGTTTGGCACTGTTAGCATTGGCTTGAGTCTTGCCCAAAATGATATCCAGGTCGCTTTCCACTCGACTTTCGCACATGGCATGGATATGTGGTACCAAAACAAACACACGTGTCCGCGCGCACGTGTCCGCGTGTCACGTGCCCCTCCCCCACTATTAATATATTTTAATGAAAATCTACAAAAGTTTGAGTGTTTAAACAAGAGAAAAATGTGAGAAAATGTTAATACCAGTCTCAGAAAGGTGTATAATGTGTCTGGTGAAGCGTTTTCAGCCTTAAAACATGTAGAATAATTGTAAAATATAAAATTGTCCTACTTCGCGGATTTCACTGATTGCGGGCTATTTCTGGAACCTAACCTAATAAACGAGGGTTCACCGTACACTTTTAGCCATGTGTGAATATTACTATTATTTATAATACATTAAAAGCAAACAGAGTAGTATCATTTACTTGTATGTGAAGGCTACTTTTTATTTCAGTAGGCTACAAATTCAGCAGCACTTGTACTTATAATTGAGTATTTTTACTTGAGTACACAAGTTCAGTATTGTTTGTACTACTACTTATTATATAGTAGAATGTATGCCTACTATCCATCCATCCATTTTCTTCACAGTACACCTGGTCACGGGAGCAGCAGTCTAAGCATGTACTCCCAGACTTCCTGCACCCTGAACACTTCCTCCAAGACCCCAAGGCGTTCAAGGTGAGTAGTAGAATGTATGCCTACTACTCATCTTGAATAGACATTGCTTATGAATTTATTAAAAGTTCTATATTAAACAAAACTGACTCTGTTGTTACCTCCTCAAAACATGCCTGGAGTTGTATTTAGTTTCACCCATGTTTCAGTAATCCTTTATTATTAGTCTGTCTACAACACAGACTTGGAGCATTTCCTGCATGACATCACAAGGTGGAACAGAGTCTTTTCTGTTTGAGAGAAGAAATCATTCTAAATGTGCAGGGTTTGTGTGTTAAACATATGTGAATGAAACAAAACATAACACCGGGTCTGTTTGTAATGAGGAAATTTACATTATAATAGAGATCAGAAAATATTGTATAAGGGTCCTTTAACATATGACTATTGTCCCGGAAAAGTTTGACATTTGACGGAAAGCGCCACCAGACGTAGCCTACCTGTACCAGTCCAGACCGCGTGCGTAATGCCTGTCAAAGAAGTGCGGCTCGGACCCTAGCGCGCGGATGTCCGGGTGCAACCGCAGGAACTCCAGCAGCGCCCGCGTGCCTCCCTTCTTCACCCCGATGATGAGCGCCTGAGGCAGTCTCCTCGTGGCGGTGTAGTCCTTCTCCAACCCGGTCCCCACCACCGCTCCGCCGGGCATAGCGGGGGAAGAGGACGCGTTCAATCCTGGGGCATCGAACGCGCGCACGGGCACTCTCACGACGTACCCCCCTCGTGCCGCCGCCAGCTCCGTTTCGCAGCACCCGGTGAAGATGTACACGAGCGAGAAGCAGATGACCCCCAGGGAAGACGCGAGGGCGAGGCGGTGGAACGTGGCCATCGCCGGGTAGCGCCAGAGGAGCGGGCCATGCTACTACCGAGTTTCTGCTCTACCGCGCAGCATGGTCCCACTCCAACTTCGCTTTGCTTTTGTACTTATTCAAAAGTCACTCTAAATATCCCAAAAAAGAAACAAAACAAAACAAAACAGCGTATTCCAATGAACGTGCGTAAAAGCGTTTTGGAGACCCCGTGCGTAAAAGTGCGTCCAGTTCCTCTCCAACTCTTTACGCGCTTGTTCTTGGATGTGTCCCGGCGCTCTCCTCCACGGAATTACTGCGCGCTTCATCCTCGGCTCGTCTCGCAGCGGTACGTGAACCCGCGTGCACACACACGAGCACGCGCGCCTCCTTCTCCCCCCCAACCCCCCGCCCTCTCAGTCTCTCCGCTGATACCTTTAATTACAGGGTCACGGGCTCGGGGTCGCGCATTATTTAAACAGGATCATAGATGGATATTGCGCGTAATCAAATAAAGCGTAGGAGGCATTACGTCTCTGTTTACTCAAATCACTGTTGAAATTTGGATATGGACAATTTCATAATCAACACACATTTATATGATGAAAACAACAGAAGAGCAATATAGGCCAGATGAGGCATGGGACTTATGTATTTATATAGATATATAGAGGCTACCAATTTTTCTAATGGCTATAAAGGTGATGCCAAGTTTTGCGTTGTTGTTCTGTTTATTTCCAATTTTAAGTTATTATAAGTAAATTATTGTATTAAAGGTGTAATACTTGTTTTTTTAAAGTGACTTAAATACATACAATACATGAAAAACAGAACTAGTTCATCTTATGCATTCAGAGCATCCTAATTATCCATGATGAGTTGATGAGTTGTTTTCAAAACTCTCACAGAAAAGTAGAGCTTTGCCGTCATGGTAAAAACAATTCTAATGTGCTCTTCATGATTATCAGGAAAACACACTCATATTAGATGTGGTGCAGCGCTCATAATTCTCTGGAGTTTGCATGTTCTCCCTGTGCCTGATATTCTATGAGTGCTCTGGTTTCCCCTCCTACTAAAATAGATTCTTAATCTCATTTTACTGGCATTAAATTTATAGATGTTCGTGGAGATGCCTTGACCAAGTTACAGGTCAGATTTGCGGTGAGGCGAGCCTGCTTACAGTAAGAATGCATGTTTTCCTTAGTACTAAAACCCATAATTCAGTTTAATACCTATTGTGGAGCGCTCAAAACAAGCCAATAACATCTACGCAGACAGAGACAGCAGAAAAGAGAGTACAAGTTAAAGATGCAGTATGTCACTTTTCTGGTGGAGAGTTTGTCACCTGCTTGTCTCCAGGGAGATGTTGTTTTGTCTTGTCCATGATATCGCATTAAACCTGTCTATCTCCATGTATGTAACAGCACCAGTCCAAGTTACATGTCAGATCTGGGGAGAAGCTTATAACAAGAATGCATGTTTTTCAAGGGATATTTAACTTCTGAAACATCTGAAATTCAATACAAGACAAATATGTTTAATGCCATACTGTGGAACATTTTATTTAACCCTTGTCTCTGCAAGAGTTGTGTACCTATAACCTTTGGCACACTCTGATCTGCCCCAATCACATAATTAGCTTAGCACTGCTCCTCACCTACTTACTGTCTATCTAACTCCTGTCCCACTGAACTGTCCACACCTCCAATGGTTCTACTTACAACAGTGCTTCACTCACACATGTAGGGGGCGCTATACAGAGGGAAATGAACACAAAATGACAGATTGTATTTGAGGATTTATTAAGTTTTTTATGCTACTTTAGGACATTTTGCTTAAGTAAAAAAGTGATGAGCAGTGCAGTGAAGGCTAAAGAAGTTGAGTAGTTAGCATTCTATAAAAACATATGTACTGTGAGAGGGCTTGCTTCTCCACAAACCTGACTCCTATCTGTTTCCATGGAAATGTTGTTCCTTTAGTTATAATATTCTACAACAGGGGTGCTCAATGCGTCGTTCGCGATTGACCGGTAGCTCGGGGGCCAAGTGTCAGTTGATCGTCAGGGCTTAATGCTCATTTCCAATTTTTTTGTGAAATCTGATTTTTTTGCGCATGCACCTCGGAGGACACAATGAGGTCACACGCAGCGAGCGTGCTCAATGTTTACGGAAGTCACCGCAAGTCAAGTTGCTGTAGTACTTGCTTTGCCGCTTCACTATAGGCATGAAAATCCCTCACCTTTTGGCGAAATTCGCCGATACGTTCAGGATATGTCCCTTTCTCCGGAGCTCCGGATAATTAAAGTCTGTGGATATACAGCGCGATACACGTGGATACGCGATCTATCGACAACACGGCAAACTGTTACAAAGGAGCTGACCGTGTTCTTACGGGGTGAGTCGTATTATCGCGTTATTTCTGCATCAAAGGGACAGGTTAGCTGACAGCAGGGGTCCAGGACTAAACCAGGTCTAAACCAGGTCTAAACCAAGACTAAACCAGGTCTAAACCAGGACTAAACCAGGTCTAAACCAGGACTAAACCAGGTCTAAACCAGGTCTGAACCAGGACTATACCAGGACTAAACCAAGACTAAACCAGGTCTAAACCAGGACTAAACCAGGTCTAAACCAGGTCTAAACCAAGACTAAACCAGGTCTAAACCAAGACTAAACCAGGTCTAAACCAGGACTAAACCAGGTCTAAACCAGGTCTGAACCAGGACTATACCAGGACTAAACCAAGACTAAACCAGGTCTAAACCAGGACTAAACCAGGTCTAAACCAAGACTAAACCAGGTCTAAACCAAGACTAAACCAGGTCTAAACCAAGACTAAACCAGGTCTGAACCAGGACTAAGGCATGTGTGTGTGTGTGTGTGTGTGTGTGGGGGGGGGTTAGGGTTAGTCCCCCCCCCCCCTTGTTTGCAGTGATTCAAAGTTATTCCTCACTTACCTTATGTATTCTGAGCATCCTAATTATTTCCCATGATGAGTTTATGAGCGTTTTTCACAACTTTCTGAGACCAAAGTAGAGTTTTGATGCATGCTAACCATCCTTCTAATCCAATACTTTTTGATTCTCTGCCAATAAAACACTTAATAATTAGACGCAGAGAATACACAGCAAACTGCTCAGGTACAGGTCCTTTAAGGTTATGGATTTAATTAAAGGGCCCCTCTATATGATCTATGTTCAAATTAAGTTTCTTCATCACAAACAGATTCGGAGTTGTGTTTTGTTTCATTCACACATGTTTAACACACAAACCCTGCAGATTTAGGAGCACACCCCCCGTCCCCCCATATGAGAGTGTGTACTGGCTTTGTATCTCCCCGTCAGCCTGGTGCTATGGTTCGGACACTGGTCAGTCCTGCCCTCCCTCCCATAGATGTGATCGGGGCTGAGCTGTAGGGATAATGGCTCATAGGAGACTCATTAGGCCCCACCCCTCCCAGGAGCGTGCACGAGGAGAGCGCATGAGGGGCGTGCACGTGGACACACACACATGCAGAGGGGAGCGTGCATGTTCCATTTGGCTTAGGTCTGTTGTTATCTTCGTGCAGATGTGACACGTGTGGTAAAAACAAGGCATTGTCTGGTGGAGAGAGAGTTTGATTCTGTAGTGGAATTACACACAGGTTTTATCAGGGGCCCTTTTGTGTAATACAGGATGTTGGTAGAGCCATATGTTTGTTGTGAACACAATATGACAGTAAAACGTGCCCAGTGAGTATCGGTATCAGTCGATATCAATATTTAAGGGTCCTATATTATGCAAAATCGACTCTTGTGAGCATCATTTAGTTACCTCCTCAAAAACATACCTGGTGTTGTATTTTGTTTCAATCCTTTATTATTAGTCACACAGTGAAGCACCTCCTGTATTTTCACATGACATCATAAGGTGGAGCAGAGTCAAGAACTCTGCCTAAATCTGCAGGGTTTGTGTGTTAAACATGTGTGAATGAAACAAAACACAACTCTAGGTGTGTTTGTGATGAGGAAATGGCATTAAAACATACATCAGAAAACAGAGTAATATGGTCCCTTTAATACTAATATTTAATTTATTTTTTGGCTGTTCCATTCTCTGTATCAGTCCCAGATTCTCTTCAGTGCATCAGATGTGTCTTTTTGACTCATGTGGAGCAATGAAAAGAGAAGAACGTTATATGGTTGTATGTTTACACAATCATGAAACTAATTATTTTATGTTCCAGATAAATAAATGTTATTTTTAAAAAGTTTTTTTCACAAACGTTTGTGTGTGTGATCTTTACTTCATCTTAATAAATGTGTGGGCCTTACAATGGATTTTAAAAGCTTAATATGTGTATTGGAAAATACTGCCCACAGCAGCAGGCCAAGTATCGGATATCAGTATAAAATACTTATCGGCTCATCCCGAGTTTATTTGTTTAAAAACTAAGCAAAAGAAGTCTGGATTTTCACTTGTAATGCAACAAGCCAGGCATAATACAAATAAATGCTCAGAAAAGGCAACTTTGGATTTATGGATTAATGAAACAAGAGTGAATGACCATGTGAATGGCCTTGTTTGGAATGTTCCACTGTATAGCATTAACAGGCTGCATGTACTCAAGTTTTAGATATACAGTGCCGTGAAAAAGTATTTGCCCCCTTCCTGATTTCTGTGTTTTTTGCATATTTATCACTCAAAACATTGTCAGATCATCAAACCAATTTTAATATCACACAGAAACAACCCAAGGAAAGACAAAATTCAGTTTTTGAATGATGATTCCATTTATTAGTGCACAAAAAAAATCTAAACCTATCTGGCCCTATGTGAAAAAGTAATTGCCCCCCCTTGTTAAATCACAAACTAACTGTGACTAACCACAGTTTTGAGAAAACTTAGTTCAGTTCTACATGCCACACCCACACCTGATTGTCACCACCTGTGTTGAATCAAGAAATCACTTAAATAGTTCCTGTCAAACAAAGTGAAGTTGGCTACAACATCTCAAGAACAAACACATCATGCCACGATCCAAAGAAATTCAAGAACAAATGAGAAAAAAAGTGATAGAAGTCTATAATTCAGGAAAAGGTTACAAAGCCATTCCCAAAGCTCTGGGGCTCCAGCGAACCACTGTCAGAGCCATTATTCAAAAATGGAGGAAACTGGGAACAGTTGCAACCCTTCCCAGGAGTGGTCGACCAACTAAGATTACTCCAAGAGTGCGACGACGGCTCATTCAGGAAGTCACAAAAGTACCTAGACGCACATCGAAAGAACTACAGGCCTCGTTGGCCTCAGTTAAGGTCAGTGTTCATGACTCCACCATTAGAAAAACACTGGCCAAAAATGGCATCCATGGAAGAGTTCCCAGGAGAAAACCACTGCTTTCACAAAAGAACACAAAGGCTCGTCTCACCTTTGCCAAAAAGCACCTTGATGACCCTCAAGACTTTTGGAGAAACATTTTGTGGACCGATGAGTCTAAAATTGAACTTTTTGGAAGGTCTGCAGCCCGTTTCATCTGGCGTAAAAATGGCACAGCATTTGATAAAAAGAACATGGTGCCCACAGTAAAGCATGGTGGTGGCAGTGTGATGGTCTGGGCCTGCTTTGCTGCCTCAGGACCAGGACAACTTGCTGTGATTGACGGAAAAATGAATTCTGCTGTTTACCAGAAGATCCTGAAGGAGAATGTCCGGCCATCAGTTCGTGCCCTCAAACTCAAGCGCTCTTGGATCATGCAACAGGACAATGATCCAAAACACACCAGCAAGTCCACCTCTGAATGGCTCAAAGAAAACAAAATTAAGGTTTTGGAGTGGCCAAGTCAAAGTCCGGATTTAAATCCGATTGAGATGCTGTGGTGTGACCTTAAACGGGCAGTTCATACAAGAAAACCCTCCAATATGGCAGAATTGAAACAATTCTGCATAGAAGAGTGGGCCAAAATCCCTCCCCAGCGGTGTGAAAGACTCATCACCAATTATCGCAAACGTTTGGTTACAGTTATTGCTGTCAAAGGAGGCTCAACTGGCTATTAGATTAAGGGGGCAATTACTTTTTCACATAGGGCCAGATAGGTTTAGATTTTTTTTGTGCACTAATAAATGGAATCATCATTCAAAAACTGAATTTTGTCTTTCCTTGGGTTGTTTCTGTGTGATATTAAAATTGGTTTGATGATCTGACAATGTTTTGAGTGATAAATATGCAAAAAACACAGAAATCAGGAAGGGGGCAAATACTTTTTCACGGCACTGTAAATAAGATTAAACTATATATATATATATAATCTACATTATATATATATATATTATATATATATATATTATATATATATATATATATATGCATTCTTGAGGAATCTACATCTCTTTTGGAAAAGGCTGTGTTCTCATTTAATCATAATAATATTTAGTCATTGTTTCTTGACTTCATGGAGATGTGGCCTTGCCTGGAATGTTTCACCATACAGCATTAATAGCCTGCATGTACTCAATTAAATGTGGTTTTAGATATAGGGCGGCAGTAGCTCAGTTGGTAGAGTGTTTGTCCACTGATCCAAAGGTTGGCGGTTCAAATCCCGCTCTTGACATAAGAAACATCAGTGGTTGAGCGGTCAGATCCACTGACCCACAGGTTGGTTGGTACGATTCCAGCTCCCACAGATGCTGCCGTTGTGTCCTTGGGCAAGACACTTAACCCTCCTCGCCCCCAGTGTCTGCGTACACTGGTGTGTGAATGCGTGTGTGAATGGGTGATTGGTTCCTTGTTGTAAAGCGAAGGTGGAAAAGCGCTATATAAAGATGTGACCATTTACCATATAAAGAAGAGAAAATTACTCACATCAAAATTCATGTCATTGTGTATATTAGACATTAATACCATGTATCCTAACAGAATGTATGCGAACTGCTCCCCTCTAAAGGTTAGGTCCTGTTTACTCATCTGTCCCTGTACCCTCCCTGCTCTGTGTCTTTTGTCCTCTGTCTCTGTGATTGTCCCCTAATGAAGTCCTCACCCATAAAAGGTCATAGAGCAGGTCAGGGTCATACTCACAATACTGTGGTCTGAATAACACGTTTTGAAGTGTTTTTCGGTATAAGGAAGTCAATCAGTCACATGTATTTTAATGGAGGTTATGGTATAAAAGGTTCATTCTCTTATAAGAACTTTGATAGACATTTGTGGGGGGTTTTTAGTGATCAGTGTTTTATTAGATTTTTAGTATTTATGGGTAAAAGAGCAAATAATAAAGCAAACAATATATAAGTGCACATGTGCACAAAATTTTCGATACATTTTTCCCTTACCCTTACTGGATGACAGTTAGGAGGGGTCTTCAATGGCACGCCGTATGTGCACATTGTTGTTTGCAATTGAAGATAAAAGAAAAATTATGTTTCAGATAAGTTATACTTTCTCTGCAGATCTTGGAAACAAAGGAGGCCAGAGGAGTTACATATATCACTCAGAGTATGTACTCCACTTCTACTCCAAGAAGGGAAAGAAATAAGACGGTCTCCTATTTTGAGACTATAGTTTTGAAGTATTGGGAAATGCGAAAGCCATTTATTATTTTGTTTACAATGTGTATTCAGATAGTTCCAAACTCTGATTATTTCAGTTATTATGGATCCATATGTTACTGATTTGCTTAGGGAGATCTTGCAGTATATAAAATCTTTGATTCTATAGGGTAATATTATGTTTCCCTCTAAATGTTTCCAAGAGGCAGATAGCGCAGGGTTCATTCATAGTCATTTGTGTTTTTGTAACCTTTGTACAAGTAATTATGCTGGTGACAAGTTTCACTTATTCACATGCTTGAATAGAGAGGCTGCTGTATACAGAGATATGGAGGTACTAAATATTATTCTGAACACCCATTAATGTACAAATGTATATTATTGTTGCTATAATAATGTGTAAACTGTGCCTTGTTGAAAAAGGTCCTTCTTTTGTTTAAGATATTGTGTTGTTCTGTAACTGTGAGCTTCATAGCATCTATCTATCTATCTATCTATCTATCCATTTATCTATCTATCTATTTATCTATCTATCTATCCGTTTATCTATCTATCTATCTATCTATCTATCCATTTATCTATCTATCTATCTATCTATCTATCCATTTATCTATCTATCTATCTATCTATCCATTTATCGATCTATATTTATTAGGGCTGTCAGTTTAACGCGTTAATCAGATTAATTAATTACACTGCAAATTAATGCGTTATAAAAATAATGCAATTAATTATGAGCGGCTATTCAATGCACGTGCATTTTAAATTTGGCGTGCAGGGCCTTTGAACGGCCAGTTTATTTATAAAAATGTGATGGAGCAGGTCCATTCCTAAGAGCGTTGTCCCCGGGGAGAGCACATGAAGACACACGCGCCCGTTTCCTTATCTGTGCGCTCCGTGCGCCGAACCCTTTTCATTATCAACCATAAACTAAGTGTGTATTCACACCTGCCTTGTTTGGTTAGTTTAAAACAAACCAGAGTTCGTTTGCTCCTTTGATTCAGACCTTTTGGGCTGGTGTGAATAAAAACCAAAAATCTCGATCCGGAGCAAACAAGCGAACCGAGACCACCTAAAAAGCTCGGTCTCTGTACGATACCATTCAAATCCTGGTGCGGTTCGTTTGAGATGAGAATGCAGACCGGACTCAATC
Organism: Paratrypauchen microcephalus; assembly: GCA_036785185.1. Classification (NCBI taxonomy): domain Eukaryota; kingdom Metazoa; phylum Chordata; class Actinopteri; order Gobiiformes; family Gobiidae; genus Paratrypauchen; species Paratrypauchen microcephalus. The sequence goes on from JAVJIX010000075.1 coordinate 407,985, forward strand.
CAACAAATTAAAAAAATTTGGTCCGGACCAAAGCAAGTGAACTATTGGACTTTCCTGGTGTGAAAAAGACCTAACTCCCCATAACCTCTCCAACGTGTTCTGCCGCGACTAAGGGTGCACGCCAGTTTTGCCTATCCAAAATCGATCATTTACTCACCCGCGTGTAGCCGCCTTACAGTGGAGATAACGTACACGGAGAGAAAGAGAGCAAGCGAAAGACTGAAAGACTTAAAGGGGAAGTCTGCAGTCTTTTCATTGAAACACTGTAAATATTTTTCCATGCACGTTTGACACCTTTTTTGCACTGTGGGAGAGCACAATAAACCACCTAAAAATTGATTAAAATGTGATTAATTAGATTCATTAATTACAAATCCTGTAAATAATTAGATACATTTTTTTAATCGCCTGACGGCACTAATATCTATCTATCTATCTATCTATCTATCTATCATATCAAGAAGGCTCTGGGTTCGATCCCGGGCCTTTCTGTGTGGAGTTTGCTTGTTCTCCCCATGTCTGGGTGGCTTTCCTCCGGGCACTCCAGTTTCCCAGTTTAACCCTAAAACATGCACCATAGGTAAAACCGTTCTGCTGAGGTCCTGACCAAGCCTAGCAACAATATCATAGGAATGGGTCCCAGGGCACCCCATGTGCTGCTCCTCACTACTCCTGAAAAGATGGGTGAAATGCAGAGAACAAGTTGCCTACAGGGATAATAAAAAAAATACTACAAAACCAAAAAAAAAAAAAAAGTAGAACATGTGCCATTAGCCTAAAGGTCCTATATTATTCTTGTGAGTCATGTTGATACCTCCTCAATGTGTTTCATTCACACATATTTGAATAACCCTTTATTATTAGTTGTAGTAGTATTATTAATGTGTCTACATCTCCAAAGCTCAAAATGCTCTGTTCCATCTTGTGATGTTATGAAGTAATGTAGTTTTCAAGTGAACAGCTTCTTTTATCTTTAGCTCAGAGTTGCTCAATTCCACGGCTGAAATTATTCTAGTGAAGGTGTACAATTGAACAGAATGTTTTCTGTTCGAGGGAAGAACTCTAAATCTGCAGGGTTTGTGTGTTAAACATGTGCGAATGAATTAAAACACAACTCCAACACCACAACTTCTGTATGTGATGAGGAAACTATTTTACATTAGAACATAGATCAGAAAACAGCGTCATATGGGCCCTTAAAAGTTGTGGTATCGGACTTTATTCTTGTAACTGAGCAAATTGTGTGCTTTTCCCCATCAACTGTACTGTAAATGCAGCACTGTAACAAAATCAGACCACCACCTGCCGTCTGCATCTCAAAATAAACTCTTTTATGGACCACAAACCTGGAAGAAAGAGCTATAAGAGGAGCTCAGATTTCTCTATTGCTTTAGCAGTGCCCATACTGGTCTTGCCCAAGGACACATCAACAGCATTCATCTTCATCTGTAGGAGCTGGAATCACAACATCAATTTGATTGTTCAACCAGTGACGTTCATATCAAGAGCGGAATTTGAACCACCAACCTTCGGATCACTTTCACAACGTTCACATTTTATAACATTGATGTATTTTCCTTTTTTTTTAACTCCATTACAGGGACACAACATAACTTCTGAAACCAACCACACCCTTGAGCAAGATGTTTTATTGTTTTTCATCTGTGTGGCTCTCTGGGGGAATCGTACTAGCACCTGTCCATTGAGTGACAGTCTAATTAGAGCTAAAGTAATGGCCCTGTGTAATCAAGGGTAAATTACAGCCATAAGTCACCGCGGGGCCCCTGCACATACCTGGGGCCAAACCAATGATCCAGGCCCCTGACCTCCGCGCCCGCAATAAACACCTTCGGCATGGGCCACGGAGCAGGGGGAGGAGGGGGAAAGGTGGTTTTATTTCAGTATAATTAAGGTAAGATACACTGCAGATAAGACTGTTTATTTATGATTTGTTTCGTTTTGTTTCTTAGTTTTTTGTTTTTTCATATGAAAACAGAAATTACATCGGATGAAGCAGATGCACGGTTTGTCTTTTTTTCCTGTTTCCTTTATTGGAGGTTTTTACTCAAAGAAAATAGGCCAGAAATATTAATATTGTATATCCTAAAATAAGGATTATACATGATGTATATTTTCATAATCTTGTAGGGAAATACATGTTTTTTTTTTTTTTATCTGTGAAAGGAGCAGGGTTTATAAGATTTATCTTCTTCCTGTTCCTTTTGTTCATGCAGGAAAGGCAAGTCAAATAATATGTACATATTTATGTTAATTGTCGGATTTTTGTTGTTGTTCTCTTTAATTCGATGCCAATAAAATAATAGCAGGAGCAATAAAGAAGTAATTTTTTTTTTTTTTAAACGCCTTATTTCCATCTGAAAACAGCATTTTACAGTTGTCATTTTATTTATTTATTTATTTATTTATTTATTTATTTATTTATTTATTTATTTATTTATCTGGGGGGAACTAATGTTTGTTTTGAGAATAAGATGAACAAGGATGGACCAGGAAATGAACCAGGAAACTGCATAGCTTGCTGTGGTCAAGAATCCAGTAATGTTTATAATGAAATATACACAATATATATAGAACAATACATAAAATCAATATCAGTCATTTGCCTGTGATCCAGAACACTTCTTCAATCACACAACCACCATGACATATGGAGTATATTGTCTTTCCCCACAGGGTAAGTATTTTTATTTCTAATCAACCAACCAGGAAGTAAGAATAAGAGCACTCTGAATGGCTGTGCTGGGCTGACCACTTATTTATTTATGTATTTATGTATTTATGTATGTATGTATGTATGTATGTATTTATTTATTTATTTATTTATTTATTTATTTATTTATTTTTATTTTATTTTTTGCCATCTGAAAAAAGTTGTTCCAAAGCCAGTGGTGGAATGTAATTAAGTATTTTAGGTATCTGTACTTTACTTAAGTACATTTTTGTTTTAAGTACAAGTTGTTATATATATATATATATATATATATATATATATATATATATATATATATATATATATATATATATATATATATATATATATATATATATATATATATATATATATATATATTGTCATACATTTACATTAGATGTGAGCCTGGTCACCTGTGAGTCTCCCCTGACAGAAAAGACATAATGGATGACCAATGTTTCATATCCATCATTGCCAAAAAGAGAGTCTGATTGGACAATCATGTTTGGTTTTGGCTCAAGATGCGACAGAGGGAGTGAGGACCAGACTGATCTCCTGGTGTATGAATAAAAAAGACAGATCAGACTGGATCTGCCAGGTAAATGCATAATATGGCTAATAATAAAATATATAGCCTGTCTTTATAGAATCTCCAACAGCAGCTCTGTCCATGGTCCTGAAGCGCTCCGCAGCCAAATGTATCAAATAGAACAAATCCCATACAAGAGGAGCACTGAAACTTAAAAACAGGGTCCCATGTACTAAATATTTCCTATAGTTTTACATCTGTGAAGTAAAACTGAAGAAAGAACAGAGAGTTACACCAAGTAGTAGAAATAACATACTGAACATACTGATGGCATAACAGAAAGTGAAACAAAATAACTAAATCAAAGTGTTGTCATATATTTCTGTCACCTGCTTGTTTCTATGGATATGTCACTGTTCTACCTGGAATGTTCCAAAACTCTACCTTACATCTTACATTTATTAAATTACAGGTGGTTTTATAGCTCAAAAATAGATAGAAAAATAGGCATTGTGACTGTGATCGGGGTCACCTCTCCACAGATGTGACCGTAAGAAGAAGAAGAAGAAGAAGAAGTGACTTTATTGATCTCACACTGGAGAAATTATTCTCTGCATTTTAACCCATCCTATATATATATATATATACATATATTAGGAGCAGTGGGCAGCACATTACTGCGCCCGGGGACCATCTCCATGATCTTCTTGCTTCGGTTTGGTCAGGACCTAAGCTGGAGTACCTATGGTGCATGTTTTGGGTTGGTAACCTGGTCTGGTTTGGTCTCCATGCAAGATAGAAAGGTTTAATACCATACTGTGAAACATTCTCCAGCAGCAACATTCCAGGCAGAGCAATGGCATAGAAGATATATAAAAAATGTCCTAAAATGACTTGGGACTCTACCTTTATCATAATTTTGAAGAAAAAAAATACAAAATACACCAATGAGGAAGAGGTATTTCCAATTTACATTTTTATTTATTGTTATCAGTCTCCTTCCTCCTCCCCCTCAGCTTTTAACATGGGCTCACAAATGTTCTATGCATGTAAAGAATGAGAGGTGCCTGTGTGAGAGTGGCCCTGGGGCCCACTGTAGCTTTAATGAGCCGGGGGCCCCCGCTGACCCCTATGTCAAAGGTGTGTGCGTGTTAATGAGGTATAGGTCCACGTACTGTTCCTTTTCAATAATGCAAAATGGAACCACGTTAAAATGAATCAGAAAAGTACAACTGCAAGTCCACAGTGATATGTATCTGTATTTTTATAAAGAATGAAATGTCTCTCCTTTCAGATTACTAGAGTTTGGTGCTTTGCTCATTGAGAAATTTTTGGTGATTTTTTTAGTGTCCCGTGATATTTTTTCTCCTTACTTTTTTCCTCGTAACCATGCATGTCCCTGATTGGCTAATCCACCTGTCAATCACGCCTATCTAAACTCGGGGAGATTCAACAGTGACCAAACTCGCATCTTTGTAAAATATTGAAGAAGTGTGCATTCTGGTTCAAGATGAGCACAACGGGAGCACACAACATGACCCCAAAACCGGATAACTGGCCTCCTAAAATTTGAACTGGATTTGAAGTGAATGGAAGTACGAATAAGGATTGAGGTGTCACGGTTCAAATGTCAAAGATCGAATATCACATCTGGAGAAGCTGGTAAGCACTCGAATACTTGCAGCATGTAACCACGCAGTCCAATTTACAGTATACTATGAGAGGCATTCAACTGAATGGGGTCAGAAACAGTTAGCAAAATATTAGACATGTGTTTTTAGATGTGCAGTTACTCAAATGCTGTTACTTATATGGTGTGATGATGATGGATTTTCTTTTTGCTTTTTTTTTTGGTTTAGTTTAGTTTTTTTTAGAACCGTCATACATGGAAATACAGTATGTTTAAGGATCCTAAACAAAATGGACTCTTGTGAACTTTAGCCATGTTTTATATCCTCAAAAACAGACCTGCATGTTTGAGTAATCCTTTATTATTAGTCTGTCTACATCTCCAAATCTCAAAATGCTTTGTTCCACTTTCTGATGTCATGAAGTGGTAGTTTTCAAGTCACCGCTACCTTTGACCTTTAGTTCAGTAGAGATTGGTAATTCCAGGGCTGAAATTATCCAAATGATTCTAGTGAATCATTTTGTCATCATCATCATTTTGGCTAGTGAATCAGCCAAAATCAGGCAAATTCTCCTGTAGTGTGTGGCCTTAAGTCGAAACACCTCCTCCCGCCTCCTCGTTACTCTAGAAATCATGCTTATTTACACCCGGTGCGTATTCAGAATTGCTGAACAAATTGCTGTTGAAGTTTGCTGTCCAGAAGTAATTTAGCGACCAATGGGTCAGTCTTTAAACCATTCTTCTGCTTCAGTGCACACTATTGCTGGAAGGAATCTCCAAGAATCACCTGAGTTTAGCTTTGCCCCTATTCCTGTTCTGCATTGTCGAGTAAACAGGATCTTGCGTCTGTGGAATGCATGAGAGGTGAATGCAAACCACGTAATTCCTGCGCACCAGAGAGTCAGTTATGCTAGAAACATAGGGGGTCTGACTGACAAACTCACAGCCAATAGATAACAAGGTAGATTCTGGCCCCACCACGTCCACAGTTGATGGATTTTTTTTTTTTGCTGCATGTCTATAATGCTATTTTGAACTTTCATTGACAATTTGAAACTAAAAACAATCCTCCATACAACGTTTAAAGGTCCCATGGCATGAAATTTTCACTTTCTGAGGTTTTGAACGTTAATGTGAGCTCCCCCCCCCCCATGGTTAAAAGTTGCGAAATGTCTAAACTGAGCATTTGCGATCCTTTTCTGCGTTACAAAAAATCGGAGCTCAAACGGGCGAGTTTGAACAAGGCACCTTATTGACGTCAGATCGAAAAAAGAAATGCAAATGCAGTTCCACCCCCGTCTGTCTGTACTCAGCGTCTCTGTAAACCACGCCCAGAGAGTTTGGACTGCGAATGCGCTAGGCAATGTGAAATGCGTTTTTTTATTTGCCTGGAGGCACGTCCGAGTGTTTCTAGGCTCGGAAGTCCTTTATCTGAGCCTCTGGACCTTTGAACAGCAGTGGTTTAATTTTATTTTCTGTGGAAATGTGTTTATTTTTCAATGGAACGCTTCAAATCTCTCGCCCGTGCAAAAACACGGAAATGGATCAGCTGAGAGCTGAGAGCGAGAGCGGAGAGTTTGGCCACGCCCCCACCCTCTACTATTGGCCATCTCTTTTCTCCTCATTTGCATTCAAAGCAACAACGCCCATTATGGTCTGTTCAGAGAGAAAAAAAAAAACTCTTTCTCATCTTATCTCTGTTTCTCATGCACTGAGTATTGATTTTGAAGAAGGATTCATTTACAGTATTAGGGAACCATTAAGGAGCCATATAAAAGCATCAAGAAGTACCATGTCATGGGATCTTTAAGGGACAATTTGTAATATCTTGCAGCCCTGCTTTACACAATGTGGCTCTGTGTTAGCCTGAGTCAGTTAGCATGTGTGAAGACTGGATTTTAACGAGCTTGTGCAGGCTAACCCTAATCCATGCTAATGCCCTGCTGTTAGCATCAACACATCTCCATCCACAAAGAGGAAGAGAGCCAGGCTAATCACAAACACCTTTAACCCGGCACATTCAGGGCAGTGATCAGGCAGGACGTATGAGTGTAAGTGACCATGTGACTGGTGCTGCACTGGTGCTGCACAGAAGGGCTGATGGATAAGCATCCATCATCTCATCAGTCTGCCCTGGGACAGCTGTGGCTAAAGGAGGATCATTTTTGTTGATTTAATGTTTTATGGAATGGAAGCTTTATTTGTCATTGTTATACAACGAGATGAGATTGGAAATGGACGGGTCTTTTGACCTTAAAGCAGCAGTCATGGTGCGCTAACATCCCACCTCTCTCATCAGTGATAGCAGAACATAAACAGAATAGAAAATGCGATACAATAACAATAGTCACAAACACATGACGTAATACAGTGCTTGGAAAAACATTACGGGAGGGGGGGAGGGGGCAAACAAGATGGAAAACAGAGAAATATATTATTGACAAACTGAGGCAGAAGACTATGTGAGAGGGCAGAGTGTTTACAGAATACAGACGAATTTGAAAACATGTCCTTTTGATTATGGTGAGCTGTGATAACACAGCTGTGCGTCCTTGGGAATGTTGAGTGCGAGGCAACAGAGTCAAAACAAAGGGTTGTGTTGTTGCAGAGATTCCGGAAGAATAATTAATTAGGGAAAATGCACATAATCAATACACTTTAGAACTCAGATGAATGGACAATTGGTCCAAGACCTGGTACTGCAAAGTCCCCAACTTCATGTCAGATGGACATTCTGCTCCAGTAAAAATGCATTTTTATCAAGGTAATTCTTTGGCAGTAAAACACATGTAATTCAATAATTGCAAGTCCACTTTAAAGGTGCACTGGTGGAGGGTCCGTCACCTGCCTGTTTCTATGGATATGATGTTGCTCTGGCTGGAAGGTTCCACAGTGTGACATTAAACAGCTCTACTCTACATTTATTCTATTCCAGGTTTGTAGCTCACAAATACCTAGAAAAACAGGCATTCTGACTGTGAGCGGGGTCGCCTCTCCACAGATCTGACCTATAACTTGGTCTGGTTTGGTCTTCATGAAGACAGGAAGGTTTAATGCCATGCTGTGGAACATTCCAGACAAAGCAATAACATCTTCATGGAGACAAGAAAAGTTACACAATGTACCTATATTTATGGCGGCGCGGCGAGAGCCGGAGCTGGTTGCAACGCGCTCCCTTATTTGCCAACTTTTTTTCTGCTCTTACCTGCTTGTTCGTTTGCACACTTTGAGGATTGTGTGTGTGAGGCTGGGTGCTTCAGATGCGCGATGTTTCTGCTCCATTTTGACCTCTGTTTTCTCTGGATTTTAACTTTTTCACCGTTGCTATGTGCGTTGCTATGTGCGGAGGAGGTCGGACGCGGAGGACGCGCAGAGGCCGACGACGTTACTTTTTCGTGCTGTGATCTGTGCGTTGCAACAATGGAATTTCCCCACTGAGGGACTAATAAAGGCATATCTTATCTTATCTTATCTTATAATGCCATATTGTGTAGCATTCAAAGCAAAACAATAACATTTACAGAGAGCTGTACAGGAGAGAGATCCTCTCCAGAAAAGTTACATAATGCATCTTTATGTCACGCCCAGCCGCCACATTACCATAGGCTAGCATGTGCGTGTTAACGGGTGGATCACCTGCTGGGCCTGGCCTGCTTTAGCTCCACAGCTGTCAGTATTGTTGTACGAGAGTGGGATTATAGGACAGGACTCAAGAGCCATCACAGAACAAATCCCCAACATGGATACTCTCCCAGGGATTAAAGCAGACTACCCCCGAACAGTGTTAATCTGCCCCAGCTCTACCTGCTCACAGCTCACCCCACAACAAGCACTTCCTCTGGCATATCTCTACTGTATACAGTGTTCATTTTGACAAGAGATGTTTATTTAATTTTAGTCTTCAAATTAGGTTATTTTCTGATCTACTGTTTGTTCTAATGTTGTTTCCTCATCACAAATGAGTTGTGTTTTGTTTCATTCACACGTTTGACACACAAACCCTGCAGATTTAGGCTGAGTTCTTCTCTCAAACAGAAAACCCTCTGTTCCACCTTGTGATGTCATGTGGTAATACAGGAAGTGCTCCACTGTGTACCACACACCCTCACTTAGACTTAGACAAAACTTAGACAAACTATTGATCCATAAGGGAAATTACTTCACACAATCATTTGGGTGATTTCATACCTGGAATTGCCTATCTCTACTGAATTAAAGGTAAAAGGAGCTGTTCAATTGAAAACTGTCTTCATGACATCACAAGGTGGAACAGAGAATTTTGAGCTTATAGACAGACTAATAATAAAAAGTTACTCAATCTTGTGTGTATGAAACAAAACACAACTCCAGGTCTGTTTTTGGGGAGGTACAGTAACAACATTCTAACATGACTTAAAGCTCACAAGAGTCAATTTTGCTTAATATAGCACCTTTAAACCTCCTAGTTTTAAAGGTAGACGTGGGAGCTCCCTCTGCTATCAGCAGCATTTACAAAGATAATAACTTTGGTACCTCTGTGAATGCTATGCTAATAAAGCTTTATGTTAGTTGTTAACACAAATTCATAGACTTAAAAACTGCACAGGAGGAGTCTGGAGTTTTACCTGTGACACAACAAAACTGCAAAAATTCAAACTTAGTATCTTTCATGGCTCAGAGAAAACTACTTTGGATTAATAAGAGAATAAAGTGTGAATGAAACACAATACAACTCCAGGTATATTTCTGATGAGGGGACAATGTGTAAAGTTCAAAAAAGTAAATTCTGCATAATAGGTGCTCTTTAAAGTGGGGGTGTTTGACTTCTATGGAGTATTAACTGTAACACGAAACATATTTAAATTACTATGTTACCTTTTATTGTTTTGAAAATGCTATATTCACTGAAAACAACACACAGGAGAGATCACTAAAATTACTCAAACATGCATGGATGACATTTATAACCTCTTCAGACATGTTTTTGATGAGGGGACAACATTATCACACATGAGCAGAGCCCCCTCAGCCTCTACATCTGGTGTCTTCTCCTCTTGAACTGTTGCTGCTTCTTTAGTTCTCTGTGGTCAGTGTGAGGCTCTTTGTGTGGATCAGTAAATGCAATATTCATTCACACCGGCGCATCATATAGTGTTTTACGATCTAATAGTCGAAATGTACACATGAATTATTCAGTGTAGTAAAGTCAGGACAAGTGGAAGTTTAAAGATGCAAAAGAACTGATGCTCATACTCAATATTTACATCTATAATTTAAATCAGAATTAAACCAGGACTAAACCAGGACTAAACCAGGACTAAACCAGGACTAAACCAGGACTAAACCAGGACGAAACCAGGATGAAACCAGGTCTACACCAGGACTAAATCAGGGCTAAACCATAACTAAGCCAAGGCTAAAGAAGGATTAAACCGGGACTAGACTGACAGAAGACCTCGCTTCCAGGGCAGCTGTGGCTACAATAGTATCTTACCACCACTGAGTGTGGAGTGAATGCTCTGAAAAGCGTCTTTAAGTGTCCAGAAAAGTGCTATATAAAACTGATGCATTATTAGGCCCGAGCGCTAAAGCGTAGGGCCTATTTTAACTGTTCTGCAGTGTGAAGCACGTGCGCACGCAACAGAGTGCGAAGCGCTCTCCTCTTTCCAAGCATAGTGGCATTCATGTCAGTGACATGGCACGGTGGCACCGCCCGTGCCCACTACAGCGGCAAAATTGTAATTGTTTTCTGGGCGCACTTTGTCGTAGCCAAACCAAATTTGGTACACAGATGCATCATGGGAATAGGAACAAAAAAGTATATTATGCGGTTGCTAGGCGACCAACAGGAAGTCAGCCATATTGGACAAAGCACGTGACCTGGTACCAAGGGCACATTTTCCTGTACAGTAATCCCTCATTTATCGCGGGGGTTAGGTTCCAGAAATAGCCCGCAATAAGTGAAATCCGCGAAGTAGGACAACTTTATATTTTACAATTATTCTACATGTTTTAAGGCTGTAAATGCCTCACCACACACATTATACGCTTTTCTCAGGTCTGGAATTAACTTTTCTCACATCTCTAGTTTAAACACTCAAACTTTCATAGTCAACAAAATGTATTAATAGTGGCGTGGGGGACGTCCCTGGACGAGACGCGCACCACCCCATTGGAGAAGTCCGAGTCTGTCGTGGACAAATCCGTGACAGCCGCGCAGCACGTGCTGCTTCTCCAAGGGGTTAGACTGGGAGGCTAACGTCGCTCAGAGAAAGATTTCGGCTCCCAAAAGGAATTAATTTGCTCGATGTCTTTTCCCACTATTACATTTCTGTGTAGAAAATCTATGAAATTTTGAGTGCAAATAAATGTGCAAATCAACAGCGCGAGAGCGTGTACACCGGGGAGATAACCGCGGTGCCCAGAACCGCATTTTGCAGTGCGGAAAAACAGAGCCGAAGCAAAAGCCGCACCACGCTGCGTAACAGTTCTGGAAACTAGACCGTGGTTTAGTCCGTAACAGGGATTCCCCTGTCTCTTAGCCAATCAGGACGTGTTTTTCCTATTAAAAAAAAAAGTTACACTGTAAAAAAAAAGTGAAAAGTCCCTCACCCCAGGTAGAATCCATGACCAATGGCAAGCTCAATTTGTCAACTCAATCTTGTCTCTGGCGACGTTAGCCTCCAGCTTCTAACGTGGAGTAGCTGCAGCTGAACGCTCCTTTCATCATATTAAAAAAATGAAAAAAAATTTGAAAAAAAAAATTGAAAAAAAAATCTGCGAAATAGCGAGGTCGCGAAGAATGACCAGGAAAACGAGGGCTTTCCTGTACTCACTTATTTTAGTCTCCTAGGGTGGGGAGATGCCCAGAATCGTGCTGTATCATCTAGACAAGTGGGACATTAAAAGTAGTTAAGCTGTAAAAGAGTGCCGGTGTTTCAGTGACACACACAAATTATACGCTTTTCTTAGACTGGAATTAACATTTTCTCACATTTCGTCTCTACTTTGAAATTTCACTCAAACTTTCATAGATTTTCACCCCAGCCCTAGACAGATTGTAGTAATAGTGGCTATAGCGCCACCTAGGGGGGGAGAAAAATTTTACTTAGTCGTAGACATACCAAATTTGGAGCGTGACAGTGTCTCGATCAAAAAACTCAATGACGTCCCCGCCAATAACTTTGCCATGGCAAACCCAAACATCTGTTTAGGGCGCCCAGCAAAAACTTTATCATACCCAAACCAAATTTGGTACACAGATGCATCATGGGAATAGGAACAAAAAAGTATATTAAGTAGTTGCTAGGCAACTAACAGGAAGTCGGCCATATTGGACTGAGCACGTGACCTAGCACCAAGGGCGCATTTTCCTGTCCTCATATTTTAACGAACTCCTCCTAGGGTTTTTGACCCAGACTCACCAGAATCGTGCTGTATCATCTAGACAAGTGGGACATTAGAAGTTATTAAAAGCGTTCTAAAAGAGTGAACGGTTAGCGGTTAACGGTTAACGCCACGGAGGACGCGCAGAGGCTGACGTTACTTTTTTGTGCTGTTCTTGATCTGTGCGTTGCAACACTGGAATTTCCCCACTGAGGGACTAATAAAGGCATATCTTATCTTATCTTATCTTAACGCCACAAATTTCGGGTTAGTTTTTGCAGTTCGCCATCAAACTTCGACAAGTGATAATTCACTCATACTTTGGCCCATTTCACTCAAACTTGTTGGTGGACACCATGGGCTTGAACAGATTAATATGAGAAAATATAAAACGGACACTATAGCGCCCCCTAGGGAGATTGCATGGAAGTGCAAAATTTTTGTCGTAGACATACTTTGTCGTAGACATACCTAATTATGGCACGCACATTCGTGACAGGGTCTCGATCAAAAAACTCAATAATGCCCCCACGCATCCCCCATCGTGTTGCCATGGCAACAGGCCAAATATCTGTCATCGCCAGTGGGATGCCCGGCAAAGACTTTGGCGTAGCCAAACCAAATTTGGTACACAGATCCATCATGGAAATAGGAAGAAAAAAGTATATTACACGGTTGCTAAGCGACCAACAGGAAGTCAGCCATATTGGACCGAGCACATGACCTGGAGTCGAAGGCGCATTTTCCTGTCCTCGTATTTTAACGAACTCCTCCTAGGGTTTTTGACCCAGACTCACCACATGTGGAACATTAAAAGTTATTAAAAGCGTTCTAAAAGAGTGAACAGTGTTTCCGTGACAACGCCACAAATTTCGGGTTTGTTTCCATCAAACTTCGACGAGCAATAATTCGCACATACTTTGGCCGATTTCACTCAAACTTTAATCGTTGGTGGACACCCCGGCCCTAAACAGATTGATATAAGAAAATCTGAAATGGCCATAATAGCGCCCCCTAGGGTAATTGCATGGAACAGAAAAATTTGACTTTGCCATAGACACACCAAATTTGGACCACACATTCGTGACAGGTTCTCGATCAAAAAACACAGTGACACCCCCATGCCATCTCGCATCGTGTTGCCATGGTAACAGGCCAAACATTTGTCCCTGCCAATAGGACGCTCGACAAAGTTTGATATAGCCACACCAAATTTGGTAAATAGATGCATTATGGGAATAGAAATAAAAAATATATATTATGCCATTGCTAGGCAACCAACCATATTGGATAGAACATGTGACCTGGTGACAACGGCGCCATTTCCTGTCCTCATATATTTATTTATTCAATTTTTATTGATATTTGCACCCAGCATTTAAAAGAACAAAAATATACACAAAAGAAAAAGAAAATAACAGAACAGTGCAGGAAAGGCTTATGAGTGACCATCCTCTTAAAATAATTGAAATTAAAAGGCGAAACAAACAACTCCTCCCCACCTCACCCCCAGGCATTCAACACACATACACACATGCAGATAACACACAAACTCACACATGCATCCAGCTAGAAAAAATGGCAGGAAAATGGCGCGTTAGCGCCATCCCCCCGCGAGTGCAAGCTAGAGCCGATCATCGCCGCTTGCGGCTATATTTATTATTAGTAGTAGTAGTAGTAGTAGTAGTAGTAGTAGTAGTAGTAGTAGTAGCAGTAGTAGTAGTATTAGTATTATTAAATAATATATACTCTAAAATTATGGCCAAAAGTCCATTTCCATCTTGAAAAAATGGGAACCAGGTAGATTTTATTATTTGATTGACCCATGTTACAAATAATTCCAAATATCACATTGAAATCGTGTTTAAAGGTCCATTTACAAAAATTCTTGTGAGCTTTAAGACATATTAAAATGTTGTTCCCTCCTCAGAAACAGACAGGGACTTGTATTTTGTTTCATTCACTCTCTTTATTAGTCTGTCTACAAAGCTCCAAATGCTCTTCCTCCTTGTGATGTCATGAAGTGATAGTCAGTAGACATTGGCAATTCTTGGTCTGAAATCATCTAGAGGATTGTTAGTGAAGGTGTATGGAGTTAAAAACACAGTGGAGCACTTCCTGTATTTCATTTCCACATGGCATCACAAGGTATAACAGTGTGTGTGTTTTTATTTTTATTTATTTATTTATTTATTTTGTTTTTGAGAGAGAAGAACTAAATCTGCAGAGTTTGTGTGTTAAAATCACAAAACACAACACACAAATCCCGGTCTGAATGTGATGAGGAAACAACATGACAAAGATCAGAAAATAGTGTAATATGGGCTCTTTAAATGCTCTTTTGTTTTCTTTTGCGTTTGATTAGTACATAAACTCACTACAGTGGGTCACTAGATGGTTTACAGAGCCCACATTTAAAGCCAACATTTTGAAACCCTGTCATCCTGATTTGGATAATACTTCCTCTGCTCATATTCCTCTCATATTAAAATCACACAGAGTAGTCCATTTGAACTTCCTGTCACTGAGCAGGACTTTAAAGTGGGGATCCAATTCAGCGCGCACAACACAAGGGATTACTGAACATGATTCCTCTGGTTTACAGAGATTTTCCTCATCTCAAACTGGATTAGAGTCATGGGTAAAATTTAGAAAACCTTAAATACAACATGAGAGAGTGAAATAATCCCACTTAGAGGGATGGCCATGGGCGTATAAGGATGTGTGGGGCTGGAGATACAATTCAAACAGAACTAAAGTTGTAAAGAGTAAAGACTGTAAGCCTGTAAAGACTTTAGATGTAGAAGGTCGAGGTTCATTTCCCATGAATACAGGGCCTGAAGATACAAGACTCAACATATTGTGGTGTAGTCTCTGGTCCATTTGTGTCTCCAGAATCAAAATGGGACTGAGCAAAGTCAAAGATGTGAAAACAGAGGGTGCAATTCCAGATTTTAAGAGTCGAAACTCAAATAAACAACCTCCAAGGAGAAGTGGTACAGTCCATAAGTACATAAGGCATAGCTCCACTGCTCTGTCCATATGATACAGATATATCTTCTTCTATGGTCAGATATTGCCTGTCACGTCTGTCTGCTGGGCTTCTGATCAGCAGCTGGAGCAGATTACAGAGGTCCACACTGCAGAAGTGCTCTGTTGCTCCACTATAGCCTCTGTTGGCCGACTGCATGAAGAAGAATTACCTGTCCACCAGATTGTCCAACTCCAATGTGGAGAGTCTGCACTGGGCTGTTCACACCCACACCTGCATGTCATGGACAATTGTGGAGTTCTACGGTCCAAATGTGTTACTATAGGCTGACCACCATCCATGTGCAAGAAGAACTGAAGGTGCTATGGGAAGATCAGACACAGCAGGAGACCACAGGAGACTGTAGAAGCAATTTTGGCTAACTATGACTAAACAAGGGCCAAACCACCTCACCAGAACTAAACCAGGACTGAACCAGGACCTAAACCCAGACTGAACAAAGAGCTAAACCAGGACTGAACCAGGACCTAAACCAGGACTGAACCAGGATGTGACCAGAATTAAAACCAAGTAGACCACAGTAGACCATAGAATATTTTAGGTCTATAACTGCACATACAGAGATAATGATTCAGCAGATGTTTTTTTGAATACAAATAATTTAAATAAACACACATGCTGTATTGCACTGCAGTTGGGCAACATTGTGTTTACCTTATCCATGTTCTTTGAGTCCATTGTACACAGAGCCTTGACCCCCGCGCTGTACCTGAACCTGGTCCTCCCTCTCCCTAGACGCTTCATTGTCCCCTCACCATAATCCCATCATGTAAAGAGGTTAACACACTGGCCCCTGCTTTGAGCCACTGAGGGGGGATATTAAAGAGGGGGTATTTTACTTCTATGGGGTATTAACTGCTAATCTTATGTTTACTTCTGCCATGTCAAATGTTCTTATGTATTTTATGCTGCCGATTTATTTGTTATTATTTTTAGCTTTTTGACATTGTACAGCACTTTGGCCAGTTCTCACTGTTTTTAAATGTGCTATATAAATAAAATTTACTTACTTACTTACTTACCTAACTCATAACATATTAGATCACCATTTTGCCCTTTCATTGTTTTGAAAGTGCTATGTTTGAGAATAAAAAATAACATGTTTTTTTTGTTTGTTTGTTTGTTTCACTTTCATTTTTGATGTACAACTAAAATAATGGACTAAATCACATCTCAAATAAGACTAAACCAGTACTTAAACCTGGACTTAACACAGTCTAAGATGGGAATTATCCAAGACCTAACCAGGAGTAAAACAGGACTAAAGCAGGATCTAATCAGGACTAAACTGTGACTAAACCAGGATATAATCTAGATTAAACCAGGAGCTAACTGGACTAAATCTGGACCAAGCCATGCCACTATAACTAAACCAGGACTATACAGTACCAGGACTAAACCAGGACTAAAGCAGGATATAACCAGGACTAAAACAAGACTAAATCAGGACTAAATCAGGATGTAACAAGGACTAAAACAAGACTAAACCAGGACTTAATTGGGACTAAACCAGTGCCAAACCACTTTACCAAGACTGAACCAGGACTATAACAAAACCTAAACCAGGACTAAACCAGGACTACACCAGGACTAAATCAGGATGTAACGAGGACTAAAACAAGACTAAATCAGGACTGAAACAGGATTAAACCAGAACCTGAACCAGGACTAGACCAAGATTAAACCAAGACTAAACCAGGACTATCAGTGACTATCTGTTGATTTTGACTATCTGTTGATCACATCTTCCAAGACTCATAACTGCAGAAGAAGCAAAAGAGTTTAAATTAGGCTAAAAACAGTAGCTGTTAGCAATGCGTGCAATTTGGATCCAAAAAGGACCCAAACTGCATGCCCTGGACATTAAAGGACATTAAAAACACAGAAGAGTCACTTTATTTAATATGATTTTGTTAAATATCTGTATTTTAAAAGTTGTGAGTAAATTCAAGCTTCTTTCAGTAAATTCAAGCTTCTGTCAGTTTATGAGACACTGCATATGGTCAGCACTGTACCATCTGCATTTCGAACAAAACCCGTCTAGACACATGAGGTCAGATATAATCCTAATAATGGAAATAACTTTAAAATATTCCACTAAGCACCTTTGTGAACGCTAACACCAAACAATGGAGCAGAATATCTTAAGCCTGACCGACCCATTCACAAATCCAAAACACCAATCAGAGCAGCCACGGGTCACTCAGACGGGGACCAATCAGAGCCCAGGATGGTCAGCAGGCGGCACTATAGAGGAGCAGTGATGCAAGACCTCTTAGCACGGACAACACAATAGGAAGTATTGTTAAAATCATGTTGTGGATCTTGGTGTTAGTGTCAGGGGTCAGGGCGGTCAAAGCATGTTTTTAGAATGAAGGACTGAAAAGTGACTGAAGCAAAACACATCTCGGACTGTTTTATTTATCCTTTATTTCACAGGGAAAACATTCAAAACAAATTCTTATGTACAATACTGGCATAATGATAGAGACTTTAGGATGAGCAAGTCACAGCTGCAACCTGTGACCATTGAGGGGGACACTGTGGAGGTTGCAGAGAGTTATAAATACTTGGTCTTACATCTCGACCACAGACTGGACTGGTCAGAGATACAGACCTGCTCTACAGAAAGGGACAGAGCAAGCTGTGCTTTCTCTGAAGGCTGAAGTCCTTTAATATCTGCTAGAAGCTCCTGCTGATGTTCTACAAGACTCTCATCTCCAGTTTCCTCTTTACCACTGTGTTCTGCTGGGGAGGAAGCCTCAAGAAGAACGGATACTGTGCGGTTGGATAAGTGCTGAGGAAGGCAGGATCTGTAGTGAGGGCAGAGCTTGACACGCTCACATCTATAGCTGAGAAGGGCCCTAAACAAGCTCCTGTCCATCCTGAAGAACCCCCAGCACACCCTGCACAGCACCAGCACCGGACTGGGGAGCACCTTTGGGGCTCTCCCAAAGGTGCCTCCGGTTCTGCTCCATGAACAGGGGGCACCTGGAAGTCGTTTGTTCCACATGCAATACGACTATTAAGCACTTCACTATAATTTGATATACTGTATTATGTATTCAAAGTTCAAAGTCAGCTTTATTGTCAAACACCATATGTACAGGTTGCACACACGATTTGAAATTGCACGTGTCAACCGTCTTCTCCTCCTCACCAGCGAATCACAGTTCACCATAACCATACCTCTAATTTCCCGGATGCTATTTGTAGCCGCTTATCCCATCGTTCCAATTCGTCTTGTTAACTCGACAGCTCTTGACCGCGTTAGCTTGCTCGAGCCGGGCTGCTAACAACCCATCAGATTCAAACACCGACCTGTCACACATTTACTCGTTCCCTCCAGTTTGCGAATTCCTCATGCCGCGACGGATCTTACGAGGACCCCATTCAGGGATCTGCAGCCGGAGGATCTTCCATCACATGTCCGCAATTTTGACGTACACTAGGTGTCTTTACACCCACTCACCTTCAATTCATATTCCGGCCCTTGCTGTCTCACGCTATTATAGCTCAGGCAGCTTAAGCTGTCATAACCACGTGTCACACTATTCAGCCCCCCCCAGCTCTGCCCTCACCCTGAGCTACACCATCTCGGCTTGCCACCTCTTTCCCGATCAAGAATCCTACCATCAATGTCAGCTCACAACTTCTCCACTTCTATCCTATACGATGTATATCCTCAGCGATGCTCTCGCCATCTAGTCATCACCTGCTCATGCTATGTCATTGCAATCCTTCGTCATTCTCTGTTCTCATGTTTCGACTACTAATACTGTCTCTAAATCCGTCCAGCGTTCAACCCGTAGCCGCCCTGCCAACACCCCCAATACGCACCTCCACCCTCAGGTCCTCAGCCGTCCCACAGGTTCCAGGCCGACTGATGGCTCGCCGACTCTCACGACGGTTCGCTGGCTCTTATGACGGCACGATGGCCCACCGGCTCTCACGACAGCTCAACGGCTCTCACAACAGCTTGCCGGGCTCTCATGACGGCTCGCCCGGCTCTCACGACAGCACGATGGCTCACCGGCTCACCCGGCTTTCTCACATTGGGACCTCTGACCCACAACGGGTCTCCTTCTCGAACCACGATGGGTCTCCCGACCCATGATGGGTCTTTCTCTCTCTCTCTCTCTCTCCCAACCTACAACAGGTCTCCCTCCCTCCTGACCCACGAAGGGTCTTTCTCTGACTCTCCCTCTCCTGACCCACAATGGGTTTCCCTCTTTCTGCCTCTCTCTTTCTCTCCCTCCTGACCCTCGACGGGTCCCTCTCTCTGCCTCTCTCTTGACCCATGATGGGTCTCCCTCTTTCTGCCTCTCTCTCTCCCTCTCTCTCCTGACCCATGACATGTCTCCCTCCTTCTCTCCCGACCCACGACGTGTCCCCACCATCCCTCCGACCCTCATCCCTCATCCATTCAACCCTCGTTTCATAATTCAATTTTCGCCGCGCTTACTTCACCTACAAGTTCCCATGCTTGCCATCCGCACCCATGCTGAAGCATACTCATCATGTTATCATAGCCACCCCCATCAGCAATTCACGCCAGCGTGTGCAACCCCACTCCAGCAAAGGTCCAGCTCCTCTGTCAGGAGAGAAGACCCTCCATGCCATGGTTTCTCTACATCACTCCTGACTCATTCTTCCCCATGGCACCTTCACGACACAGCTCCAGGTTCTCCAGTGTTTAATCTCCAGCAGTAGTTGGCTTCCGCATAGCTTCCAGAACCCTCGAATCGCGCAATTAGCCTTCAGCTTCATCGGAACTCCGCTCTACCGTTCCACCATTCTTTGGGGGTCTGACTAATCCAAGCATTCCCATTCATTCTAACAATAATAGATCAGTCAACACCCCCTTCAATGTAATACCATTCCTCCAGCAATTGCAATCTTGTAACCCACTTTAATCTCCTCGAACAATCTGCCATTTAAAACACTCCAACTCCTGTTTCAGCGATCTCCTTCAACTATGTGTTCCATCTTAACGTCTATCTGCAAAGCAGAAAGCCTTACTTATCATTTCACATCACACACTATCTTCTCACAGTTCTTCACAAACATCGGCTCCTAAACCATTCATTCAGCATTGTTTTGACCCAGTTTTACTCCCGACTGGCAACCTCATGCACCAAGAGACAACTCCTTATTTTTCTCACTCACCTTAACTACGGCATCCGCATCATTCCTCAGGCGCATGCAGTACCGATGTGCGTCTACGGAACATTTCCTGGATTCCTGGAACAGCATCTCCTTATATGACGTATTCCTGTCTTCTCCCGAAGACATCAAGCTTTCTTCAATCTTCTCAATCTTGCACATAAAACTAATGTTGCACATTACCTGAAAATATGTACATACTGTAGTACCTAGCCTATATTTTTCATAGTGTATATTCTGTAAAGATTGTTTCTATTTGATTATACTTTTTTACATGCTCTCTTTATCTTATTTATCTATTTTATAGATAAATAAGATATAGATAAATAGATAAATTATAGATAAATTATAGATAATTTATCTATACCTCAACTACTTATAGATAAATTTTTTTTGCATGCTCTTGGTATCCAGAGTGGACAACAAAGTAAGAATTTCATTGTACAGGGAAACGTGTTTCTTTACTGTGCATATGAAAATAAAATCTGAATTGAATCTTGAATCTTGAATCTTCATCAGCTTCCCCTCTGCTCATCTGACGTCACCACCATCTGTAATTTCATCACCTTCTCTCGCCACTCTAGGAACATCTGTGTATCCACCATTCAGGCTTACTTCTCAGGAATAAACCTCATATACAAGCTGACTTCCAGCGAGGACTGCCAGTCTCGTCCCATGTTTCCATGCTGATTTAAGGACTCCTAAAAGCCTTCCTCCTCAATGCCTACCACTTCCATCAGACCTCCTCTACCGTTGTATTCACACACTGCACTTCGGCTACCTCTCACCTTCCACGGACCTTACCCTCGAATCTAGGTTCCTCCTAGCCTTCTTCAGCTTTCTCCGCTGTTTGGAATTCGCTCCGACATCAAGCATCTTCGATCCGTGCATCCACCCTAGGCTTTCGGATCTTGCCATACATTCTCATGACTTGCTCGTCTTTACTCTCTGCAGGAATGAAACAGATCAATTGGGAAACACCTTCCATATTCACTTCTTTTGTCTCGACTCTCCGCTAAGTCCATACGAACCTTTCGTTAAATACTTCGCTTTCCGACGCTCCTCCAATTCCTCCTATGATGAGCCGCTCTTCACTACGGAAACGGGCAAGATGGCTTCCAGATTCTGGTTCACTAAACATTTCAAAGAAATCTTACACTATTCCGGCATAGCTCCTCATCCATTCTCCATTCTTTCTGCATCGGCGCCGCTACATCTGCTGCCAGGACAGGCGTACCCGACCGAAAAATTCAAACCTTCGGTCGCTGGGCCTCCAGCGCCTACCTCGCTTATGTTTGCTATGATCTCAACGATCTCCTCCAGGCCCATTTCACTTTATCCTCCTTTTAAATCTTTTGGGGGTCCCGTTCCGGCTGGGCCAATCAACGATTGAGACGGAGCCCCCACCCTGAGTCTCAACCCAGCCATCTCCACCTTATTAATCCAGACATCCTCCATCATTCATTAATAAATATCTTCATCGCATTATGTTGTTGGCGTGGTCCTTGCTAGTGAAATAGAGTTAATATGATTAACTGAAATTCAGGAGCAGGACCAGGCCTCAAGAAGAAGAAGTCAATCAATCAATCAATCAAACAATATTTATAAAGCGCTTTTCATACAACAATGTAACTCAATGTAACTCAAAGATCAATAAAGTAAAAGTGACTTTATTGATCTCACACAGGAGAAATTCTTCTCTGCATTTAACCCATCCTGTTATTAGGAGCAGTGGGCAGCACATTACTGCGTCCGGGGACCATCTTCATGATCTTCTTGCTTTGGTTTGGTCAGGACCTCAGCTGGAGGATTTTACCTATGGTGTATGTTTTGGGTTGATGGGGGAAACCGGAGTGCCCGGAGGAAACCCACTCAGACACGGGAAGAACATGCAAACTCCACACAGAAATGCTCGGGCGACCCAAATCAACCGCCTTCTCCTCCTCACCAGCGAATCACAGTTCATCATAACCACACCTCTAATTTCCCGGAAGCTATTTGTAGCCGCTTATCCCTTCATTCCAGTTCGTCTCGTTAACTCATCCCCTCCCTCCCACCCCCTATCTCGTTCGTCTTTCAGCCATAAGACATCTCAAAAAAGGGGAGGTCCCGTTCCGGCTGGGCCAATCAACAATTGAGACGGAGCCCCCACCCTGAGTCTCAACCCAGCCATCTCCACCTTATTCATCCAGACATCCCCCGTCATTCATTAATAAATATCTTCATTGCATTATGTTGTTGGCGTGGTCCTTGCTAGTGAAAACATTATAATTAGCAGCAGACAGCACACAGCAGTCTTGTTTTCACCCTTACAACAATTTACACCAAAGCACAAATATTGTTTAATAAAGGCGCACCGCATAACATTTCTAGTAGAGGGCCCGCCGCCTGCTTGTCTCCACGGAAATGTTATCACTTTGTCTGGAACGTTCCACAGTATAGATTAAAACTACCTATCACGAAGGACACGAGCAGGTTACAGCACTACGCAATGTTACAGTACAGATCTGTGGAGAGTCGCCCCTGTTCACAGAAGGAAGCAGTGTGTAAGTACAGGCCGGTGGAGCAGGAGCAGTTCTGAGGCCTCTGCTGTAAATGGACACTTATAAAATAAATGCTGTTTTGTCTGGAGCTGCTTTTACAATACTGTATATTGTTAAGATAAATAATTAGGCTGAGTTATTTTATATAACCACTGCTTATACTGTAGTTCATTATTGTCCCAAGGTCATGTGAAGATAAGGGCTCTGATCACAGCTGTGAGACTGTATGTCAATACACATGTATGATATTACAATCTTTCTAATAGCAAATTAATTAAACAGGACAAGAACTACTGATAGGGAAAATGTCATGACCTGTTACCCAGATTACACCAGGATGGAGTCTGATTGGACTGTGCTGGTCCGTGCACCAACAAAGAGGCGACAAGTCTAAATCATGGTATCCTCCCACTGTACTTTGCATATAAAAGTCATTGTATAGACGTAAACATGGGAGTCTCTGTAGGAGTTTCGATACTTGTACAAGTATTGCTCTCTAATACTTGGAAGTAAATTATCTGGACTTTATTTCTGTTTCAAGTGTATTCATTATCTAAGCAGAAACTAACAAATATGAGAGGAAAAGGCTTTTTTTCCTCAACAATATCCGTACTAGGTAAATTAGACTTTACAGTGGTACCTCACCTTACGAAAGACCCTACATACGAAAAATCCAAGTTACGAAACGCCTTCACGTATCTCTAGATATGAAAGAAAATTCAAGTTACGAAACGCGAAATCTCAAAAATTCGAATAATGCGCGCTCAGATGCACGCCCCGCTGTTATCCCCGCTCAAAGAGCACCTTTCTCGGCCTCTTAGCTCACAGTGTCAGAACCCTGACTCTGGAAGTCGGATAGAACCAGAGCCAGCCCCGAGGAAAACCCCGTGGTCGTGCCCACTCAAAGAGCACCTTTCTCAGCCTCTTAGCTCTAGCGCCGAACACGCAAGGAGCGCGGAGAGAGGAGCACCGCAAGCACGAGATAGAACCGCGGCGAACACGCAGCCCGAGCCACAAACCGAACACGCACAAACAAACGCAAAAGCCGCACGAAACCAGCAAAGAGCCACACGGGGTGATTTAATCCTGGTCTAGTCCCGGTTTAGTTCAGGTCTAGACCTGGTCCAGTCCTGGTTTAGTCCAGGTCCAGGTCCAGGTTTAGACCTGGTTTAGTTCTGGTCTAGACCTGTTTTTTTCCACTTTTAGTCCTGGTCTAGTCTCTTAGCCACTCAGGACGCAGAACACAAAGCTACACTATAAAAAAAAATGTTACACTATAAAAAAAAACAACCTTGGAACAGATCAGGCCTTTTCCATTGAAATAGCTACTCTACTTACGAAAAATTCACGTTACGAAACCACTTCTGGAACGAATTAATTTCATAAGGTGAGGTACCACTGTACTTAATTAGGGGGGAAATGGCCTTTAAAAATAGTGATGTAAATAAAACAGGTCTGTGGGCTCCTGTACTGCAAGAAGACGACATCTGAAATAATCACACATACTTCATCAAAAGGGGGACATGTCTCAGAGGGGGAAGAGGGGACATGTCTCAGAAGGGGGCATGTCACAGAGGGGGACATGTCTCGGGGGGGCAGAGAGGACAGAGGGGGACAGACAGGACATGTCTCAGAGGGAGACACAGAGAACTCAGAGGGGGGGCAGAGGGGACATGTCGCAGAGGGGGAAGGGGGGACATGCCTCAGAGGGGGCAGAGGCCCTCTCCCCCCTCTGTCCCCGGTCTCAGAGGGAGACAGAGAGGACAAATCAAATTTCCTTCAACTCAACTGTGACAAAACAGAAATAATCATCATTGGCCCCAAAACACTCTCAAAAACCCACAAAAAAAAATATATATATATATATATATATATATATATATATATATATATATATATATATATATATATATATATAATAAATAAATAAATAAATAAATAAATAACCTCACCCTCTCCATTGACAGCTTCTCAGTCTCCTCTTCCTCCCACCTCTGTAATCTTGGCATCACCTTTGATCAGACACTTTCCTACGAACATCACATCAAACACATCACCAAAACCGCCTTCTATCACCTCCGCAACATCGCTTGCCTCCACCCATCCCTCTCCCCTCAGTCTGCTGAAACCCTCATCCACGCCTGTGTCACCTCCCACCTCAACTACTGCAACAGCCTGCTCTATGGTTCACCTTCTAAACTCCTCAATAGACCAGAGTCCTGCACGGGTCAAATTTTCGCAAACCGCACCCACCCGAACCCGTCATACTTCATTCCGAACACGAACCGTTTCCCGACAGAATTTCAATTTTGGTTCCGCACCCGAGCTGAACCGCTATAAATAGACCCGCGACCCGAACCGTACCCACATGAAAATAAATAGGAGAGCCAAAATGAAATACAGAAGTTTATTGCCACAAGGCAAGTGAGATGATAAAGTTCAGTAGGCATGGTAACAAAAACGTTGCCTAAACAGAGAAAAAAATGTATCTCAGTTACCTCTAAATTTACATAATGATTTGTAGGCTTAAGAGACAGCTGTGCCGTGCGCACACATAGGCCTACGCGATGAACTAAAAAAAAAACATGGGCTACCTTGTGCAAAGTAAAGATAAATCTGCCTACTTGTACAGTCCATTTAGATCTGATCACTCACTCGACAGGAATTCCTACAGGTGGAATGTGTGTTTGGTGTGGTGCTTAATGTTGCTGTGTAAGAAAAGGATATCCTCCACAGTTGACGGTCTCAGCTGACTTCTTCTCTCCTGGATGACATATCCAGCGCACGAGAAATCTCGCTCGCTTGCTGCACTTGATGCGGGATAGCGAGAACAGACCTCGCAATGTGAGTAATATTGGGAAACAAACGCTCGTGCTCACTCTACCAAGGACATCAAAAGAGTCATCTTTTGGAGTTTTGTAATTGATGTATGCAGCCACTTCATCCTGATACTGCGGGGCCTCATCACTGGAATCCTCCACATCCGACAGTGTGTCAGCTGTCACTCGGGGTCGCTTCTCGGGAGGGGGGCGCTGGCACTGCTCCGGACTTCCACGCTTATCCTTGAGCTCTGTAATGAATAATAAAAAAAATGTTGTGTTAAAATGCATAGGGCTTATACTAAGTAGGCTACGTATTATGTGTTTGTTTTGTGCTGTGTTTATTTCACACTAACCTTTCACAAGGCGCCGTGTCTCGCTGTGGATGTTTGCCACTTCGTTACTGTCGGCAAGCAACTTCATGCTTTTCTGTTTGGGATGGAGAAACATTGCAAGTCTGTGTAAAGGATGGATGTCGAACTTCTCCAGCAGAATACCGAGGCATTTCTCCTTCAGTGAGGAAATAGTCATGCTGTCTGTAGAAGAGGGTTGCAAGTGACGTCTGATGCGCTCGAACCAAACAACTGTTAGGTGAAGTGTTGGGGTTTTCTATGCCTCCAAAGCTTTGGTAGCCTCCTTAAATTGGCCCAAGAACACGACGGCGTCGGCAAGGGACTCCTCATCCAAGCTGTCTAGGCGGCCAACCTCCCCTCCCTCTTCCAGAAGAGTGCGAATGACACAATCATATTGACAGCTGATCGATTCTAGCATCGTATGTAGAGAATTCCAGCGTGTCTCCACCGAAGCTTTCAGCGTTTTTTTCAGGCGAGCCTGGAGATTGGAATGCTTGAAATATGTCACCAGTGACTTAGCTGAGTCAATCAGCGTGGTTGCCCATAGGCATCTTCCTCCTGAGAGAATTTGTTGAAGCTAGTGTACAGGATCGTGTTGAGTATGTGGGCAGCACAGCTCAGTCTTGTCACAGAACGAAGGGCTGCAATTATATTTGCGCCCCTGTCTGTCACGTAGATCGATTTTGAGTAGAATTCATCAATGCCAAATCTCCGTAATGCACTGACGATGGCTGGTTTGATGTTGTCTGCTGTTTTACGCAGTGAGCTGTCCCACTCTGAATTGCAGAGCACCCGCTCAATTACCTGCCACTTGTTGTCAATGTAGTGCAGAGTGACGCAAAGGTAGCCAGTTTTTCTGTAGGCATCCGTCCACATATCCAAAGTAACTGCACCATTGTGCTCTGACAGTTGCATTTTGAGTTCCGGAATTGTTTGCTGACAAATCTCCTCGGCATATCTGGTCACTCCACGAGAAACTGTGGTGGGGTCAGGAAGCAGTTGCTTAGCATCAACACGGCCAGCTCGTGCACCAACATCAATAAGCTCCTGTGCTAATGCAAAAAAAACCTCGCCATGCACAGCTTCAAAGGGTCGAATATCGTTGCACACAAAATTCACGCACAGTTTGGTTATGGCGTCTTTGTCTTTTTTGCGAGGTACCTGCAGTACTGCTGTCTTCTGAACGAAACTTTCAATGATAGACCTAGATGGGCTTTCAGAGCTAGCTGCACAGGTGTCAACATGCTTCTTAAGCGAGGAGGTCCCACACTTTCGGCTGTCGTGCACAAAACACTTTAAAGCATTTCTTACAAGCAGTGAAGCCTTCAACGATGTTGTTCTCACTGTCTGACACATATCCAAAATACTTCAAACATCTGATTTCAGTTTTGTGGAATTATTAGCAATGACTTTGTACTGTCCGTTGACTAACTTCTTTTTCAGCTCTTCCGTAGTCATTTTCAAATGCACTGCAGGACATCGCGTGACTTGAAAACAGTGCGCGCTGCGTACAGACAAAAAAAACAAAACAAAAAACGTTTTATCCTGGAAATGGTGTTTGCATTTCACTACAACATAGGCCTTTATATTTGTATAATTTTTTATTTTTTTTTTGTAGGCGCATTTTGTAAACCGCAGATAGACCCGCGCTCTGGTTCTTCCGACCCGACCTGAGTCGGCATCCGACACAGCGCAACATTTTTCACCCGTTTTATAAAAGTTAACGGTTCACCCGCGGGTACCCGAACCTGTGCAGGTCTCTGCAATCGACTCCAGTACATCAGGACTCTGTTGCCCGCTTCCTCACTCGCACCTCCTCCCATGAACACGTCACCCCTGTCCTCAAAGACCTCCACTTGCTCCCCATCCCTCAGCGCATCCAATTCAAACTCCTCACCATTGCGTATAAGTCCCTCCATAACCTGGCCCCCCCACCTCTCTGAACTCCTTCACCACCACACCCTCGTCCATGCCCTCAGATCAGCTGACGCCAACCTCCTGTCTCCCCCCACCAAACACAAGACCTGGGGGGACAGGGCCTTCTCCGCTGCTGCCCCCACCCTCTGGAACTACCTGCCCAAACACATCAGAGACTCATCTTCACTCCCCATCTTCAAAAAAAGCCCTAAAAACTCACCTGTTCAAAACTGCCTTTAAATAATGGCATCTTCTGTTTATCTGTTTCTTTCACTTGTGTTTGTGTCTGTCTGGATCTATGTGAAGCATCTTTGAGTGTCATGAAAAGTGCTATCCAATTGTTATGTAGTATTATGTCTCAGAGGCGACAAAGGAGACATGTCTCAGAGGGGACAGAGAGGACATGTCTCAGAGGAAGACAGAGGGGACATGTCTCAGAGGAAGACAGAGGGGACATGTTTCAGAGGGGGGGCAGAAGGGACATGTCTCAGAAGGGGACATGTCACAGAGGGGGACATGTCTCAGGGGGACAGAGAGGACATGGCTCAGAGGGGACAGAGGGGAACAGACGGGACATGTTTCAGAGGGGGACGGAGGGGACATATTTCAGAGGGGAGACCGAGAGGACATGTCTCAGAGGGGGACAGAGGGGACATGTCTCAGAGGGGGCAGCAGATGTTTTTGGGTGTGATGTAACTCCAGCTCCTGCTCTCTGTCTTCCTCTCCTCAGCACTTTGAGACCACACGGAAATAACGAGCCTGCTCTAATTGCACAAATGTGTCAATACAGTTGCATTAGGGACACACACGCACACACACACACACACACACACACACACACACAGATGCAGGGCTCATACAAAATGCACGGGCCCTCACCACCCCCCTGGCCCCTGTATTCTCAGCTTACCTCTGTCACCTTCAAGACACTTTCACCAAAAAGTCACAGCTAGTGGAGGATGAGCTTTTAATTTAATTCCACATTTCATATAATTTTTGCAAAGTAACACAGTCTATTGACAAAAATGGAATCATATACAATTTACAGTTCACAACTACGTCGAAGCTGGTGATGGGACTTTCGGCTCTTTCATCAAATCTGAATCTTTTTGATCTGTTCATTTCAAAGAGCTGTTCAAAAGACTGGCTTTTTGTGTATTTATGACACAAGCAAATCACAGAGAGAGATGACAAAGCTCACATGTGTTTCAAATGGTTCAGAGAGTGAGGCCGTGTCTACCCTTTGAAATGACACATACAGTAATCTCAATAAAACCTAATAATCATTGTTGGAGCCATTTCGTACATTCTGTGTTCTGGAATATTCTGTTTTATAACAGCACTTCCTGTCCCGCCTTCAGGTTCAGGAAATGCATTGTGATTGGCCCACTTTGATCTTTATTCCTTGTTCTTTTATCTTTGATCTTACCTACTATAAATACAGACGTAGGAACCACACTGGTGCAGAGAGGACACAGGTACACCACAGAAGACACACCAGAAGACACACCACACCAAGATACAGTGAACCCTCGTTTATCGCGGGGGTTAGGTTCCAGAAATAGCCCGCAATGAGTGAAATCCGCGAAGTAGGACAATTTTATATTTTACAATTATTATACATGTTTTAAGGCTGAAAACGCTTCACCAGACACATTATACACCTTTCTGAGACTGGTATTAACATTTTCTCACATTTTTCTCTTGTTTAAACACTCAAACTTTTGTAGATTTTCATCAAAATATATTAATAGTGACGCGGGGGGAGACACGTGACACGCGGACACGTGCGCGCGGACACGTGTGTTTGTTTTGGTACCACATATCCATGCCATGTGCGAAAGTCGAGTGGAAAGCGACCTGGATATCATTTTGGGCAAGACTCAAGCCAATGCTAACAGTGCAAAACCGCTAACAGACGCCTCTGAGCACCAGTCCTCACCACAAGACCAGGTAAGACTAACCTGCGCTCACAAGGGTAGGTTGCATTTCACCCCGGCTCCAAAATCAGACCGCCCCGGAGTTCAGGGCATGGCTATCAATGCGTCGCCAATACTCCACAGCTCTCTAGGACGGGGTCGGGTTCGTGACGGGGAAGACCCACTGTCTCCTCTCTGCGCGCGAGTGTCCTCGCCCCGCTGCCTCCCACGGCCGCGCGGCGTCCGGGCCAGGCCTGTCCGTGTTGATTCTTGGCTCTTCCATGGTCCGACTCGCACTCTCTTCCGTGGCTCGTGCAAGTAAACAAAGGCCACACCTCCTGTCACCCAGGCGCTCTCGTGAAGGACATCAGAGACTCTGTCCCTACCACCCTGCGTGACCATCCCTGGTCTAGACCTGGTTTAGACCTGGTTTAGTCCTGGTTTAGTCCTGATTTAGACCTGGTTTAGTCCTGGTTTAGACCTGGTTTAGTCCTGGTCTAGTCTCTTAGCCAATCAGGACCCAGGACACAATGTTACACTGTAAAAAAAAGTTACACTATAAAAAAAAAAAAAAATTGGAAAAAAAAATTGGAAAAAAAAATCCCCGAAACAGCGAGCCCGCGAACAGTGAACCGCGATACAGCGAGGGTTCACTGTACATAACACACACACACAATATCACGCTAAGTAGGTAGTGTGGATAAGAAGCCGCGGTCTGGTGGCCAGGAGGTTACCTCGAGCCAAAGGTTGGCGGGGTATAAGGATGCCTCGGGCCACAGAAGCTACACAGTCTTTTGACCGTCACGTAAACGTCATGTAAACGTTACATAAAAACGTGGGACATCACGTAAACGTCACGTAACAACGTGGGACGTCACGTAACAAGAAGGTCACGTGAAACGTCACGTAGGGAAGTCAAGAACGACGTTTAAGTAGCACATGAGGACGTCATGTGGTCGTCATGTAACGCCGCGCAATAGTCACGTAAGAGTGTAACATCGGACGTCTCCCGGGTGACAGACGGGATACGCACCGCTACAAGGCACATACGAACGTCAAGGACATCACAACACATACAGAGCCTTACACAACACGCATAGGAAAACCACAAGCCTCAGAAATTCACCTTTCCATCTCCCTCTTTATTCACCTTATTTGTATCCATGCTGTATGGCCTTCACTTTAGTAAAGATAGAAAAGACAAACCTTTTGATTCAAGACTCTTTATTTACATTACGTGACGCGTCGGAAAGAAACTTAAAGAAACACCGAGGCCGAGGCTAGTGAGGCGGTTCGCTGCACTCACAATCATTTTAAAAAACAAACTGTTCTCGTGATGCTTAATATGTTTTGTTTGCCCCAGAGAGATCACTAGATTACTCAAACATGCATGGATGGCATCTAAAATCTCTTCAGGCATATTTTTGAGGAAACAACATTAGAACATAGTAGAACGCTCCAGAATTTATTTTGTGTAATACCCCCTCTTTCAGTGAGAAGCATTTTGTTGGTCTGATTTCGATAGTGAAAGTGAAATTGTACCTTAAATCTGATTGAACTGCAGACCTGCCTCACATCTCTTTGGAAATAAGTGTATGCAAAAGGAGCAGATGCTGGTGTGGAGGTGCTGTGTGGTGTGGTTGGCTTGAGTGTGAAGTGCAGTGCCATGTGAAAACACAAACTGTGAGAAGAGCTCTCCAAAATGTTGCACCAAATTTATATATAGCCTTTGTAACATATGTGCCGTTCTCATGTGTTCAGGGTGTAAAGAAGATAAGAGATAAGACACAGGAGAAATTTACTTGTCACAGTAGCTCCAGGTAGGGACAGTTTGAACAAGAAGACAAGTGCATGCAGGCAAGAATGGCATAAAGATAGGTAATAATATTAATAATAAAAATAAGTAATAAATCGAATAATAATAATAGCAGTAATAATGATAATAAAAACAGTGACAGGGAGAGTATTGAAAAATTGGAAAAACGATATTGCACGATAGGAGTATTGAAAAAACAATATTGCACATTGGGAAAACGATATTGCGTCTGGACTATACAGTGGAGTTATACAGTCTGATGGCGGTGGGATGAAGGATCTGCGGTAGCGCTCCTTCTTGCACTGGGGGTGCCTCAGTCGGTTGCTGAATTTGCTGCTCAGCTCCTCTACAGTCCGGTGCAGAGGGTGAGAGGTGTCGTCCATGATGGACGTGAATTTGGCCAGTACCCTCCACCCTCCACTTCCTCTACAGAGTCCAGAGGACAGCCCAGGACAGAGCTGGCCCTCTTGACCAGCTTGTTGAGTCTTTTTCTGTCCCGCACTGTGCTGCTCGGGGCCCAGCAGACGACAGCGTAGAGGAGAGCAGAGGCCACCACAGAGTCATAAAAGGTCTTGAGCAGAGGCCTGCACACTCCAAAGGACCTCAGTCTCCTCAGGAGGTGGAGGCGAATTTGGCCCTTCTTGTACAGGGCGTCGGTTGTGAGACTAGTCCAGTTTATTGTTGAGGTGAACACCCAGGTACTTGAAACTGTCCACAGTCTCTATGTCCTGCCCCTGGATGTTCACCGGTGAGTGAGGTAGTGGTCTCCTCCTGAGGTCGATCACCAGCTCCTTTGTCTTACTGGTGTTAAGGCTCAGGTGGTTGTGCCCACACCAGTCCACAAAGTCACTGATGACCGAGCGGTACTCCAGCTCGTTCCCCTCTGACACACAGCCCACAATGGCTGTCCGTGTAATATGTGAAGTCCGAGGTGTATATGGTGAAGAGGAAGGGAGTGCACAAGTACAAAGCAGTGTTTATGTTAATCTTTATGGATCTGTATGGCGAGCTGTTCACCTTCAGTGGATGTCTACGTCGAAGTTTACAAGTGAACAGGCTGATAGAGTTAACATGGGCGTAGTGATACGAGTGGAGAGAGACAATACGCAAATGCGAAATACGCTGCTGGACGTTTCGTGGACAACCATTTCGGACGCAAATATATCACCTTTCTAACAAATGTTTTGTTTTGAGAAGAAAAACAAGCTTTATTTCATGTTCTAGGGAAGTTACTGGACCTACTTATGTGGGCTCCAGAAAGCGAGCCGAACCGCGATCAACTGAGAGTGTCAGAGGTAAACCGATGTCAACACACGTAAGTTTTAGAAGGAAACCCATACAGATTAACATAAAAAAAACGCAATATCCCTTTAAGTTGACTTGTGCTGCAGCTATAGACTGTATATATAAATGAACAGGAAGTGAGCATGGCTCCATTCACTTTGACTCCAATTCACTTTGTAATGAAAAATTGTCACCCCTCTCTCTGTGACTGCTGCTGTCAGACTTCCCATTTTGGTCTTAAATGTTTGTCTTATTCCACTCTGCACTATTTTGTCTGTAAATCTGTCTGTATGAACATTAATAACATGAGTGTGTATGAACATTAATAACATGAGTCTGTATGAACATGAATAACATGAGTATAGAGTCCCTCAGTCGTCCAGGTAGAATCCATGGCAAAAGGAGACGTTCAATTTGTCAATTGGACAAAAGTTTATTTGGTTGAATACGTTTCGCAGCTCATCCAACCTACTTCTTCAATTCTGGCTAGAGTGTTGGTGGACACTGCTTATAACTGGTTGCAGAGAGGAGCTAACAATGAAAACAATGAAATTACTATGAAACTATCACATCTATTTGTTTTCAGTTTCTGTTAAGTAAGCCCTAGTGGGGGGTCTTGTTAGCATAGCCATTCAGGACCATAATGGGTGTTTTCACACCTCTGGACCTGACCTGGTCCAGACCTGTTTGCTTTTTGAGGATAGAGTTATAAATGGGAGACAAGTTATGTCTGAGATCTCCATTTACGTTCAAGGAAGGCTTCTCTTTCTTGACAAAAATAGCCTCTTTAACTCCCCTCTCAAACCAGTTCTTTTCTCTGGCTAAGATCTGTACCTCACTGTCCTCAAAGGAGGATCCTCAAAGGATTAATAAGATGAGTCTATATGAGCATTAATAACATGACTAACAGTGCTAGTACAGCCTCTGCAGCTCAGTGAGTATGATTATAGTCACATGGTCATATTTTTATACAGTGCTTTTTTCCAACTTCAAGGCACTCAAAGCACTTTACAACAAGGAAATACTCACCCATTCACACACCAGTGTACACAGAAACTGGGGGCGAGGTAGGTTAAGTGTCTTGCCCAAGGATACAACGACAGCATTAATCTGTGGGAGCTGGAATCACACCAGCCAACCTGATGTTTATGTTGAGAGCGGGATTTGAACTGCCAAACTTTGGATCAGTGGACAAATGCCTATGACTTTCCATCACATTTTTGACAGTGGAAGACCCTACATATGGTCTATGTGTGTTTGTGTTTGTGTGTGTGTATGTGAGTGTGTATGTGGTGTGTGCATGCGTGTGTGGTGTATGTGTGTGTGCATGTCTGTGTATGAGTGCTTGTACATGTGTGCGTGTGTGTATATGTTTGTGAGTGGTGATCAGGTCAGACAGCAGTAAAGTTTACGACAGACGCACACATCATCAATACTTCATCAGCCCACAGTAGACTTTATTTACAAGTGTGAAGAGACTGGTCATGTGATCAGGGACTGGTCATGTGATCACTGCACTGCGTCATTATTTCAGATGGAGGTTCCTCCATCTGCTTCTGCTGTATTTGCCAAAAACAATGAATTCATTAACATGTTTTATAAGTTTCAGTTTAAACTCCCTACACTAAGTCACTCCCTCTTCAGAGTGCGATCACATCACAATCAGTTTGCATCCCCCTAATGAAACATGAAACGCACCAGGTTTGTGTAGTTGTAGTGTACAAAACTGTACATTACAACTACACAAACCTGGTGCATTTCATGTTTGTCGTGTGGGAGTGTAGGCTTGTAAGCGGAGCCTTGTACAGATTCTTACAGCTAACCATAAGGAGGGTTTGAATAGGAAGCAGGAGAGATCGCTAAATTATTCAAACAGTAATGTGTTTGGGGTTGAATAATGACTTGGGGTTGAATAATGACCACTTTCTGAAGCTATTGTGAGAAAATCATTTATTCTGGCAGAGAAGGCGTTGAACTTTGTGGGTGTTATCTACTTATCTATCTCCTCCATGGAAACTGATGACACTAAGCCAGGTTGCAGGTCGGATCTGTGGAGTGGCAAGTATTCTCACAGTAAGAATGCATGTTTTTCAAGGGACTGTTTTGAAATAAAAACAACAGATAACCTCAATGCTGTAACGAGAAATACTTCAGACAAAGCACTAACATTTCCATGGAGACACAATCTTCTCTCTGTATATCATACTTATTCTTCATAAGAAACATACAAATCTTGATCCAAACTGCAGATAACCCATGCCCCGCTGTGCCCCAGGACTCCAGGAGGTGTTGGGGGAGGGAGGGTCTGGAGGAGGGGGTCCGAGAGGAGCACAGGGTCTGTATTAGACATCACACTCTTCATATGAGTATAATCTGATGGGATTAGGATACTGCACACA
The DNA here is from genome assembly GCA_036785185.1 of Paratrypauchen microcephalus. Taxonomy (NCBI): domain Eukaryota; kingdom Metazoa; phylum Chordata; class Actinopteri; order Gobiiformes; family Gobiidae; genus Paratrypauchen; species Paratrypauchen microcephalus. Next base: position 443,490 of record JAVJIX010000075.1, read on the forward strand.
GATTAGAACACACAAGAAGTCTTCTCTGGGCACTGAAGGAAAGAGGATGGATTATAGCACAGAAAAGGGTTTGTGATATGTTTATGTTATGTTTAAATGTAAAAATATACTAGATAATAAAATGTAACCTCACAGAACTAGTAGACCCCTTCAACTAAAATAGAGGCAAAAGAGGAGCTGTGTGCGAACAAGAGTATACTAACATGTTTTAGAAGGGATTTTTTGTTTTTTAAACATGCAGGATGAGGAAGAAATGACAGGTTCAGTTGAATTCGAACTCGGAAATCTTGGTCTGTACAATCGCTGACTCTGTGTGGGTGTTACAGCTACTTTGCTAAAAGCTGATGGAGGCAGACCGGCTGACTGATACACCTCACGAGAGTGACATGGAGACCTGACAGAGCTGTGGATGATCCAGTGAACAAGTGCTTAGCCGAGTAAAGCAACAGACGCAACTCAGTGGATGCCTAATAATCATCACTATGTATGACCATAACTTCCCTAAGAAATGGTCAAACAAAACGTTCTGGTTAAGTATTTCTTTTAGTCTAATAAACATAAACATTTTGTATGGCTACTGGTATGAAAGAACTGAGAAGCAATGATCTGATAAGCCTTGTGTGATTACAGTAGAATAACCATGTATAGGCTTACAGTTATTGTAAATGTCAAGTGCACAATGTACAAGTGAAATGGAAACACTCTGGCATTATCAAATTTCTGTATCGTTCAAATAATCAAATGGACAGTAGAGTGACAACAGTTAGGGCAGCAAGGTGTGGGGGGAAAAGGGTATTGTAATTGTGGTTACATTTGTATGTAAACACAGTATTTTACTCAGTTTATTTGGGTTAGGAAGATGTTTAATTTACAAGAAAAATAACTTGGACACAATAGTTCCGAATTACAAGTAATAAAATAGCTGTCAAATAATACAGAAAATACAGATTTATATATGAACGTTTTAAATATAAAATGAATATAGGCTATGTACAAGAGGGTGGGTGAGGAAATACAGAACAAAGATATAAATTGTAGCTTTGACATAACATGTTATCTATATAGTTGTACAAAAAGGTATTTGAAGGGACCCTGCAAACAATGTACATCTCCGCCTTTTGCCCTGCCAGACCCTCCTGCTGCTACAGGAAACACAGAGGGGATGAGCTCTGGGCTTTAGCATCCACTGAAGCTTCTCTTGTAAAATAGCGGGATGAATTTATCAAAAATAAACATTTACATCAATTTACTGAAAAACAGATAAATAAACATGAGTGTAAAACACTACAGTAGAACACATCCTTCCTTCTGGTGTAGTCTTGGCACCTTCATTAGAAGTATTCTAACCATGTTGGCTTGTTTTATTATGGTTGACTTTTGGATGGCTTGGGATCTTTTTCATGACAGATTTGATATAATCTTTCTGAGACTGGCTAACTATAATTGCGAATAAACTGTACAAAGGACACAACATTGTGCTTTTTTTACCAGTTAAACCAAGTTAACGTAACCTTGCTCTTGCACTAAAGGTTAGCAATATTTGTCTTAATGTGCAGAAAGTTGCTGATTTGTACAGAATTTAAAAAAAACACATCAGTACATACACACGTCATTTATTTTACCTGATATGCAAACCTCTGCAAATGCGAGCACTGTTTTGTCTTTGCACCTCTGTTCGTTGTGTTGGCTTCAATCAGAATGGTCTTTTTCTGTGAAGGAATGTACGCTGGTAATTATATGGTACGACTTTTAGTTTTGCACCACTAGTGCAGTTCCTCTTGTTCTGACACCAAAAAACACAGCAAGCAAGCATTAAAGTCTGTACGACTTCACACATTTACAATACCTGATAATGAGCCTTTTTCCCCTTGCGCCTCCAGCAAGAGCGACAACTTCACTGTGACGGAGGCTGTGAAAGGGTCTGTAAGATCAAAGCTAAAATTACAGTTGTATCTGAAGGAGCAGTGCAAGGAACACTGTCCATTTAAAGGGCCCATATGATGCTATTTTCTGATCTCTGTTCTAATGATGTTTCCTCCTCACACACAAACCTGGAGTTGTGTTTTGTTTCATTCACACATGTTTAACACACAAACCCTGCATTGTGATGCCATGTGGTAATACAGAAAATGCTCCATTGTGTTTTTAAACTCAGTAAATCTTCGCTATCATTTGGATGATTTCAGACCTGGAATTCCCAATCTCTGAAGTAAAAGCTGTTAAACTGAAAACTACCACTACATGACATCACAAGGTGGAACAGAGCATTTCAACCTTTGGTTGATATAGACAGTAATAAATGATTACTCAAAAAATGTGAATGAAACAAAACATAACTCCTGGTATGTTTTTGAAGAGGTAACAACATTGTAACATTTTATATTATATAGGACCTTTAACTGTCACTTGAAGCATGAAGTTAGATAAGGTCATTGTCTGGAATGTGGAATGTGGAATTTGTCTGGAATGTGGAACATTCCAGACAAAGCAATGACATCTCCAAGGAGGCAGACGGGTGGTGGACTGTCACCTAGAAAAGTCTGTAGTACAAAAATCTCACACAGGGATATAGGACAATGGGAGAGCATCTGACACACAGGGATAGGAGGATCATTTTAATAAACCTTGTTGCTATGACAATATTTCACAGTGTATTGCTAATGGTCAGGAGCAGCGGTAGTGTTTGAGTGGAGCCTGTTGAAGACATAAGTGTGATATTAATAATAATGACTGCAGCTTTAATGACACACGCAACTATATTTCAAAATTAGAGCAGTCCCCAGTGCGCGCTTAGCATTAGCATTAGCCTCACCTCTGCATCACCTCCATAACTCAACACAACATCAATACCCTCCCCTTTAAACGTACATGTAACCTGCACGGACTAACCCACTGTACCAGTTATGATTCTGAAGACTGGACTAGTGAGAGTATAGGACAAAAAGGGTTAGAATTATTTAAATATTCCCTTTTTTTTTTTCTTTTTTTTTTTTAAATAATGTCCAGAGGAGAAAGTATAGTCCAAATAGTCAACTAAAGTTCACTAATTAGTACAGTTACTACAAAAATAACAGATAATAATAATAATAAAAATAACAGATACTTTATTGATCCCTAGGGAAATTCAAGTTTTGCTGCAGCAGCAATTCCACTGCATGTCTCACTGGCCATTCTCTCAAAGTATTTCCTCTGGAAGGTCTTCTGCCACATTTACTGTCCCATATGGTGTAAAAAACCTGTACCATCCATGGATCTATAACAAAAAACTGGAGAAGGCATTCCCTCTCTGTCCCAGCTCGAGGGCAACTAGTGGCCGCTCCAGGTATTGCAGCTCTTGGCAGCTTGGGCACAGAAATAATTCTCCCATAGAGTGCAATGCATTTTTTTTGGAATTCAAACCAGCGAGTGTATATATAAATGGACAGAGCTAATGCACTAGCCACCACATTCCAAATAGGACGTTCACATGCAGCTCCTGCGGCTCCTACTGACTCTGGCTTCCATTGACTTACACTGGAATATTGTTGTCTCTGTAACTGCTGCAGTAAGCCTCGTCATTAACCCGCTCTACGTGATCCTGGTGTTTCGCTATTTTGTCCATCAAAAAAATCCTATTCATAATATAGAGCCTGGCTCCAAATTCGCTCCTGTAACCGTTAGCATCACGAGCTTCATTTGAGTGGTGCCGAATGCTGTGGGTGATATCACACATGATGCAAACTGCCCATATTTGGCTGACAGGGCATCCAGCTTTCACAAAGGTGGGATTTTGAAGGATTCTTTTCGATTTTCACAACATGAACGAAAAAAATCTTCAAAGCACCTAAGTGTTAGCTTTGTAAGACTTAGACTATAGCGCCGCTTTGTATGGAGCCCGAGAGGGCTCAGGGAAAATCTTTTTTGAGGGGTGGCAAGAAAGCGTGCGCTCACTTTGCAAAGCGTGTTCTCTTTTTATTAAGTCACGCGTTTGTGTAAGTAGAGTGTGCTCTCAGTTTACTAAATTGTGCGCTCGTTTAAATGGAGTTAATGTGTTTAACTGAAATTCAGGAGCAGGACCACACTTCAACCACCTTCTCCTCTTCACCATCCCTTCATTCCAGTTCGTCTTGGTTAACTCAACAGCTCTCGACCGCATCAGCTCGCTCGAGCCGGACTGCTAACAACCCGTCACATTCAAACACCGACCTGTCACACGTTTCCTCGTTCCCTCCAATTCGCAATTCCTTACGCCGCAACGGATCTCACGAGTGCCCAGTGCTCAGACAGCGGACCTCTGCCTCCAAGGAGCACCCAACGTCAATATCTCTGTGCTGGCAGCATGTACGGGATATCCACGTTGTCCCTCTCGTCGCCTCCTACTCCTCTTGTAGGCGTTCGCGCAGCCCGGCTCTCAGCGTGCAAACCGGCTCTGGCAACCACGGCTTTCAGCACAGCGCGGCCCGGCCTCCAGCGACCACAGCGTTCGGTACCACCCAGCACCCGCCGTGCCCCTTCAGGCTGACATATCAAGACAGGACCTTAAACAGTTTAGATCAAGAATGTAAGCCCGGCGCCCTGGAACTAGACGAACGAGCTTCCGGGTTCCCATCAAGTTTCCTGCATGCAGCTACAGACGTCGCCACTCCCTCCTCTCCTCCCCTACAGTCTTAAAGCTCTCCCTTCTGGGGGGCTAAGTAGTATCCCCCAGTAAACATATTCTGTCTACTTTGCAGTTTCATTTGAATTCTCTTGTATCATCTCAGCCTGCTTTCAGCAGGCCATTGTCCCCGTCTCACAGGCTGCACAATTCCCCATGCACATGCATCTTCTCACCATCTCTCATTTCTCTTTTTTCAGTCATCATGAGTTAGATGGCTTCTCGCGCTCTACCCACATTAGGCAGAGCCTCTAATCCATTCCCCGTCTTCTGCTCTATCCCCCCCACCCCCCCCTTCCTCAACACTCAAATGTTTTTTCTCTGTTGTTGCAGCCTACACAAGTCACCACGCCCACTCACACTATTTTCATTCGCACTCCGAAACGTCATACCAATGCTTTTGTTTGCTTAACTCCTCTGCACCGCCACACTGTCATCTCGTATTCAACCTCTCCTACCGACTCGCATCCGGCCATCCTAACTCATGCAACTCATACTAGCTCACACCATTCCATCACATGCTAGCTAAGCAGTCTCTACACCCTCTCTCTGCTATTCCGATATTCAGCACCCATCGACTCACGTCGTTCACTCCATTTCAGCTCGTGCTGCTCACGCAATTTTGACGTACACTAGCTGTCTTTACACCCGCTTGCCATCAATTCATATTCCGGCCCTTGCTGTTTCACGCTATTATAGCTCGGGCTGCTCACGTCATCCATTACATGCTAGCTTAAGCCATTGTAACCACGTGTCACACTATTCAGCCCCTCCTAGCTCCGCCCTCACCTGAGCTACACCATCTTGGCTCACCACCTCTTTCCCGATCGAGAATCCTACCATCGACATCAGCTCATGACTTCACTATTCTATCCTATATGCGTCCTCAGCGATGCTCTCGCCATCTAATCCTCATCTGCCCCTGCTCATGCTACATCATCGCATTCCTTCGTCATTCTCTGCTCTCATGTCACGACTACTACAACTGTCTCCAAATTCGCCCGCTCTCATCCGTCCAGCATTCAACCCGTACCCGTCCTGTGAACATCCCCAATATGCCCCTCCACCCTCAGGTTCTCAGCTATTCCACAGGTTCCAAGCCGACTGATGACTAGCCGACTCTCACGATGGCTCACCAGCTCTCATGACAACACGACAGCTCGCCTGGCTCCCACGACGGCACGACAGCTCGCCAGGCTCTCACGACGGCACGACAACATGCCTGGGTCTCACGACGGCTCACCAGGCTCTCACAACCGCATGACAGCTCGCCTGGTTCTCAAGACGGCTCGCCTGGCTCCCACAACGGCACGACAGCTCGCCTGGCTCTCACGACGGCAAGACAACACGCCTGGCTCTCACGACGGCATGACAGCTCGCCTGGCTCTCACGACAGCTCGCCTGGCTCTCACGATGGCTTGCCTGGCTCTCGACGGCTCTCACGATGGCTCGCCTGGCTCTCACGATGGCTCGCCTGGCTCTCACAACGGCTCTCACGACGGCTCGCCCAGCTCTCACGTCGGGCCTCCTGACCCACAACGGGTCTCTCTCTCGACCCACGATGGGTCTCTCGACCCACGTCGGGTCTTTCTCTGCCTCTCTCTCTCTCTCCCGACCCACAACGGGTCTCCCTCCCGACCCATGATGGGTCTCCCTCTTTCCACCTCTCTCCTGACCCACGACGGGTCTCCCTCCTGACCCACGACGACTCTCCCTCCCTCCTGACCCACGATGGGTCTCCCTCCCTCCCGACCCATGACGGGTCTTCCTCTTTCTGCCTCTCTCCTGACCCATGACGGGTCTCACTCCCTTCTGACCCACAACGGGTTTTTCTCTGCCTTGCTCTCTCCTGACCCACGACGGGTCTCCCTCCCTCCCAACCCACGATGGGTCTTTCTCTGCCTCGCTCTCTCCTGACCCATGACGGGTCTCCCTCCCGACCCACGACAGGTATTTCTCTGCCTCTCTCCCGACGGGTCTTCTTCTCTCCACCTCTGTCCTGAGCCACAACAGGTCTTCCTCCTATCAGGTCTTCCTCCTGTCAGGTCTTCCTCCCATCAGGTCTCCCTCCCGACAGGTCTCCCTCCTAACAGGTCCCCTCCTGACCCTCATCCCTCATCCATCCAACGCTCATTTCATAATTCAACATTCGAGCCTCGCTTCCTTCACCTACAGGTTCCTACGCTTGCCATCCGCACCCATGCTGAAGGACGCACATCAGCATTATCATGGTCACATCCGTCAACCATCCGCACTAGCGTATGCGACCCCACTCCAGCGAAGGTCCAGCTCCTCCGTCAGGGGAGAAGACCCTCCACGTCACGGTTTCTCTACATCACTCATGACTCATTCTCCTCATGGCACCTTCACGACGCAGCTCCAGTTTCTCCAGCGTTCAATCCGAATCTTCGGCAGTTGTTGGGTTCTGCATAGCTTCCAGAGCCCTCGAATCGCACAATTAGCCTTCAGCTTCATCGGAACTTCATCCTACCTTTCCACCATTCTTTGGGGGTCTGATTAATCCAGGCACTCCCATTCATTCTAACAACAATAATAGATCAGTCAACACCACCTTCATCAGCTTCTCCTCTGCTCATCTGACGTCACCACCATCTGCAATTTCATCAACCTCTCGCGCCACTCCAGGAATGTCTGAGTCTCCACCATCCAGGCTTACCTCTCAGAGATAAATCTCATATACAAGCTGACTTCTGGCAGAGACTGCCAGTCTCTATCTCATCCTCACGTTCTGATTAAAGGACTGCAAAAACTGAACCTCGCCTTCCTCCGAAACGCCTACCACTTACTTCAGACCTTCTCTATCGTTGCACTCTCACTCTGCGCTCCGGCGACCTCTCACCTTTCACGGACCTCTTCTGGCATAACACCCCATCCGTTCTCCATTCATTTATTTTGTATTGGCACGACTACGTCCACGGCCAGGGCAGATGTTCGGAAAATTCGAACCCTTGGTCGTCGGGCCCCCAGCACCTACCTCGTGTACGTTCGCCACAACCTCAACAATCTCCTCCAGACCCATTCCACTTTATGCTCTTTCCCGTTCCGCTGGGCCAATCGAAGATTGAGACGGAGCCCCCACCCATTGTCTCAACCCAGCCATCACCGCCTATTCACCCAGACATCCACTATCATTCAATAATAAAGATCTTCACTGCATCATGTTGATGGCGTGGTCCTAGCTAGTGAAATGGAGTTAATGTGATTAACTGAAATTCAGGAGCAGGACCACGCCTCAACCACCTTCTCCTCTTCACCAGCGAATAACAGTTCACCGTAACCACACCTCTAATTTCTTCGAGCTATTTATAGCCACTCATCCCTTCATTCCAGTTCATCTCGGTTAACTCGACCCCTCCCTCCCAGAGACATGTGACATAAGTTTGTATTTGTTTGTATTTTGAGTTTGTATTTGTGAAATTTTGCTTAAATGGAACCTGCAAGTTGCTCAAATAAACATAAACATAAACATCTCGGTTAACTCGACCCCTCCCTCCCACCCCTATCTCGTTTGTCTTTCAGCCATAAGACATCTCCTAAAGGAGGGGGGGTCCCATTCTGCTGGGCCAATTGAAGATTGAGACGGAGTCCCCACCCATTGTCTCAACCCAGCCATCACCCAGCCATGTGTGCTCGTTTTTATTCAGTCATTATGCAAATTTGTTTTAAAACGTTTCCGAAATCGTGGCCAGGCTTTAGTAAATTGTACTCACGAGGTATATAACGTGGGCAGGACTCAATTTTAGCGAGCACACAGTTTTAGTAAGACGACTGCGATTTAGGTAAACGAGCGCGTGCTCTGGGCGGCAGTAGTTCAGTTGGTAGAGCGATTGTCTACTGAGAGGTTGGCGGTTTGAATCCCGCTCTTGACAGGTTGACCGTGTGTGATCCCAGCTCCCACAAATGAGCGCTGCCGTTGTGTCCTTGGGCAAGACACTTAACCCCACCTTGCCCGCAGTGTCTGCAGACACTGGTAGCCCCCATGGCAGAAGATACATCAAGGCCTGTTGTGACGTGAGCCGTCCTCCTGTGGACCCACCACCTGCGGGAGGATTCATGGGGGCTGGTGCATTGTGTTCTGGGCAGCAGATCTGCTTGGACTGCTGCCCCCGCAACCCAGATAATATGGAAAAAGCGGAAGAAGATGAATGAATGAATGAATGAGCACGTGCTCTATTTACACGGATGCGCAACTTAATAAAATGTGATGCACCACGGACTTTCAAGGCACAACTCGGGATTAGGCAATCTTAGATACACCCGTTTTTAATACAATTTTTTTTATTTGTGATTTTCATTTTTTTGCAGAATGTGCTAGTTGAGATCATGAAGAACTCACTCCATGTTTCAGATAACAGCATTGGCTGCTTAAAAAGCATACATTTTGTCTGTGAAATTGGCTTGTTTTTTCGGAAAGAATCGAGGGGTGTCTAAATTACCATCCTACCGCTACGGACCAATCACGTGACATTTGCCGCCTATCAGCTGTGCACAGCTCCTGAATATGTACCTGGATTTCATAGGCTGCATTTGCATCCATAACTTAAAAATCCTTAACTTTGATTATAAATGCTACATAAGGAAATGCTGTTAACGCTCTCTTCAGGACATGGGATACATTTCTCCGGAGCTCATGTAGGCCTACAGAATGCGATCGGATACTTTACTGGGGAAAGAGCGTGGATATGCGATCCACGGACAACGAGGCAAACAACAGGCAAGTAAATGTAAGAACATGTTTACTTTATAGACCCCTTTACTGTTAGTAAACAAACGTGACGTCACTGGCATGCGCGCGCATGCCCGACTCAGAAGCACCCATGGTAGACCATAGCGGAGTATCTGAACTATAGGGAAAGCTACATTCAAAAGCTCACGTTGAGCAACGGGGTTCGACTACCAGAGCCTTATGCGATCATGGAGTGGCAGTACGACCGCAGAAAGTGGCCAGATTTACAGTGGCAATTCAAAGTAAGCAATAAGTCACAGTAAGCAATTCAAAACTGTAGCCACTGTTCACAGAGCTTCTGTGCCCAGAAAATCGGTAAGTTAATGCAGGCACCGCGCGTTTTCAGCGAAAAAAAGTCACTTGCACACCAGTACTGGAGTTGAGCGATCAGCTGTGAGGCCGACCGCTCACAGCTGTGAGCGAGCCGCGTGAATGTTTACGCGGCATTTCCAAGAGAGGAAGAATCCTTAACTTGCTACGTAAGAAGGAACTCTCGTCTCGGGACACGGGATTAGTTCGGGATATGTCCTTTTCTCCGGAGCTCCGGATTATTAAAGACCGTGACACGTGCATACATGGATACGAGTGACTGCGTTTTTATGGGTGAGTCATATCAGATTATTTCTGCATCTATTTTGGCACTAAACCAGGACTAAACCAGAACTAAACCAGAAGTAAACCAGGACTAAACCAGGACTAGACCAGGACTAAACCAGAACTAAACCAGGAGTAAACCAGAGCTAAACCAGGACTAAACCAGGACTAAACCAGAACCAAACCAAGACTAAACCAGGTCTAAACCAGGACTAAACCAGGACCTAGCCAGGACTAAACCAGAACTAAACCAGGACTAAACCAGAACTAAACCAGGACTAAACCAAGACTAAACCAGGTCTAAACCGGGTCTAAACCAGGATTCAACTGGGACTAAACCAGGACTAAACCAAGACTAAACCAGGTATAAACCAGGACTAAACCGCGACTAACCCGGCACTAAACCAGGACTAAACCAGGACTTAACCAGGTCTAAACCAGGACTAAGCCAAGACTAAACCAGATCTAAACCGGGTCTAAACCAGGACTAAACCGGGACTAAACCAAAACTAAACCAGGTCTAAACCAAGACTAAGCCAGGACTAAAACAGGTCTAAAACAGGTCTAAACCAGGACTAAACCAGGACTAAACCAAGACTGTGTGTGATAACATATTATCCTGTGCATTATTGAATGATAATATGGACTTTTAGTTATAAAAGCATTTCCATATTAACAAAGTACCTTCTAATTCTGCCCCCCCCCCCCCCCCCGCTCCTCAGAAATCTCACTCCTAGCAAAACTTGAGAGCCCTGCAGATGTGATCTCAGTCATGTCAAATGCCATTTATGATGGTCATGCATTTATCATGCATTTTAACAAAGTTATTCGTGTTCGTTTACATGTGTCTGTCTACAGGTTACCCGGTTAATGTCTTTGCGGTGTCCTGTGCTTGCTAGTTAATCAGCATGATTAAACACCATTGAACACCTGGGCAAATTACCCTAAACAAGCAGCAGGTGTTCACTTGTGTGTATGTCACTTGAATGGTATGAACTATCATTTATTTCATCTGTTTCTCTTTATTTGAGTTCTTCTCTTCTATATCTTTGCTGGGAGTTTTATGGCAGCAGTGGCTTTTTTTGAGTTGGAACTGCGCGCGCATTCAGTGATGACATAGCTTTGAAACTGGTTTATAGACTTTAGGACATGTTTAAATACTAATTCAGCTTTCGTGTGGGGATCATATCGCGCTGTGCTCTGCGCAGGACCGCGCTGTGAGGCTGCTCACTGCAGGATCATGTCGTGGCGCAGCAGATCTCCATTCACAATGCGGCTAAGCTAATGCTAACGCTAGCATTGATACAAATGCGGTGAGCGCGACCACGAACACTCTCTTTAGGTTAATTTCCACTCTATTTTTGTTTATATAAAACCCAACATTTTGCCATAGGTTATAGCGGTAGAGAAATACTTTATTTTGATTTGACCCGTTTGGGCACTTTTGTAACTTTTTTTTGACTCGATGCTTATTTAGCCATGAGGTTTTGAATGGAAGTTCTTATGGGACGCGCAGCATTAAATGTTTTCTTTTTGGAACTTTTTTTTGAGTGGGGACGACTTGGGATTGGTTGGACAAAAATGAGGACGCGATTTCACAAAATGAGGACACGCTTGGCAAAGTGAGCGCATGCTTTATTGACACCCCCCAAAACAGATTTTCTGTCAGCCCTTACGGCAGGGGTCACCAACGCTGTGCCCGCGGGCGACCATGCGCTCTGAGGACCCCTTTACGGTGCCCGCAAGGCATGCACCAAAAATAGCAGTGCTCATATTGCAACTCAATATACATATATATAAAAAGTAGCATTTTTTAAATTAATGCTTACATTATGCAGATTTTTACGTTATATAAAATAAAAAAATTCAAGTAGAAATATTTGATATCGAACTCACCTCTTTCTAAGTCAAAGGTCATTTGTGCTCGGCCGCCACGCCTCTTGACCAAGTGAGTTGATGATGAGGAGTTAGCCTGCTTGTCCTTTTGCCCCAAAATCATGGCAGAAAAGCGTAAAAGGACATACTGTTTTAACAATGATTGGGAAGAAGAGTTCTTTTTATGTCATTTAAAGAGAAATGTCTGTGCCTTATTTGTGGGACGGCTGTTGCAGTACCAAAGTGGCGCTATGTGGAGAGGCACTTCAAAACCTGCCACGAAAACTTTGATGTGAACTACCCACCGAAGAAGCCCGTGGGTTAAAGGCAGCTTTAGACAAACAACGGACTTTTTTCACGAGGCCGGTGATTGTGGAAAATAATTATTATTGATATGTGAGCAATCACTTCACATAGTGTTATAATAACTACTGCTATTTTAATATCACTATTATAATGTTAGTTATCCATGCAGTTTTGTTACTTAGGAACTTTGTAGCAAACAGGTCCTGTGTAGCCCTTCATACTACTCAGTGACCATGAAGTAGCCCTCAGCCTCAAAAAGGTTGGTGACCCCTGCCTTACGGGCTCCACAGCTTTGAGCCTGCGCTCGCTCCACTCTAGCAACTCTCGCACTGATTGGTCCAAACGCTCTACGCCGTGCACGTTACAGATGTCACATGGGTGGGAGGAGCTCATCCGTACTGAGGAAGTAAATGCTGAAGAGAAAAAATATTTTTAGGCCCATGCGCCAATTGAGCACAGGCCACTGAAAACAGTACAATGCCATCTTGGGTTTACCTTCAGATTTTATTATATGGGCAGAAATATGTGCCACCAGAAACTGAATTTGAATCACATAATTTGAAATTGTATTTTTTTTTTTTTTTTGAATCATTGCATTGAAAATTTTAATCTGAATAGTATCATTTGAAATTGAATTTATTAGTTTGTAACAGGAATCTAATAAAATTTGAAAATTCTCTTTTTATATGCTCAGGGCTTTTGAGTGGGGTCGTGCGTGAGACTGTAATTTCCGAAGAGCGGGGGGACGGGGGGGGGGGGGGGGGGGGGGGGGTGAACACGTGTGAGCGTGTGAACACGTCGAATTGCGATTGCATTTACACAGAGCCCTGTTTGTCTAAAGAGCAAACTTAAACTACAAAGCAACTAATGAGAGTTAGTAGATATTAATGAAGTTATTACCTGATAGTTCTCCGTTTTGTCGTTCACTGACAGTTAGGTGACCATTCGTCCGGATTTCGTCCGGACAGTCCGGTTTTAGAGCTGTCTGTCTGGCCGTCTGTCACGTGTCCTCCTTTTTTACATTTTGTCCTCCTTTCGGACCCTCGTCGGCCACCGTTGCATAAATCGTCATAAATCCCCACCCATTATTTACACTTGCTACTCTGCAATGTTCGCCGTTTCCCAATTCAGCGAATGCACAGTTCGGAGTGTGGTTTCAGTCTGCAGTCGAGGCGATGCATACTCACTGAGCCCTGAGTGCAGTCCGGGGATCACATGGGCGTCTGCGAAATGGAACAGATCCCGCCTCAGCTCAATGAGCCGGGTGGTCTGCTCCTTGTTCCCTACAGACAAAAATATTATTTTATTGCGACTAGTAAAACTTGGAATTGGGACAAAGCGGAGATCCGCTAAAAGCTCTTTCATCCCTGATTTACAGTAAACGTTGGACATGGCTATATCCATGTTGTAATATCCAGCATTACAACAGCCCCCCCCCAAGGGAAAAAAAAAAAAAGGTGTCCTCACTTTAGGGCCTTTGTCCTCCTTTTTGGACACAAGTGTCCTCCTTTCCCGTTTCATGCCGGTGGTCACCCTACTGACAGTGCAGTGCGCTCTTAGACACTCGCTGAGCGGCGCGGGGAGGAGGGAGCTGGGCGAGGAGGAAGGGGGGGAGTTTTTTCGCTGAAAACGTGCTGTGCCTGCATAAACTGAGCCACACAGACCGATTTTCTGGGCACAAAAAAAATAAATAAATAAAAATCAGCGTGAGAAATGCCATGTGTGAGCGTGTGAACACGTTGAATTGCGTGTGTCACACTCTCAATGCGTGAGACTTGAGAGTCTTGATATGCTCATGTTCAGTTCTCGAAATTCAAATTCAGTTCTCAAAATTCAGACTCAATTTACTGTGACAAACATCCGGGTACTTTAAGGATGAAGGAAGAGCAATCGAGCTCAGATATACAGGATTCCTCTGTCTGCTACTACACCGAGACTTTCCTTAGCTTGTTTATGTATACTGTTACGGTTAGCATGTAGCCAGCATCTAGCCTATGTTGTTAGCTTTTCATTTTGCTCTGATTGAATGACTTGACAATGTGACTATGTTTACATAATATCGCAAATATAAGGCTTATCCCGGTTTTGATCAAATTTGGGATACAGTGTTTACATAAACACAGCGTAATGGGGTTAATGATATCCCGGTTTCCATGGAAAACATTAGTATACCGATGTGTTGTTCCATTAAATCATTCTCTGTACATGTGTGTAACCTGTTTACCAACAACGTTCTAACATGTGCACAGATAGAAAAACCAGGATACTTAAGTGCATGTAAATAATATTTACATATTATACATATTATGTATGTTGCACCTCAGAAATGTGCACCTACCCCCTTTTGCTATCTTTTCTTGCACTATGTTATAAATGTATGTAAATAATCTAAGATGGCGGCGCGTGAAGACGCAGCGGCCCCTCGTCCGGCCGATAGCGTAGTGTTTTCACCGTCTTTGTCTAGTCTATCTTGTCCGTCTTCAGTGTTTTTTAACAAGTACAGTAGGCAGTTTCTGCTGGACATAGGCAGAACTGGCCAGCACAACTCCCTGGACACTGTACTAGAGGAGAAGCTGGCGCGCTTCGGACTACTCCGCCGGCCTGCTGCTAATGCTGCTAACGCTGCTACACCGGACTCGCCTGCCGCCCCCCGCCCGGAGAGGAGACGCCGCAAGCGGTGTGAGAGGACGAAGAAACGAGGCAAGCGCGGCGGTATCAGAGCTAGGCTAACGGCTAGCCCGCACCGGCCGGCCATTCCATCCATTCTCCTCGCCAACGTGCAGTCTCTGGACAATAAAATGGACTACATCAGACTGAGGGCTGCCCAGCGCGACGTGAGGGAGTGCTGTGTTTTTGTTTTTACGGAAACATGGCTCCATGACAACATCCCGGACTCAGCGATACGCCTGGACGAGCTAACATGCTACCGCTCGGACCGAGCTAGCGGTGTCCCCGGAGTTAAATCCCGCGGAGGGGGTTTAATAATTTTTCTTCGGGACACTTATTGTCGGGACGCTGTGGTGGTATGTAGACACTGTTCACCCCTAGTGGAGTTTATGATTCTGAAGTGCCGGCCTTTTTATCTCCCGCGTGAAATCACGGCAATATTGCTAGTGGTTGTTTATGTCCCCCCATCACCGAACAGCGCTGATAGGAGGGAGGCACTGTATGAGCTGTATAACTCTATTAGCGAGCAACAGACTGCTCACCCGGACGGATTTTTTATCCTTGCCGGGGATTTCAACCATGCAGACCTCAAAACTGTCATGCCACAAATGCATCAGCATGTTGATTTCCCAACCAGGGGAAACAACATTTTGGACATGGTTTACACACCACACAAGGGAGCATACAAGGCTTACCCCCTCCCCCACATAGGCCTCTCTGACCACATCTCTGTTGTGCTCAGACCGGCATACAGACCCCGTGTGAGGGTCTCCAGGCCGGCTCTGAAGCAGATCCAGGTGTGGCCAGAGGGGGCCTCGTCTGCACTACAGCACTGCCTCGGTACAACAGACTGGGCAGTGTTCAAACAGGCCGCCACATACAACAATCACACTGACATTGAGGAGTACGCAGACACTGTGACCTCCTACATCACCAAATGCATTGGTGATGTCACACACACAAAAACCATCACCACCAGGGCTAACCAGAAGCCATGGCTGACAGGGGAGGTTCACAGGCTGTTGAGAGCCAGGAACGCTGCCTTCAGAGCTGGGGATGTCCCCCATCTGAGGGCAGCAAGAGCCAACCTGTCCCGTGGCATCAGGAAAGCCAAACACAGATACACACAGAAAATAACCGGACACTTTAGAGACAGCAGGGACACACGGAGTCTGTGGCAGGGCATCCAGAACATCACGGATTACAAACCCTTGCCACAGACCTGTGACAATAATATCACCCTGCTCAATGACCTCAACAGCTTCTTTGCACGGTTTGAGGCAGGAAATGACACCCGGCCCCAAAAAACTCCACCACCTCCCCACGACCAGCCCCTGTGTGTGTCTGCAGCCAGCGTGAAGAGGACACTCTCCAGGATCAACACCCGCAAGGCTGCAGGCCCGGACAACATCCCTGGTCGTGTGTTGAAAGACTGTGCAGAGGAGCTCAAGGATGTCCTCACAGACATCTTTAATGCTTCTCTGAGCCAGGCTGTCGTTCCCTCCTGCTTCAAAACCACTACCATCGTTCCCGTGCCAAAGAAGCCCACTCCGGCCACTTTTAATGACTATCGCCCTGTTGCACTGACCCCCATCATCATGAAGTGCTTTGAACGGCTAGTCATGGCACACATTAAATCCATCCTCCCCCCCCACCCTAGACCCATACCAGTTTGCATACCGGGCCAACCGCTCTACCGAGGATGCAATCTGTTCTGCACTTCACCCGGCTCTCACCCACCTAGACAATAAAGACTCATATGTGAGAATGCTGTTCATAGATTTCAGTTCAGCATTCAACACTATAATCCCTCAGCAGCTCATTATCAAACTAGACCACCTGGGGCTTCAGACCTCACTGTGTAATTGGCTGCTGGACTTCCTCAGTGAGAGGCCACAGGCAGTGCGGGTCGGCAGAAACACCTCAAGCTGCGTTAGACTGAGCACAGGAGCCCCCCAGGGCTGTGTGCTCAGTCCGATGCTCTTCACTCTGCTGACCCACGACTGCTCACCAGCGTTCAGCACCAATCACATAGTGAAGTTTGCGGACGATACGACTGTGGTGGGTCTCATCTCAAATAACGATGAGACAAACTACAGGAGTGAGGTGAGCCTTCTGACCCAGTGGTGCAGCAATAACAATCTCCTTCTTAATGTTGAAAAGACCAAGGAGATTGTTATTGACTTCCGGAGAGGCCCCACCCAGCACCCCCACTGTCCATCAATGGTGCTGCTGTAGAGAGGGTGAGCAGCACCAAATTCCTGGGGGTGCACATCAGTGAGGACCTCTCCTGGACAGTGAATACTGTATCACTGGCAAAGAGGGCTCAGAAGCGCCTCTATTTCCTCCGCAAACTGAGGAGAGCTGGAGCCCCTCCACCCATTATGACCACCTTCTACCGAGGCACCATTGAGAGCGTCCTGACCAGCTGCATCACTGTGTGGTACGGGAGCTGCACTGAACAGAACAGGAAAGCCCTGCAGCGCATAGTGAATGCAGCTGGGAGGATCGCTGGTGTCTCTCTCCCCTCCCTCCTAGACATTTTTAACACCCGGCTCACCCGCAGAGCGTCCAGCATTGTGGGTGACCCGAGCCACCCCGCACATAGCCTGTTCAGCCTCCTGCCCTCGGGGAGAAGGTACCGGAGTCTCCGGGCCCACTCCACCAGGCTTTCAAACAGCTTCATCCACCAGGCTGTCAGGAGGCTGAACTCACACTCACACCCGAACTCCCACCTTACCCATCTCCCACCCCCCACCCCCCATATTGGCATAACCTGTATTCCATAAAAGACATATCACTCTAGACACTTTAAAAAACTGCTGCTAAGGACGACTGTTGCACTGCTGCACATTTACACTTACTACTGGATTTTACTCCTGTTGCACTGTTGTTTACTACTGTTATTGCACACTTACATTTACTACTGGAATTTTTAGTACTGTTGTCTACTCCTGTTATTGATTTTTACCCCCGTTGCACTGCTGTTTACTACTGTTATTGCACATTTACTACTGGAATTTTTAGTACTGTTGTTTACTCCTGTTGCACTAGAATTACTACTGTTGCACATTTATTTTAACTTAACTCCAATGCACATTCTACTGCACATGACCAATTCACTGCTGTATCTTCCATTGCACATTTTGATGCACACTGCACACTTTGGAAATCTGTATATAGTATAGGTTATTTGTTATTTATTATGTTGCACTGTTTTAAGATTTTAGACCGTAGACTTTAGTTTTAACTTAGATCTCTGTCTTAGATAGTTTTTGTTGTGTTTTGTCCTCATATTGTATTTTGTACACTGTCTTTTTGCACTACCTGGCCAGAGAGAAACAAAATTTCGATTCACTGTATGTTGAACACATATGGCAGAATTGACAATAAAGCTGACTTTGAACTTTGAACTTTGAACATACATCTGCACTGGAGAATGGGCTGCTTTTAATTTTATTGTACATATGTACAGTAATAATAGAAGGCATTCTATCCTATTCTATGACTATTCTGGCTCATATTTAATGATAAAGTTCTCTATGCTCCTATATTGTACGTCATGTTAACCCATGACTTACTCCTGAAGATTTACCATCATCACATCTGTCTGTATTATATTATATCTACCAGGGACAGCTCACATGTATGGTGGACCATACTGGATTGGAGCCTGTCTGCCTTAACGTGTACTCTTTGCAAAATGCTGGCCAAATATACAGATATTTATTTACATCACAGGGGAAAAAACTTTGAAAATTGTTACAACATGAGCATTGAAGATGATCCATAGGAGCATAGGAATATTTGCAGAACAAGAACACAAACCAATGATAATCTTTGCAAATATCTAAATTAAATATCATTTTGATTGTCCAGCCGCTACAGGCATCTCTCCCATTACTCATTTGTGAGCTGGGGCTGAGGCTGGTGCTGCAGAATCTGGGTCTTTACTCCAGCTTGGGTGGTCCTACGCATCCAGTCAGGTTTGATGTGCTGGTCTGTGTAGAGAAAACAATGACAAATTAGTACTCCATTTATTACTTTGTATATACTCCAGGTGCAAGTTGTAAGAAGATAGAAGGTAAGTATGTGTAGTAAACAACATTAATACTTCAATATACCCATTATGAAATTACATAATTTATTTGGTTACACATTGTATATTTTACACACCTCAAAAACTCTTATTATTAATCTCATTACAAGCCCTGCAGTCACCTGCTAACAGCTCATTGATTTGAATCAGATGTGAGGGGGAAACTTTAGTGGGCTTATGCAGATTTAGGAAGAATTAACAGACACATCTCATCAGTAAAATGCTACAGCTTCTGCATAATACTCAAAATAAAATGTTATAAGTTCACGTACTAAAACCAAAGGTTTACAAGAGATGAATGTGTCTATTTTCACCAGGTAAACCTCATTTTAAGTGTAACCAGTTTCTACAAGTAACAAGCCAGACAAACATACAGCACAGACACAATATCATGTAGTTTTACAGTTGACTTACTTGTTTGGTGTTTTTAGCTGATGCGGCGTGAAGAGTTGGTACTGACCCAGTCAATTTGCAAGTCCAGCTCTGTATTGTCCCATGAAAAAAACACTCAATGTTTTAGGTATTCGTGTCAGCACATTTCCACAGAAAATAAAATTAAACCACTGCTGTTTCAAAAGTTTGGATGAAGGAGCTAAAACATACTCTTTTCTTCATCATCACGTCCAGGGACAGAGCAGTTGCCGTGCTTCACTCATTTCAGAGCCCTCACATCTCTCCAGTAAAAACAAACCGCAGCTAGTAGCTTGTAGCTCTTTTGCACAAGGGCTGGTCCAAATTCTGTCGTCATAAGGGCAGCTTGTTCCAACCCGCCCGTTTGGGCTGTCTTTTTTTCAGCACCACACACCTGCGCTCATAGAAATACTATACACTATTTCAATAGGCTATCACAAGGTCCTGTAGTCCTGTATATCTGAGCTCGATTGCTCTTCCTTCATCCTTAAACTACCCGAATGTTTGTTACAGTAAAATGAATTTGAATTTTGAGAACTGAATTTGAATTTCGAGAACTGAACATGAGCATATAAAAAGAGTGAATTTTCAAATTTTATTAGATTCCTGTTACAAACTAATAAATTCAATTTCAAATGATACTATTCAGATTTAATTTTTCAATGCAATGATTCAAAATAAAAAATACAATTTCAAATTATGTGATTCAAATTCTGTTTCTGGTGGCACATATTTCTGCCCATATTATTATAGTTCTATGGCAGCATCGCAAATGTCCATAGCTACATCCTTAGCTAGCCTTCCTTAAAACACGACAGAACTTGGTCCGAGTGGGAATCGAACCTCTGACCTGGGTTGAGAGAGTGTTGTAAACACTTGAAGTCAGTGTAATTGGAGAGTCATTGCAGTCAGTCATTGCAGCGTTTTGAATCCATACTCAAGACACATTTGGACATCTATGTCCCAATTATATCTTTATCTATCTTTTTGTGTCCAGGTGTTAAATGGCACTCATTTTGACCTCACTGTCTCTCAGTGACATGTGTTGTCCCCTGTCCGGTCCCGCTGACCTTTTCACAACACACACAAAACACACACGTACTGTCAGCCTGTCTGACACACACACACTCACCTCCCCCTCCTGTGTGTGTGTGTGTGTGTGTGTGTGTGTGTGTGTGTGTGTGTGTGTGTGTGTGTGTGTGTGTGAGAGAGAGAGAGAGAGAGAGAGAGAGAAAGAGAGAGAGAGAGAGAGAGAGAGAGAGAGAGAGAGAGAGAGAGAGAGAGAGAGAGAGAGAGAGAGAGAGAGAGAGAGAGAGAGAGAAAGAGATGACCTACGGAGGCCTGCAGGGGACAGCAGAGGTGAGGTCCCACAGGAGAGAGGGGCCATACACCAGCTGACAGGGGCCCATCACTGCACACTTACTCATAACGGTGCAAACTGTGATGAGTGAAAGCATTTGAATTACAAGAAAAATATATAGATTGTATAAATGTCATATGGTCATAGATTTTATGTGTAAAAATGCCATCGTTACACACATTTCCAGGAGAAACATCTGAATAACATCATAAAGCAAAGGTTCAAATTATTGATTCTTATTAGAATATGTAAACAATTGCAAAAGCAGTATCCCAGTCATCTCTATGCATAGTTGTCTCAGAGAAAAGAACAATAAAAAACAAACAAACAGACATATATTTAACTACGATTTGGACAATGCCTTCCAGGTACTTTTTATGACACTTTAATAACTACACTTTAAGTAGCGTGAAAAGTCCCTCAGTCGTCCAGGTAGAATCCATGATAAAAGGAGAAGTTCAATTTGTCAACTGGACAAAGTTTGTTTGGTTGAAGACGTTTCGTCACTCATCCAAGAGACTTCTTCAGTTCTTCAGTTCAGAACTGAAGAAGTCTCTCGGATGAGCGACGAAACGTCTTCAACCAAACAAACTTTGTCCAGTTGACAAATTGAACTTCTCCTTTTATCATACACTTTAAGTAGGTCCCATGGCATGAAATTTTCACTTTCTGAGGTTTTTGAACGTTAATGTGAGCTCCCCTACCCTGTTTAGGCCCCCCCCCATGGCTAAAAGTTGCGAAATGTCTAAACTGAGCATTTGCGGTCCTTTTCTGCGTTACACAAAACCAGTGTTGAAACGGGCGAGTTCGGACAAGGCACCTTTTTGACGTCAGATCGGCAAATGCAGCTCCAGCCCCTCCCTCTGTCTCCGCTCAGCGTCCCTGTATATCCCGCCCATAGAGTTTGGACTGTGAATGCGCTACAATGCGAAATGCGTTTTTTTATTTGCCTGGAGGCACATCCGAGTGTTTCTAGGCTCGCAAGTCCCTTACCCGACCCTCTGGACCTCTGAAATACCAGTGGTTTAATTTTGTAAATATGCTTTTTTTCATTGCAAAGTCTCCCACCTGTCTTCCTGTGTTAAACACGGAAGCGAGCAGACAGCGGTGCAGAGCTGCAGAGCCCCCCCCCCCGCTCCTTAGCCAATCTCTCTGTCCTTCTCATTTGCATTGAAGCAGCAACACTCAGAATAAAGCATTTTAGACACATATCTAGCCTCATGAAGACTGTCAGAGTCATATCTCATGCAGTGAGTGTTGATTTTGAAGGATTCATTTACAGTATTAGGGAACCATTAAGGAGCCATATAAAAGCATCAAGAAGTACCATGTCATGGCATGAATAAATAGTTTATTAAATTATTTTACACAAAATAATTTAGTCTTGTGCTCATGTTACACTGTTGATCTCTGTTATAATGTTTTATTCTCATCACAAACATACACCTGGAGTTGTGTTAAACATGTGTGACTGAAACAAAACACACAAACCCTGCATATGGGCCCTTTAAGAATGATTATTATTAAAATTGTTGCTAAAATTTTTAAAGGTTTTTCCAGTATAATCTGCCCTTGTGGACAAGAATCAAAATCATCTAGTATATGTAATGTTTTCAAGCGCTAATAGTTTTTGCAATAATCCACCAAAATTTGTAAATATTGTCAATTTAATTTATATTTTGCAACAATTCCACAATTATACTGTAACTTAAACTTGGCAAAACTGTAATTACTCAAGAACATATTCAATTTTACAACATTGAGTCATTAGCATAACTATTTGGTGCGAGAGTGCTGCCCTCTGGTGGACATGCCACGAAGGACACACATTCGGTTAAGTACCAGCAGTGAGGAGTTGGGGTAGAACGTTTGTAATAATAATGCCTCAAATAGTATGTTATTATTTATGAAGATTACACACATTCATGCAAAACCCTCACAGAACGCACAAGTTTTTAAGGTCAATTCATTCTTTCCACAAACTTTACAACTATAAACATACAACTTACCCTTCCGTAACTTCATTTAATACAATTTACATAGCTCTACACCCACTTCAAAGTAATTGAATCAGAACTGAATGTCCCAAGGTCTGTAAGATTTGACATGCACCCTGTAGTTTGGACCACTACAAACATGTTCGTAAATGCATGGAGTTCTTGTATTAGTTTGTCAGTACAATTTCAGTCTTCTCTCAGAGCTTTTAAGTTTAAAGGAACTGTATGTAAGATTTTGAATTTAAATGTAACTAACTAAAAAGAAATTCAAATCAAATAAAACTGTAATGCTGATTTACTCACAATTACAAAAAACTAGACATGTTCCATTTCTTTATGTTCTTTTGTGTTTTGGTTCAGAACAAGCTTCACATTTGTGTTGCCAGTTTCCATGCTGAAATCCAGTTGGTTTAAACCTAAAATATCTTTCTGATCTGATTGGTCACTACCTAAACCCCAGCACCTGCACCAATCCTGAATCAGTGCTAGTGCAGCCTCTGCAGCTCAGGGAGGGAATTCTGGAGGTTCTGAGCTTCACATGAGGCATGATCTGTCAGGTCTGTCCATATACTGAGAATGCATGAATCTGCAGGTTAAGGCACTGGTAACACAGTGTGATTGTACTTTTAAAAACAGTAAGAGCACAGGTTACATACAGATTCTTTAAACTGTGCGACCTCCAACTTCATTTTTCTCTGTTGTGCAAGTGTTAGTTTACTGTTAACTTCAGGCCTTATGAATCAGGTTAGGGTCTACTGGATGTTCTCAGCAATGGCAGAGTCTCGCACCCCCGCAGACAGCACAGAAAAGAGCACAGGAGGCAGCAGAGAGCGCAGGTACAGGGCCAGTCGGGGCAGGGGGTGTGACAGGAGCACCTCCTTCTTCTTCCTGTTCACTGTCTGGAGCACCTCTTGGGCGAGCACAGAAGGACGCACACCATGGCTCAGATGACTGGAGATGTCTGCACACACAAGTCAAAGTTACACAATATTGATGCTTTGCATTTTTATTACAATCCATCCATCCATTTTCTTCTGCTTATCCGGGGCCGGGTCGCAGGGGCAACAGTCTACGCAGGGACGCCCAGACCTCCTTCACCCCGGACACTTCCTCCAGCTCCTCCGGGGGGACCCCAAGGTGTTCCCAGGCCAGCTGGGACACATAGTCCCTCCAGCGCATCCTGGGTCTTCCCTGGGGCCTCCTCCCGGTGGGACATGCCTGGAACAATCTCCTTCTTAATGTTGAAAAGACCAAGGAGATTGTTGTTGACTTCCGGAGAGGCCCCACCCAGCACCCCCCACTGTCCATCAATGGTGCTGCTGTAGAGAGGGTGAGCAGCACCAAATTCCTGGGGGTGCACATCAGTGAGGACCTCTCCTGGACAGTGAATACTGTATCACTGGCAAAGAGGGCTCAGAAGCGCCTCTATTTCCTCCGCAAACTGAGGAGAGCTGGAGCCCCTCCACCCATTATGACCACCTTCTACCGAGGCACCATTGAGAGCGTCCTGACCAGCTGCATCACTGTGTGGTACGGGAGCTGCACTGAACAGAACAGGAAAGCCCTGCAGCGCATAGTGAATGCAGCTGGGAGGATCGCTGGTGTCTCTCTCCCCTCCCTCCTAGACATTTTTAACACCCGGCTCACCCGCAGAGCGTCCAGCATTGTGGGTGACCCGAGCCACCCCGCACATAGCCTGTTCAGCCTCCTGCCCTCGGGGAGAAGGTACCGGAGTCTCCGGGCCCACTCCACCAGGCTTTCAAACAGCTTCATCCACCAGGCTATCAGGAGGCTGAACTCACACCCGAACTCCCACCTTACCCATCTCCCACCCCCACCCCCCATATTGGCATAACCTGTATTCCATAAAAGACATATCACTCTAGACACTTTAAAAAAACTGCTGCTAAGGACGACTGTTGCACTGCTGCACATTTACACTTACTACTGGATTTTACTCCTGTTGCACTGTTGTTTACTACTGTTATTGCACACTTACATTTACTACTGGAATTTTTAGTACTGTTGTTTACTCCTGTTATTGATTTTTACCCCCGTTGCACTGCTGTTTACTACTGTTATTGCACATTTACTACTGGAATTTTTAGTACTGTTGTTTACTCCTGTTGCACTAGAATTACTACTGTTGCACACTTATTTTTATTTATCTTAACTCCAATGCACATTCTACTGCACATGACCAATTCACTGCTGTATCTTCCATTGCACATTTTGATGCACACTGCACACTTTGGAAATCTGTATATAGTATAGGTTATTTGTTATTTATTATGTTGCACTGTTTTAAGATTTTAGACCGTAGACTTTGGTTTTAACTTAGATCTCTGTCTTAGATAGTTTTTGTTGTGTTTTGTCTTCATATTGTATTTTGTACACTGTCTGTTTGCACTACCTGGCCAGAGAGAAACGAAATTTCGATTCACTGTATGTTGAACACATAGGGCAGAATTGACAATAAAGCTGACTTTGAACTTTTTTGAACTTTGAACACATCCCGTGGGAGGCGTCCAGGAGGCATCCGAAACAGATGCCCGAGCCACCTTAGCTGGCAATAAAGACAATAAAGTACTGACCTATTATAGAACCACGACAGGTGATCTGTTAAACAAGTCCGTCTCAAATGATATTACAGTCACAAGCTAGCTAGCATTAGCTAGCATTAGTTTCTCAGTCACTCTCACATTTTTGTTGAAACACAAACTCCTAAACAGGACCTTGTATTGATCATAGGCTCCTGAAAGTATGATGTTTAAATCCATTTTGTATTTTTTTTTCTTTTTTTTTTTCTTGACTTTTCGGCAGTATTTGCTAATGTGTGCATCGTGTCTCCATGGTAACTGATGAACATTCTGCCATACACATACATGAAGAACACCCCCACCAAAGTGTAAATACAGGCTGAGTTCATGATCTGGAATGTGATGTCCTAATGTCAGATGGAGGACAGGCCTGTAGCACTCTATGAGATCCATAACCCAAACTTCATAACCTAAACTTAAGATCCACAAATGCTGAACATTATTAGGCAAATTGTTAGAAAGAATGTGGAAGGAATTCACAAGAAGACTATTTGTCTCTTACACCACAGTGGTCTGGAGTAGTATTCAGGTCATTACACGTGTATTACCGTGTGAACCCGAGTGAAACTGTGCTGCTCTGGTCAGATACACACAGTAGTTTTCATAGTCGATGTAAAAGGCAATCTGAAAGTAACCCCCTCAAAGCACCAGCCCAGTATACAGTACACCCAGCGTCAGACTTCATTCTCTCAGAGCTGATCTTCTCGCTGCACTAGCACTAGAGCGTTAAGGTAAAGCAGACATGGAACTGATTTAGAGTGTGATGAGTCTGAAGTTTAGGACAGTTCAAACGGTTTCTCATTTCTCATGTACCCTCTTGAAGTTGGATTTGGAGCGATTCATACTTGTTTATTCTCCTGTATTCAACATTTCATTGCTCAGATCTACCCCTCCTTTCATTGAGAGTCTGATGTGTAGAACTCTACTGTGCATTACACATGAGTCTGGAGAGAGCCAGACTACATCAATATTAACTTCACTGACATCATCAAAAGTTGACGTGGAAATGTACACAATAACACACTGCTCTTCAGAAGTTCAAAACAGCAGTAGTGTGTGATTATGCCCTGTGTAGTCAGTCTGGAAGTACTTGCAGTAGTACTCACAGGTCCAAAGGTGGCTGTGTAACAGTATTTGCAGTACTTATACTCACAGTCCCAGAGACGGTTGGGCTGGGGGGCGGGCTCAGGGGCAGGGGGGTCAGAGGCGTTGATGAAGGTGTGGGTGATGGTGCTCACAGAGATGCCGAACTCCTCCACCTCGGCTCGCAGACAGTCAAAAAAGGCCTGTGCCGCGTGTTTGGAGGCTGAATCTGCACACACAGGACACACATGCTCACATGGTTGTGTTACCATTATTGTGAGAACAAACAGCACAGTTCAACTCGTATTTATGATTGTGACACTATGACGGAACAATGTGAAATCTTTCATTCACTTTCATTCACACTGTAATAGATCAGCACTCTTCTAGTGTTACCAGCTTTATCAAGTCATACTTTCTGAGTGACAAAGTCAAGTTGAAGGTAGTGACTAAGTCACTTTTCTGCTGGAAGGTCCGCCACCGCCTGCTTGTCTCCATGGAAATGTTAGTGCTTTGCCTGGAATGTAATAACATACTGTATATTTCCAGTGAGACAAGCAGCTCACGTTAAGTTGCATGTCAAGGAAGAAGCAAATTGTTATCATATAGACACACATGTCACAGAGCTAGTCTTGGTCAGGACTGTCTTAGCTGGAGGAGTAGACCTGTGGTGCACGTTTTGGGTTGATGGAGGAAACCCAGACACAGAGAGAAACATATAAATGCACAGAAAGCATAGGTGACCCAGGAATCAAACATGGAAACTTCTTGCTGTGAGGTGAGAGTGCTAGCCACTCTACCACTGTATGGCCTGTCATGTTCCATGCCATGTTATGTCTTCTGTTTGTATAACTGTGCTTATTGACATCCTTCCAAATACAGGGACTCACAGTATAACACAACCAAATATATGAGCGTAAAACTAAAGCCCCACCTGCTCTTGTGAATGACTGGAATGACAATCTACCACATGGCTGTCTGTTTTGGCTCCAAATCATTAGTGTCAGATGTTTCAAATGTGGCCTGGGGCCCAAATACAGCCCACAAAACCTTTGTACTTGTTTCTTTCACAAGCCACACATAAGCCATGTGTAGAAACAAATGCACTGCAGTTATGCAGATGCAGGCATGTATTTGGAAGCTTTCAGATACTCACATGAGCTTCTAAAAGGGACAGCCAGTTTGCTGTGGATACTGTTGACCAGCACGATCTGCCCACCCCTCCTGGACATCATGGAGGGGAGCACACCTGGAAGACAGGACCACTTTTATGATGACATACATTCTCTACCAGTGTGTCTCTATATTCATCACATCACATTCACATGTACATGCAGCCTGACCTGTAATTACCTGCAGTTTTAGCAAATACTGTCAAATACATGGGTGCATGTTTTCTAACCAAGCTCTTGTAATACTCACATGTAGAGGAGTAGTTATCAGTCACCTAAACCACCTTGATTTGTTGTAGTTCTTGATATAATATGTGCAAATATCAGGGCTCTCAAGTCTCACACATTGAGAGTGTGACACACGCAATTCGACGTGTTCACACGCACACACGCCACACATGGCATTTCTCACGCTGATTTCTTTTTTTTCCCCCTTTTTTTTTGTGTCCAGAAAATCGGTCTGTGTGGCTTAGTTTATGCAGGCTCCGCGTGTTTTCAGCACCGTCCCCCCCCTTCCCGTTCCCCCCTCCCCCTGCTCCCCCGGAGCAGGGGGAGGGGGGGACGGCGCGTCTGCTCCCGACCGAGCGGAGGCCGGGGCAGATGCGCCGTCCCCCGGGCACGTCCTGAGCCTCAGTCCCGGTGCCACGTCTCCTCTGAGACGCACCGACTCTGGTCCTGGAGTCTCCGTCTGTGCGTAACGTGTCCTCCCCGACGGCATACGCGCGGAATACGCGCGGCGCAGAGCCGAACTGCCCGCGGTGAGACGCGGTGAGAAGCGGGCCCGGTGCATTAACCAGACTCTTACATGAATCCGTTAAAAATGTCCCGCTCCCCCCCGCCCCGGTCCCTCCTCCTCCCCGCCCCTCTCAGCGCGCACTGACAAAGTGCGGTGATGATAAAACAAACTGAGAACCATCAGGTAATAACTTCATTTATATAACTCTCATTAGTTGCTTTGTAGTTTAAGTTTGCTCTTTAGACAAACAGGGCTCTCAACACGCTATTCGACGGCATTCCTCACGCAATTCAAGCCACCCCCCCCCCCCCCCCCCCCCCGGTCCTCAGTCTCACGCACGACCCCGCTCAAAACTTGAGAGCCCTGAAATATAGACATATTATGTCTATATTTGCACATTTCAACATTGAATTTGCATTCTGTTTGAGTTGCCTCCAGTTCTGAAATCTAGAAGGAAATCTTTGATATTTTGCAGTGTTAAAATATTCAGTCACCATGGTGACACAATGCAAAAATACACTTGCCAAATACAATTAAATGGATTTAAGCGTACATGGCTAATGCTAGCTAACTTATGACTGTAATGTTAATTGTGAGAGACAATTAAGAAATCAGCTCACTGATTGCCATTCCAACTAAATCACTTCTTTCTGGTCAGACTGTGTTAAAACAAAGCTCAGATTAAAGTCTAATCTGGGCAAGATGAACAGACAGACAGAGCAGTGCCTCTGATGAACGTTGATGACATCAATTACAGCCTTACAAAGAGTCTATATTATTTAAAGTGTTGGCGCACCTTTGGCCAGCGTGCAGGGTCCAAAGTAGTTGACGTCCATGATATTGCGGTCCACGTCCAGGGAGATGCTCTGGACAGGACCTTTGACTTTGATGCTGCTGTTACAGATGAGCACATCCACATAACCATAACAGTCCACCACCTCAGTCACTACCTCCTCCAGGCTGTCCGGATCACTGAAGTCCACCAGCACCAGCTTAGGAGCAAACGTCTGAGGAGCAGAGGAGCACCATTCTCATCATCTCCACTCAGACTGATCTTACTTCTCTCCAGCTGTGTTCCACCAACACATGACAGACATAAAGAAGCCACTTGGACAAGCTGCGAAATGTCTTACACTAAAACCTTTGTCCAGTTGACAGAGTTCAATTTTCTTTTGCTATGGGTCATACCTGGATGACTAAGTGATTACACAGATATTCAGAATACAGTTACTTTGCTAAAGTATTTTAATAAACATTTCCCATTAAATGTAGAGGCTTCATCAGTGGCATTCTGGACTGTTGGTAGTAGCGTTGTAGTAGTGTTGGTAGTACTGTTGGTAGTATAGTACTGTTGGTAGTAGTGTTGGAAGTACTGTTGGTAGTACTGTTGGTAGTCATGTTGTTAGTACTGTTGTAATAGTGTTGGTAGTACTGTCGGTAGTACAGTAGTGTTGGTAGTCATGTTGTTAGTACTGTTGTAATAGTGTTGGTAGTGCTGTTGGTAGTACTGTTCCAATACTGTTGTAGTAGTGTTGGTAGTAATGTTGGTAGTACTGTTGGTAGTATGTCTCACCTGTCGTGGGTCAGCGTCTGTACACAGGGTATCATACAGAGACTCCAGTTTGTCCCAGCTGGTCCCACACAGGATGAGACGAGCCCCGCCTCCATGGAAGAGGCAGGACAGTTCTGCAGCACACACGGACACTCTTAGAACATTTCAGAAGTACTCTTCATGATGAGGTCACGTCACGTTTATGGGACATGCAGGCGTAGCCACGAGGCATTGCTCAGTAGAAGTGTGGCACCCTAACCCTCTGCAGTTTGAGTATTTTGTTTAGAAACTAATGCATGTTCTCTAGTGGGTTCATCATTATTATTTAGAAGATGTTTGGCCTTAAAGGTGCACTGTGCAACTTTTCTGGAGAGGGTCCGCAACCTGTTTGTCTCCATGGAGATGTTAATGCTTTAGTTTAAAATGTCCACAGTTTGGCATTAAACTAATCTGTCTTGCATTTATTCAGCTACAGGTGTCATTTATTTCTCAAAAAACATCTTAAAAAGATTAATTCTTACTGTGAGTGGCCTCTCCACAAAGCTAACCTGTAAGTTAGCCATACTATGGAACATTCTACGCACATCGCCATGGAGACCAGCAGGTGATGGACCCTCCACCCGACAAGTTACACTGTGCAGCTTTAATTTAACATTGATTTCGACCTGTGAAGAGAAAGTAATAGAAAGAAAAACAAGAATGAGAGAGAAAATGAGACATGTTTACCCGTTCCCACTCCGGACACGGCGTCGGTCAGGACCACCACTTTGTTGCGTACTTGAGCGTTGGACATGAACAGCAGGAACTCATTGTACACATAGTACACACCGGCTGCTACTACTATGAGTACAGGCAGGAGTACTACAAACGGAAGCATGGTCTGAGGACGAGAGGAGAGGGGGAGAGAGGATGGGGAGAGGAGAAAATGAGGGGTGGTGGATGAGCAGAAGAAGAAAGAGGAGCGAGAAGGAGTGAGAAGAGGAACAGAGAGAGAGAGAGAGAGAGAGTAGGGAAGAGATAGAAGAATGGGGGACGGGTAGGGTATGAGAGGAGGAAAAAGGAGTATAGAGAAGGAAAGGTACAGGATAGAAAAGTTTAAGAAATGGGAGAGAGTGTAGGGGGTGTCAAAGAAGAGAGAGTGGGTGAAGAGAAAGAGAGCATAAAGGAAGTATGGAGGAAAGAAAAGAGAGAGGGGCAGAGGCATGGGAGGGGGGAATGGAAAGAGAGAAAGAGAGAGAGACAGGGGGAGTGAAGGGCGAGACAGGGGAGGTAGGAGTGGAAAGAAAGAGAGTGAAAGAGACAGAGAGAGAGAGAGACAGAGAGAGAAAGATAGAAAAAAAGGAGAGGTGAGATAAATAAAAAATGGAAGAAAGAAAAGAAAAGCAGGGAAGAGAAAGAAGAGGCAGGGGAGTTGGAAGTGGAAAGAAAGAGAGTGGAAGAGAGAGAGCAAGAGAGAGAGGAAAGGTGAGATGAGGAGATGAGAGAGAGTAAAAGAGAGAGAGATAGGAGAGGTGAGATGAGAAGAGGAAAGAGAGAGAGGTGAAATAGGTACGGGGAGAAAGAGAGAGAAAGAGAGAGAGAGAAGAGGTGAGATGAGAAGAGGAAAGAGAGCAAGATGTAAGATGAGTACAGGAGAGAAAGAGAGAGAGACAAGGGAGAGAAAGAGAAGAGAGAGAGGAGAGGTGAGATGAGAAGAAGAAAGAAAGAGAAGGGAGATAAGTACAGGGGAGAAAGAGAGAGAAAGAAGAGGTGAGATGAGGAGAGGAAAGAGAGAGAGAGGTAATATAAATACAGGAGAGGAAGAGAGAGTGACAGAGACAGAAAGAGAGAGGTGGAAGTAGAGGTAGAGAGTGCAGAGTTAGTATCCAGAGTGAGTCCACATAGAGCCCTAGTGACCTGGATAAGGGGAGGATCATGTGTGGGTCTGAGCTCACACTCTATCAATATCATATGCACCAACAGTCTTAAAGCGAGGCTACTCTGCATTATTCAGGCTTTAACACACACTGGTGACACGTTAGGCTTGTCTTTCAGGTGTTTACAGAAATAGATAAGTAAGGAAGTCCTCCCGTGGTCCCACCACCCGCGGGAGGATTCATGGGGGCTGGTGCACTGTGTTCTGGGAAACAGATCTAATTGGACTGCTGCCCCCGCGACCCAGAAATGGAAAAGCGGAAGAAGATGGATGGATAAGTAAGGAAATAGATAAGTCAATAAATAAGTAAACACTTAGATTCTGATAGTTCTGTAGAAATTTGGTGATCCCAGATTAGTAAAAATGAAATACTATCCTCAGACCATTATTTATTTGTGGCGTAAAGTGATGTTGAGTACTGTTGGGATACTTTAAGGAGATACTTTTCTCCTGACAGGCCAGTCCAAAGAGGCTGTGTGGGTGTGTCTAAAGTGTGCGTGGTGTCACACCACTAAACAAGAAGATACAAGTTCAGAACATTAGAACTTAAAGGTGCTCAACTTTTCCAGTGGAAGGTTCACCACCTGCTTGTTTTTCCTAGAATATTCTACAGCAGGGGTTTTCAACATTTTTCAGGCCAGGGACCCCCTACTATATACATATGGCATACAATTGTGTTTTATATTAAATTGGGCCTAGTGACGTGCATAAACAGTTACATCCAATACTAGGGGGTATGCCATCTCCGGTTTAAGCCTCAACTCATTCCATGACAGAAATAAGCCTGAGTCTGACCAAAGCTCAGGCCTGAAGTTTAAGGCCTCTGTGGATTTTTCCAGAATCACAATAAAATGAACAAATATATAAATAACACAGAGTGAGTAGTGAGTAGATCCGGGGGCCAGCCTCAGATAAAGCAGAAAATGGATGGATGGAGTAGTGAGTAGATATCAACATAAATAATTAGATACTTAAAGATGTTAAACAAATGAGATGAAACATAAAAAATAACACCACTAACAGAAATAATACATAAAAACAAGTGGGCAGTCTTTATTTAAATTTAAATTGGCAGTTTGGCAGTTACTTCATATATTACTGTATGTTTAAATAAAAGTTAGCATTAACTTTGAGACACAAACACCTTTCTAAACACAGCAGTGTCCTCAGGTGAAGTTTTCCCTGCAAGTCTTTAACACGTTGTCCGTGACAACCAAATGCACCTCACTGTCCACTGTGTGATCTGTGTACATTGTTTTTAGCAAGACTCTGCAAAAACACCATAGAAATATAACAGGAGTCAGAAGCTCTGAACTTGGCAGGTGAGGTAGAGCTCAATAATGCAGTAAGGGGAGATTTTATTCCTCAGAAATATCGTGAAAAACACACTGTGAGAGGGGTTGCCCCTCCTCAGATGTGACATGTTACCTTGCCAGATAGCACACCCTACTCGTCTCTATGGAGATAAATACGTTCCATTCTGTAACATTTCAGGCAAACCAATAACAAGCTGGTGATGAAGATGAATCCTCCAAAAGAAAAGCTAGTAATCAGTAGTAAGTTAAAATATTTCTTGAAAAAGTTACTCAAACAAAGGTAAGTTTGGTTTTGAGCCAGCTCTGCCTTTAAGCTCATTGTGACCCCATGTAAGGAAAGGCTTTCTAGAGAACAGCTAAATATACTCACTGCTCTTGAGAATACTGTTACAAGTCACCGGCAGGGTCAAGAGGAACACTTCACTTGAACTTGAACTCAAAAACATGCTAAATGAAAGCATTATTATTTGAATCATTGTTTGTATAAGTCCAGTTTCAATATGACATGTGGCCCTGCTCCGACCATTGTTTGTGGTGAGTGAAAGCAGTGTGGTGGGGTTATCTCTGGGAACTTACGGGCACGTGCAGAGGGGATATTCCTCCCGGAGCGCTGTGGTACAATCCCCCGGCTCTGCTTAGGTAACAGGCCCACGATGCATTTACGAAGTCCCAGCCTGTGTGCCCACTGTCCAGCAGCTCTGACCCACTGAGGGGGAGGAGGAAGAGGAGGGGGTAACTTACGACCAGAATAGACAGAGCAGAGTCAGCAGCTGGAGCATGTGGAGAGTAGTGTTGCTGCTAACGGGCTACCAGGGAGTAGAGGGAGAGCAGGGCGGCGGTGTAGTCTAAGCAGGACGCATGTGCAGTTCAAATTGGAAAACAAAAACACAAAACAGTTGTGTCTTTGTTTTCCAATTGGAATCTTCCTATCTTGGAAGACAATGTTGACTTGAATGTTTTATACCTGAATTTTGTGTTTGACCAAAATGTGTCTTCAGATAGACTGTATAATCAGCTCCTGACGTCAAAATAAGTCTACTGTGAACTGTCTGCATCTAATTATTGCATTTTATTGTCAGAAAATCAGGAACTATGTTAGCATTCTAGTTGTTGTTAGCTTTACTGTCACTCTGCTCTGTTATTTACCTTGTGTGAGAGTTCTGAAGATGGCTTACAGCTAGCAGCCGAACGACGTAAACAAGGTAAATACTACAAATACTATTGTATTAACCTAACCGTTTCTATGGAGATGCCATTGCTCTGCTTGGAATGCTCCACAGTAGACATGAAACAGCTCTCCCTTACATTTATTCAATTAAAAGTGGTTTTATAGCTCAAAAACACCTACAAAAACAGGCATTCTGACTATGATTGGGGTTGCCTCTCCACAGATCTGGCCTGTAACTTGGTCTTAGTTGGTCTCCATGAAGATAGAAAGGTTTAATGCCATACTGTGAAACATTCCAGACAAAGCAATAAACATCTCCACGGAGAAAAGCATTTGATGAAGTCTCCACCAGAAAGGTTATTACCGTGGAATATCAACAATGACATCATAGCTGTAGATTATTGGTCTACCTGCTGCACCAACTCGACAGACAGGTTTGCTCACATTATTGTAATAGGGCCTGACATGTCATCATAATAATACCATTATAATAACTCGTGTATATTTAATCATTTTTTTTAATCTCTTTACAGCACTGGAGATGTAATTAGTGTTAATAGACCATTAAAATGTCAAAACATTAAATCTCTTTTTCTTCCATGTGTTTTACAACCAACAATCTCTACTAAACAAGAGGTAAAAGATAGTGGTTCACTTGAAAATGGATGCTTCATGACATCACAAGGTGGAATAGAGCATTTTGAGCTTGGGAGATGTAGACTAATAATAAAGGGTTACTCAAACATGTGTGAATGAAACTCAACTTTAAAGCTAATACCATTCATGAATAAATATGTTTTGCTCAATTAATCATTCACTAATATTTGTACACATTTTTTCATAGGCTAATTGAAGGAAATGTATGTAACCTCCATTCGCCAGAGTGTCACCAGAGCTTTAATGTGCAGAGAGACGCATCTAAGTTTGTCTCATTCCTGGTATATGAACAAACCATGCCTCATGTGAAAATTCAGAACCTCCAGAATTCCCTCCCTGAGCTGCAGAGGCTGCACTAGCACTGATTCATAACTGGCTGCAGGAGAAGGGGTTTAGGGAGTGACCATTCAGATCAGAGAGAGCCATTTTAGGTTTAAATCAGGCATGTTCAAACTATGGCCAAATGTGGCCTTCAGACCAATTTTTCTTGGCTCCGAGACAGGAAATTTCACCCATATTTCGTCCCTATTTACCCGGGACAGTCCCCGTTTTGAGCCCTGTGTCCCTTGTCCCAGCAGATTTATCCAAACCCAGTGATTTGTCCCAATTTTATATGAGAAATGTCCCTGGTGTCCCTATTTTTGACCAATTTGATCTCTTAACTGCCAACAGTTAAGAGAGACATATATTTTAATTTGTTTTGGTAAAATACAAAAAATCTGCTTTAAAATTATCAAAACACAAAGAAAATGTGACTGTGTTGACTCACATTAGTTGTGAATGGGCCAAGTCCATAACAATTTTCCTTAGTTATGCACTTGTTTCACGATTTTATTATTACTAACCATGCGAAACCAGGGGTGTCCCAGTTTTTTATTTTGAAAATCTGGTCATCCTACCTAAGTTATTTATTTAGCAAAAGCAAAATTAAACCATGCATTTTAGTCTACCACAAGGAAAGAGCTTTTAATAAACCCCAGATACTTCAGCCGTGTGTGTATAGGGCAGTGCTTCTCAAATAGTGGGGCGGGCCCCCCTGGGGGGGCGTGGCGTGATGCCAGGGGGGCGCGTATGACCCTGGGAAACATGTTTTTTTGCTGTACTGTACTAGAACTAAGTGTAATTGCACATCAACAACAGTAGTTGGCAGTGGCGTTCTCACATGCGATTTACGCACAGTCTCACCATTAACAAAACATCCTCTGTCACAGAAAAAACACGTATATTCCACTGAGTCGTGTCCTTTAGTCCGACAGAAGCTGACGCATCAGTGGCACAAGGAGAGAGCGTTTTTTTTTCAGTGCTTTTAGCTTATGCATATGAGGTGGTTTTAAGTTTCATTTCTGTAAAACGTAAACAAATGTGCGCAAAGCATTTGTTGTAAGTTTCTTTCTTTTTTTTCTTTATAATGTTAATAAAAGGATACAATGGTGTTCTCATAACAATTTTCTAGACAAATAATACTATTTATAGTCGCGCGCAGGAAGGGGGGTGTGAATTTTTTTCTTCTTCCTAGGGGGGGCATCACAGAAAATAATTGAGAAGCACTGGTATAGGGTGACCAGATTTTCAAAATTCAAAACTGGGATCAGGTTGGGATGGTTGCTATGAATAAAAGTGCCTAACATTGTCCATTCTCGACTCATTTGTCGACTCATAGGGATACCTGAGACATAAAACTGGGACAAATCACTGGTTTTGGTTAAATCTGCCGGGACAGGAGATACAGGGCTGAACATTGTGACTGTCCCAGGTAAACAGGGACGTCTGGTCACCCTAGTCATGACTTAAACCTCTTACATCAGTGGTCCCCAACCAACGGGCCGCGGACCGGTACCGGGCCATTTGGTACCGGGCCGGAGTGGTTCATTCCCCCCCTTCATTTTGAGTGGTCCGTCCGTGTTTCGAAAAGAGAACGTAATGAAGTTGGCTACCATCATGTAAGGGACCGTCAACTAATGATCTTCACATTATTGGAGGGAGTCACTGCTACGATGGAGCAGGGGATGAAATAATTTCAGTAATGTGAAGATCATTTGTTGACGGTCCCTAACATGATTGTAGCCGCAGAACGAAGGAGCTGCGTGAGCAGTTTTTGCCTATAAATCGATAGTTAGTATTACTTGCTATCGTTTTATTAGATAGACATTAACAAGTAGCACTCTCGTTAACCTTGGTTGCGTTATGTTAATGCAGGAATGTTAAAGGAAAAGTAACGTTATTTTACAATCTGAGCCTTCTTTCGGTAATAAAACAAGTCGTTTGACTCACCCATAGCACGTTCGTGTCATTTGGAGCTGTTTGGTGAAAGTTATGTTGTAGCGTATCCGTTAACATGAGTATTCAGGGCATTACTTTGCGGTCTCCAAATAACACAAACTTTAGCACTTTTCAAATCATAGAAGCCCGATGTCTTAATGTAAGATTTCGTTTGAAGCAAAAGTGGCCTGTAATCCGAGATTTATCCATAGTTTTCAGCTTTGCGTTTCATGTTTGGGTCCCGGGAGCTGATAGCACAGTCCGCGCATGCGCACTGGCATCCTCATCTACTCGAAACTATGGCTAAATCTCGGATTACAGTCCACTTTTGCTTCAAACGAAATCTTACATTAAGACATCGGGCTTCTATGATTTGAAAAGTGCTAAAGTTTGTGTTATTTGGAGACCGCAAAGTAATGCCCCGAATACTCATGTTAACGGATACGCTACAACATAACTTTCACCAAACAGCTCCAAATGACACGAACGTGCTATGGGTGAGTCAAACGACTTGTTTTATTACCGAAAGAAGGCTCAGATTGTAAAATAACGTTACTTTTCCTTTAAGCCCCGAATATCGCATAGAGGCGAAAAAATCGGATTTGGGTCACTTCAGGCTGCAGTGTGAACGTATGTTAATATTAAACCCACATGCCAACAAAATGAGGAAAAAACAGACGTCTTTTGAAAATTTCTTTGCAAAGGGGAAAAGGCCCAGGAGACAGAAGTCAAGAGCTTATGACCACTAAGAAAAAGAAAGCTGGATTTAACAGACAATACCAGGAGACCTACTTAAAATATGGATTTATCGCAACAGGTGATTCCATGATTACATACTAGTACACACAGTGGATTCACCGTTATTATTATATTTATAATATGCCACAGTTCTTGTGTTGTTCGCATAAATTTATTTTGTGGTATTTAGAAAAAATATTTCGGGGACAACCGGGCCGTGGCTCAAAAAAGGTTAGGGACCACTGTCTTACATTATTAGGGTGACCAGATTTTCAAAATTCGGAACTGGGACACACTTGGTTTGAGATGGTTGGTATCAATAAAACTGTGAAAAAAGCAAGTAACATTGTGCATTCTCGTGTCAGTCATAACCTGGGGGACTTTTGTAGTGGCATTTTTTATTTTTTATTTTTTGCTTTATGGTCATTTGTAAACATGGTTTTCTGTATTTTGGCTAAACAAATGACAATTTATACTTCTCTCTAAGTTGGCTATTTCCCACAGATGAATGCTGTCGTTGAGTCCTTGGGCAAGACACTTAACCCATTTCGTCCGTAGTGTCTGTGAACACTGGTGGGTGAATGGGTGAGTGGTTTCTTGTTGCAAAGCATTTTGAGTGCCTTGATTTTACATTTTTACTACTAATTTTTCTATATTATTTTGACTTGTAAATATACACTTACATAACTATGTCTTATTTGACACCTCTGTCTTGCTAACTTTTTTGCTACTTATTTAGAATTTATTAATACCATTTATTTTTTTACTCTTTGTTATTATGTTATAGTGTGATATGAGTTACTGTGTCCAAATAAATTCCCTTGTGAATCAATAAAGTTAGTCTAAGTCTAAGGTGGAAAAGTGCTTTATAAAAATGTGACCATTTATGACTAAGGAATGAAAAAGTGAGGTTGCCTTACTAAAAATGTCATTTAAAAACACCTCTAAAATAAAAGCAATGCAGCTTTAGTCCATGCAATAAAATATGTTTATTTTGTTATTCCAAATAATTCTTAATAATAATTCTGCTCTCCATCATGGACACTCCTGCTCACCCGCTACATCAGACGATAGAGGGACAGAGGAGCTCATTCTCCAACAGGCTCCAACAACTCCACTCAAACAGTGAGAGATACAGTGAGAGATACTACATTCATACCATACTCCATACAGTTGTGCAACAACTCACCCTTATGTAACAGATAATACTCCCTACAACTGTACAACTCAATCTTAAGTAACAGATAACCTCATGCTCTGTCAATCAATACATTATTGTTTGTATCATTCTTGTCTCCTGTATATAGCTGTGATTTGATATTTTATTACTTAGTTTTCTATTTTATTTTATTTTGTACATATAGTTATTATTTTTATATTTAATGTCTCATTTGACACCGGTCTCTTGCCATCTTTCTTGCTATTCCATCTATTTTTTTTACCCTCTGTTATACAGTATATTATATTTGGTGAGTGAGCTACTGTATTCAAATAATTTCCCTTGTGGATCAAAAAGTTTGTCTAACTTCCTGAGACCCGGCCCATTCATTTATGTCCTTTATATTGGACATTGACTTAACCAGTCTATCTTTTAATTGTTTTGAGATAGACTCTAGTTTGTGGCTGCACTGATTAAAAAATAAATAAATAAGAAATTAAAAGGGAGTCTAAAAACTTTTTGAGGTGACTGTAGAAGCTTGTTAGAGATGTTGGTCATCAAAAAAAAAATGTTTTTGTTAGGTCGTTAACTTCACATGTATTTAACACTATTACAGTCCATTACTTGCCTGGAAAAATCCGGACTCATCACTGTACCAGCGGTTTCGGAT
Source organism: Paratrypauchen microcephalus (assembly GCA_036785185.1). NCBI lineage: Eukaryota > Metazoa > Chordata > Actinopteri > Gobiiformes > Gobiidae > Paratrypauchen > Paratrypauchen microcephalus. Next base: position 483,207 of record JAVJIX010000075.1, read on the forward strand.
ATGGATCTGTATAACAATTACAGAGACATATCCTTCTGGATTTCCAGGTAAGTCCATTACAGAGGACATGTTACAACATTATGAATAAAAATAAAATCAACAAAATTTAAATGCTAAGGTGTTCATTTACCTCCAAATAGAATATCTCAATAAATAAATAAAAAATAGAAATACACTTTATTTCTTCGGGTCCCAGGAGGCGAACAGGCCGGCCAGAGTCAACCAAAGGCCGTATGTGGCTCGAGAGCTTTACATTATTTATTTAGCAATCTACCACAGGAAAAGAGCTTTGAATAAACCCCAGACAGTTTGATCCGTGGAGTGTGTGGAGCGTGTGTACCCGAGGATGGCGCCACAGAGCCGGGTCAGTGTGTCCTCCTCCTCCCTGCGCTGCGCCCGCGGCCCGCTCCCTCCGCTCCGTGTGGAAAGAAGAAAATAAACCCCTCCACCTCCGTCGCCGCTGCTGCTAACGGGGCTAGTTATGGCAGCACAGCCCAAACACTGACTCCTCTGCGGGTACACTGAGCCGAGACTGCCCCCCGCATGCACCGTACACACCGGGGGGACCGTACGCGGGGCCGTTTCGGGATTTCGGGAGCGTTTGTGCTTTTAAAAACGCACACGGGCTTTTTCTTTTTTCTTCCGCTTCTCCCGGGGCTAGCCGAGCGTGCTAACCGTAGCCTAGCAGCGAGGAGCAGCGCTGGATGAACTGTGCCTGGGCTGACCAAGGTGGTAAAAAAAAAAAAGAAAAAAAAAAGGTGTACCGCGGCTCCCCTGGCCGGGCTCGGTCCCCCCACACCGGGAGCCTGTTGTTACCCGATGGATCTGGAAGCCTTTACGAACGCGCACATGCGTTTTTTTTCCACGCGATCACGTTATTGATTTGGGAAGCCCACTGGCGGAGGAGCTAACAGAACATTAGCCACTTTTCGCTTTGTGGTCGCAGGCCATGGGACGCGGGTCTAATGGCAGCTAATGTTTACAGCAAAGAGTCCCAGAAATGCAGATGATTTCACGCGAATAAACAGTGATTTTCCCAGACGATCTTTTGGCGTGAAATGCAGCAAGCGGTTGCCAGGTTGGGACAGTAGGAGCAGCGCAGGAAAGCAGCGGGGTCGCCTCATCTGTTCCGTGGGTTAGAAGAAGAGCTCCTCCGTCGGATCGGATCCGAACCGCGCAAAGAGGTGACATGTCTGCCGCTAAGGAGAACCCATGTCGGAAATTTCAGGCGAACTTCTTCAACAAGAGCAAGTGTCAGAACTGTTTCAAGCCTCGAGAGCTGCATCTGCTCACGGACCAGGATCTCAACCAGGTAAAACCCCTCTAATATGATGTAAATGAGCAGTAAATAACAGACAGAAAACACTGTTCCACCTTGTGAAGTGCGCCATTGTGTTTTTAAACTCTACAGACCTTCACTAGAATCATTTGGATGATTTCAATTCAACCAAGGAATTACCAATCTCTATTGGATAAAATGTAAAAGGTAGATGTTAAGCTGAAAACTACAGCTTCTTGACGTCACAAGGTGGAACAGGGCATTTTGAGTTTTGGAGATGTAGACAGACTAATAATAAAGGGTTACTCAAACGTGTGAATGAAACAAAACACAACTTCAGGTCTGTCTTTGATGAGATGGCTGCATTCTAGCATGGCTAAAAGCTCTCAAGAGTCAACTAATGTTGGACCTTTAAAGCTGCTCTATGTTGTAATTTTTCTGGTGGGCCCCCCACCAGAAATCACCTGCTGGAACCCACAGTTAGAGATGCTTTTACTGTACCTGAAATGGTCCACAGCATGGCAGTAAACGTACAGTATCTATAGTATTTATACCATTTATATACATCTTATTGTGTTTGGCTTGCCAGTTGCCTCTCCAGAGTTAACCTGTAACTTTGCATGGAGGGATCATCTGCTTATCTCGATGGAGAAGTTAAAGTTAAAATTGTGGAGTATTCCAGGCAAAGTGACAAGTTACAATGCACCCTTAAGTGATATTACATAAGAACACTGGGTGCGTGATTAGTTGGCATGGTATGGTTTGTAGGGCTATATATCATGTCAGGTGTGTAAAGATTAAATATTAACTATGGTGTAAAATATGCGCCCTCATAGAAAATGCAAATAGGTTTAAGGTATAGGTATTTTAATCCACTAATTTTGACACTAGATATTTCTGCATTTTATTTTCCAATAATGACAGCCTACCACAGAAAGATGATTCAAACCTAGAATAAACTAATATAGGAATCTCATGCATTTCAGAACATGTTTGTAGAGGTATAAGTACATGGTTAGCGTGATTAGGTATTTACATGTTTCCTTTGTTTGCAGACAAGACTAGGCTATCTAGAAAATGCAGGCATTGCAATGTGGAATAGCTGTCATTCAAGTTGCATTTTGGATTCATTTAGCAGTGTTTTAATCCATTCTTTGACGATTTACTATTCTATAATGAGTTTGTAGAATTTTGGAATGTGTCACATATGGGTGTGTAACCACTAGGTGTGTGCAAAAATAACAAAATATTGTATTGTAGATGTATTGTATCATTTAATGTAATGATACAGTATCGATATCTTCGGCTGCTGTATCGCTACAACGCCAAGAGTATTTTTTTTTGGCTTATTTTACTCAATTATTTTGTTATAGCACTACAGTTTTGCTGTTTGTTTAGAGGAAATGTCAACACGTTTGACATTTTCACAGTTTTGATGATTAAAATAGGTGTGTTTCATATTCACTTTGTACAAGAAGTGGTTTAACAAAGACTTTTAGTATCACAGCCATGATTAAGCCATTACTTTGATTGAAGTATATAGAATTTATTTGAAATATATCGTATCGAATCAAAAGCTAACTGTCTTGAGATATGTATCCTATCGTGGCCTTTTTGTAACTGAGGTATGAATCATATCTGCAACTTCTTAATGATAGCCAGCCCTAGTAACCAGGGCAGTCATAACTCAGATCTATGGATTCTATAGACTTCAGTGTCAAGTTCTTTGTCAATTTAAGATAAGACTTTATTGATCTCACACAGGAGAAATTCACTTGCCACATTAGCTCCAGGCAGCTTAGTGCAAAAGAAAATTAGAACAAAAAAAAAAGTGCATACAGACAAGATAAGTAATAATAATAATTCATTCATTCATTCATTTTCTTCCGCTTTTCCATTTTCTGGGTCGCGGGGGCAGCAGTCCAAGCAGTGTTCTGCTGCCCAGAACACAATGCACCAGCCCCCATGAATCCTTCCGCGGGTGGTGGGTCCACAGGAGGACGGCTCACGTCACAACAGGCCTTGATGTATCTTCTGCCATGGGGGCTACCAGTGTCTGCAGACACTGGGGGCGAGGTGGGGTTAAGTGTCTTGCCCAAGGACACAACGGCAGCGCTCATCTGTGGGAGCTGGGATCACATGCAATCAACCCATCAAGAGCGGGAATAATAATAATAAAATAAGTAAATAATAAAATGTAGAAAATTTGATAGAGGGGGACAATTTATTTTTTTGATGGAATTGTGTTGAAAGGTCAAACAGTTTGGTAGAGGGACTATCAGCCAATGATGTAGCAAACAGGTTAGACTTTGGAGGAATACATGTGATTTGTTCTGTGTATTAAGTGGCACTGCAGTGAGAAACATCCATTTGGTGTTAAAGCTGAGGTTTAGTTCAAAAGTGTGTCTTGTCTAAAAAACATTTTGGATTTCTGCAGAATCAATGAGCAAAGCTCAAAATTCTGTTAATCCGAGGTGTGAGAAATTTGATTTTATTTGCAAATCATATGTGACCAGTGAGCTCCTTCATCTCGCGTCACAGAAACAAATCTGATTGGACGATCATGTTTGGTCGTGCTTGAGTCGTGATGGAGGGACTGTTGACCAGACTCATATCCCTCTGTATAAAAAATACAATCAGGATTTGCCAGGCAAGTTCCAGTCCAGACTAAAGACACAAGTTCCAGTCCAGACTAAAGACACTCTCAAAGTAATTAGGATCTTGTGCAAGTTAGAAAGTGACAAATCAGAATAAACTGTCCAGTCACTCCTAAAAGCCTTGCTAACACGCTTCATCCATACTTTTATTTTTTCTGTTTATGCCCATATACACTCCTGACCAAAATTTTAAGACCAGTTGAAAAATTGCTAGAATTCGCATTTTGCACTGTTGGATCTTAAAGGTTCTAAGTAGTGCTTCAAAATGTAAAAGGAAGAAATGGGAGTGAGACAAGAAAACATTTTGAGTAAGCAACTTATTGCAGAGAAGTAGCTTGGATGAGCTGCGAAACATATTCGACCAAATAAACTTCGTCAAGTTGACAAATTGAATTTCTCCTTTTGCCATGGAGTCTACCTGGATGACTGAGGGATTCTTCACACACCTCAAAAATTTGTTTCAGCATTCTTGATGCTAGTTTTTCCAGGAGGCTTGTGGGAATGTTGCTCCAAGTGCACAACCTGAAGCTCCATTGATCCATTGAAGGAAAAAGACCCCCCAGTTCATGATGGCACTCCCTCCTTTGTGCTGTGGAGAAAACATCTCAGACGAGATCTCCTTGTCATGCAAGTAAAGCTGGAAGCCATCAAGACCGTCAAGGTAAAAAAAATTTTCTCATCAAAGAAAAAACTTTCTTCCATCTTTCAATGTCCCATGTTTGGTGCTCTTGTGCAAACTCCAAACAGGCAATTTTGTGCCGTTGAAGGAGACGAGGTCTTTGAAGACGTTTTTTGTTCTTTAAACCCTTCTCTCCCAGATGCCGTCTAATGGTTATGGGACTGGAGTTGGCACCCATGACAAGCTTAATTTGGGCCGAGGATCGTCTCGAGTGTTGATGGACAGCCAATTGGATCCTCCGGCTCAGGGCTGGTGAAATTTTTTTTTGGGTCTATCACTTGACTTTTTTCCCCATAACCCTGAGGAGCTTTTAAGAAGTTTAAAATGACTGTCTTACTACGTCCAACCTTGGCAGCAATGGCACGCCTTGCTGATGCAACTCAACAATCCGACCACGTTCAAGGAGAGAAAGCTTTTTGCCTTTGCCATCAGGAGGTCATGACAGTGTGGATACCTGAAAGAAAATGAAACTGAAGATTTGGACTTCTAAAGGCTGTGGTCTTAAACTTTTGATCAGCTGATAAACAGTCCATTTCAGTTTAAGGGTTGTAAATTGCAATTGCAGCGAATAAAATGCCATTGACTGATCACTAAGGCCTACAGTACAAAGCTGCTTGTTGTGGCGTGTGGACATATCAGTGGTGCTTCCTGTTCCATCCCCATCAGTTTAGTCTGTGTTGTGTCCTGTAATTGATCCCAGACTGAGCCCCAGAATGAACAGAGAATCCAAACTGCAGATGTCAGCAGACCTCTCGCCCCCTTTATTACCCGCTCTTTCTCTCCTCTCCCTCACCTCTGTTCTGACTTTGTGCTGAGTTGATTGCATGTTAACCCCTTCCTGCCCAGATCCCTGAGTCAGGATTGGCTGCAGGCGGTTACATCACTTCCTCTAATCCCACGCTGACCTGGAACACACATCCTCTGCTGCTGCCGTCTTCGTGACGACACAAGAGTAGCTTATGCGACCAGGCTACTATGCTATTAACCTTGTGTCAACTTGAGTAGGATTGCAACTGATGAACATTACTTGCAGTAGTTTTTATTTACATATTTTGGGCAGTAAATCTACTTTAGTTATGGCAATATTATTTATAAATATTGTCCTCATGAAAATCAGTCTTTGCACTTGATAAGAAATGTGCAAATGTATTGGTTCACATTCAAGGATATCCTTAAAAGCCCATTTCTTTTTTTTTATTGCACTAAAAAAGATAAAATAAAATGCATCTTTATTTGGCCTGCTTGATTCCACCGACATGTTCTTCCTTTGTTCTTCCATCTTCCAACATTATTAGCACAAAACTTGCGTTTAAAGGTGCAGTGCTCAACTTTTCTGGTAGAGGGTCTGTCACCTGCTTGTCTCCATGAAGATGTTTTTGCTTTGGTATGACAAACGCGTCTACTGTATCTAATAACAGGTGTTTCTATTGCTGAAAAATACAGCAATTCTCTCTGTGAATAGGGTTGCCCCTCCATAGATCTGACCTGTAATGTATCCTATAGTTGTCTATAGAGATGGATAGGTTTAATTTCTACTGTGGAACATTATAGATGAAGCAATGACATCTCCATGGAAACAAGCAGGTGACGGACTTTCCACCAGAAAAGATGCGCAATGCACCGTTTAAAAAGATTTATCAAAATACAAGAAAAACCCAGAATCTACTATTGAGGTGTTGTGAATCGAATCTCATAGACCCCAATAACACATCTGGAGAAGTCTGCACATACTGTGATACCTGCTGTTTGTGCCGCGGAGAACAAATGACAAATGATCAACAGAAATGAATTATTGCTGATTTCATTTCTGCCAAAACTATTAGCTGCAATGTTTTAGTGGTAGCCCCACCTTCACACCTATTGGGTTCTTTGACCTGCTTTAGACTGGGACAAAAGTGGTCTGGCAGGTTTTTGCGCAAAGACTTTTTGATTTGGGTTGTTTGTTCAGTCACAGAGAACTCAAAGTGTGCGAAACGTAGTAAAACCAATTCCATTATCATACTTCAGTGCCCTTCATATAACTTTTCCAGATCTTCACACGTTTTTAGAAATTGCATGCTCTTCTAGAAATTGTACGCGCTTCTAAAAATTGTACGCACTTCTAGAAATTGTAAGCGCTCCTATATGCACTTCTAGAAATCGTAGGCCTGTCACAATAATTACTATATTGACAATTATCTATGGGATCAGTATTGTAGATTTTCTTTGCATAACAACTTTTAAAGCAGACCTATACTACATAATTGACTTTTCAACTCTTTTAATCTGCGATATGTTTATGGCAACTTGTGCTCCCCATGGGCACAGTCATTTTGTAATGCGGAAATCTTTTTAGAACAATATTGCAATTTTACAGTTACATTCATTGGTGTCATAGATTATAACTACAGGTATATAGCACAAATATACATCAACAAACATACATCAAACTGAATCACATTTCAGTTTGTATACAGCTAAACTACAGGATTAGCAGTTTTAATCGGGGAAATACAGTACTTAAAGGGATATGCCACCCCCAGGTCAAATTTGGGCATCTCCCCACAGTCCAGAGACTAAAATAAGTGGTGGAAAGCGTTTTCCTGCTCACCCAGCCATTGTCCGAGTCTGTCGCCACTGACCGCCGCGGTATCTGGTGCTCCTCCGCCTTAGACTGGAGTCTTAACGTAGCCAGAGAAAGATTTCGGCCAAAAGGAATTAATTTGCTCGATGCGTTTCCCAATTACTTTGTGTGTAGTGCGCATTCATATCGAGTGCAAATAAATGTGCAAATCAACACGGAGAGCTTGACTTGGTCATTTTGGGTGGGAACTATTTTCCAGTGCGTAAGAATACAGCCGTATCACGCAGCACGCTACCAGGGGAATCCCAGTTACGCACCGGGAAGGGAGTTCCCCTGTTGCACAACGTGGTGCGTGATACGGCTGTATTCTTACGCACCGGAAAATAGTTCCCACCCAAAATGACCAAGGCAAGCTCTCCGTGTTGATTTGCACATTTATTTGCACTCGATATGAATGCGCACTACACACAAAGTAATTGGGAAACGCATCGAGCAAATTAATTCCTTTTGGCCAAAATCTTTCTCTGGCTACGTTAGACTCCAGTCTAAGGCGGAGGAGCACCAGATACCGCGGCGGTCAGTGGCGACAGACTCGGACAATGGCTGGGTGAGCAGGAAAACGCTTTCCACCACTTATTTTAGTCTCTGGACTGTGGGGAGATGCTCAAATTTGACCTGGGGGTGGCATATCCCTTTAATTAATTTCTGCTTTTTAGTCTTTTTTTCCCCTACTACTTCTGCGCTAAAGACAATCTTCACACAACCTTTCCAAATATTAATAATATCACCAAATATTTTCCTGTTGATGATTGAACAGGTCGTCCCTTTGCTGTTGTTAGCCTTATTAGCATAGCATCCCCCGCTTCCCTATCCGTCTCATATCAGCGTCGTGCCAGCTATCCAAACAATCAGCAGGGAGCTCCGTTGCACAAGCAGGTTTTGTAAGTTCCACTTTTCAGACCAGTAGAGCTGTAGGTCTTGTAGTTGTTTAGTCGATTATTATTTTTTACTAGGGAATCCAGATCACATTTCAATGGCCACAATTAACAAATCGCAAAAGTACCATTTACTCCACAAAAAATTAAATAAAATCTCCGGACCTATTCTGCATAAAAACCTGCTAGCTGTATATAGTCAAAGTGCAATATGTAACTTTTTAGTTGGGGTTCCGTCTAGGGATGTCAACAATTAATCGACTTACAATTAATTGTCGGTCAAGACGTTGGTCGAACAAAATGCATTAATTGTAACTAATCGCTACAGAGCCGCATGCGGCTCTTTGATCCCTCTGATGCGGCTCAGTACATTGGTTCCTCATTTATCGCGGGGGTTACATTGTAAAAATAACCTGCGATAGGCTAAATCCGTGAAGTAGTCAGCTTTATATTGCGTGTATAAATATGCGTGTATTTCACACTTCCACTGACCGAGGCGCCGCTGCGCTGTTGCGGGTTTTGTTGTAGTGAGAACGCTTCCGTGCGCTCTCAGGACTGGTTCCACAGCCTGGACTCCATGTTCCACCAGTTCGTTTTGCGGAAACACTGCCGCTACATCCTGATGCGCATTGACCACCCGGAGAAGTGTGCATGCGGACATGAGACACACGACCGCGGCCCTTCTGCCATGTGCCCAAATGCCAGACCGCTCAGTCCTCACTGCTTCAGAGTCACACTGCTCGTGATCGAACATTTAAATAAATTTGGCAAACTGACCGCATTCTGTACAGCAGACACGGAGGAGAAATGACTGACAAAGACAAAGGTCTACAGTCCCTCAGCCAATCAGGACACAGAACACAATGCGTATTGACACACTATAAAAAAAAATCAGCGAAATAGCGAGGGACCACTGTATTTAATTAGAATATATTTTATTTTAGTTTGTTCATTTTCAAAATGGCACAAAGGTAAAAAAAAAAAAACGTTATATGCAGTGTTATTTCATTTTAAATTTCAAAAGGGTTTTGTGGCTCCCAGTGTTTTCTTGTGTGAAACGGGTCTAAATGGCTCTTTGAGTGGTAAAGGTTGCTGACCCCTGATGTAACCCTTTCCTCTCTGGATGTTGCCATACAACTCACAGTAGAGCTGGACCTAGAACCATATATTTTTGAAATTATAAAAGCATGTAACGTACATGCTTTTATAATTTCTTGATTGTTCTGGTTTGAGGCCCTGTAATGTTTTATGCTGTGTCCAGGGGCCCTGTGAAATTTATATTTTGTACTGTAACCCTTCACAGATTAAAGGAGAGAAATATTGTTGATGCCTTAGTTCAAAATAAATGTTGAGAATGTCCTAAAAATAGCCTGGATTCACTGGTTTCATCATAATATGCAGACTAAATAACATTCTGTTATTTAATTTCTTCTGTTCCTTTTAATTTCAAGATTTCCATGCTGCAAGTGCAACAATTGAGCCAGTCCTCAATTTATTTTCAATAAAGGAATGTATTTTGTTATTCAGCATCAATACATTTGTCTGCTTTTTACTAAGGGATAATTAATTGAGGAATATACAATATAATAATACTATGATATATTTTTGACTCAGTGTTATGTATACTATAGCTTATATTCTTAAAGACCCTATTGAAACACTAAAATTCAGCTAAAAACGCAGCTTATCAGTTAATCGTTAATCGATCGATAAGGTGAATCAACTATAGATTAATTAATTAATCGATAATTTGCATCCCTAGTTCTGTCACCTGCTTGTTTCTATGGACATGTCATTGCTCTGCCTGGAATGTTCCACAGTGTGACATTAAATAGCTCTACCTTACATTTATTTAATTACAGGTGCTCAAAAATACCTCACACAGGCATTCTGACTGTGAATGGGGTTGCCTTTCCACAGATCTGACCTGTAACTTGGCCTGGGTTGGTCTCCATGAAGATGGAAAGGTTTAATGCCATACTGTGAAACATTCCAGACAAAGCTATAAAATCTCCACAGAGAAAAGCATTTGACAGACCCTCCACTTGAAAAGTTACACACTGCACCTTAAAGGACAAGTAACGTTTTTACAGTCCGGACCTTATTTCGGTGATAAAAACCTCATTTACTCACCCATTGTACTTTGGTGTCATTTGGAGTATTTGGAGATTTCGGAGCTTGGCGATATCCGTTTAATGAGAGTGGTCGGGGCAAGCTATTGCAGTTACCAAATAACACAAACTTTATCACTTTTCAAATGAGAAAAGTTCAGTGTGTTAGTTTACACTTTCGTTTGAGTCAAAAGTGGCCTGTAACCCGAGATCCAGTCATGGTTCCGATTGGATGATGTCATCAACGAAGACCGCGTGCATGTGCGAATTCACACCTGATTTGCAGATAAGACGACGCTCTCAGCTCTCGGTTACAGTCATAAAGGAGGTAAGGAATAATAATAAGAAAACATCTCCGCTTGAGAGAACCCGAAATGGTGCGAACATGCATTTATCCCAGTTGTGAAAACAAAATGACAGCTTGGACAAAGTTGAGTTTTCACAAACTTCCTCGTCACAATCCGGAGTTATTGAAGGTGTGGTTAGTTGCCTTGAGAATAGACCCAAACATGAAAGACAAAGCTGTAAGACGTTTGGACCATCATGTTTGCAGTACCCACTTCAGTCCGGACAATTTTTTACCAGCAAAGGAAAAGAAAGAAGGCCAGCGGATTCAGCGCAGGATTCTGAGAAGTACTGCGATACCGATGGCTGCAGGAGAACACCCAGACGTTCATCTCCTGGCCGCAAATCCCACTCGAGACAGCAAAGGCATTCTTCCTCTGTTGCCATGGACATGCAATGTCCACATAAACGCCACCAGGCACTGTCTTTTCGGGCCGTCACTTGCTGTTCTATGGTGCGCTGCTCCTCAAACTGTCTCCGCTTCCTTCTTTCTAATACCCCCTGATCCGTATACTCAAAACGATAGGGACGGCCATTATACTTAAATAAGTCCTCTTCAATGTCGAAGTCCGAATCTTCAGCCATGTCTCACTTAGAACAGAAAGTTATAAGCGTCTTCTAAGCAAAGTAACGGAATGAATGTGCGCGGTCCTCGTTGATGACATCATCCAATAGGAACTATGACTGGATCTCTGGTTACAGGCCACTTTTGACTCAAACGAAAGTGTAAACTAACACACTGAACTTTTCTTATTTGAAAAGTAATAAAGTTTGTGTTATTTGGTGACCACTAGCGTGCCCCGACCACTCTCGTTAAACGGATATTGCCAAACTCCAAAATCTCCGGAAATACTCCAAATGACACAAAAGTACAATGGGTGAGTAAATGACGTTGTTTTATCACCGAAATACGGTCCAGATTGTAAAAACGTTACTTGTCCTTTAAAGATCTGCACAAGCATGTTCTGTAATGTAGTTCATAGTATTTTTGTCAATTCTCCTGGATGTGTTTAAAATGTGAACAGAATACTCTTATTAGGATTAGGGTCTTAAAGGGACAGTGTGTAGGATTCGTGGCGCATAGGTGGTTACTAGCTATTCCACTTCCTCTTTTGGCTATGGCAGACCTCGAGGGTCACCCGGACGCGACGTAGCGCCGAGATCTCGCGTGCCCGCGCACGAACCGCGCACCGCTGTATACATAAAGCGCGGTCCCCCGTTCACTTTTTTTTTTCTTTTCGCATGAAAACACACAATCCCGATCATGATTCATGACAATCTACACATCAAATGAAACCTTACAGTCTCCTCTTTTTGACTATGCAATTCATTTCCCTGCAAAACAATCACTCCCCGAGCACATGGGGCTTTTATACAGAAAAGCACAAAACTTAGCTTACTTAGCTTACCTTTGAAGGCTTTGCACAGGTCAAACTCTGTATTTCATCATAAACTTGGTCTCAATCTGTCCATAAGGATCCAGCGAATAAAATCCAGTAAAACAATTTAGTCCAAAATACGTGTTGTATCCATTACGATGTGTGATCCGGCAGCATGCTTCTTTACACAGGCTCCCCCCTTCCCCCCTCCCCTTCCCCTTCTCTCCTTCTGTCCTTCACTCCCAAACGCAGCGCGGCTAAGCAGCTGTTAGCAGGAGCCGAGGCGAAGGATGAGCCCAAATGTCCTTCTGTGGCTCTCGTATTCAAAATGGCTGCCTCTATATGGGGAAGATCCCCCTTTTATGTGACTATATCTAAGTCCAAAAGAATACTTTGATTTCATGATGGAAGTGAAAAGGCTAGGAAAACAATGTATTTTTGAATGGGTATCTTCAATTTCAGTAATTAACAGGTAAAAATCTTACACACTGTCCCTTTAAATTGCAAATCTAGTCCAGTCTTGTCAGAAAATTACTTAGTTTTCCCAAATAGTTCAGCCCTATAGTCAGATTATTTTATTGGAATTATAAGGAACTATATGTGTACAGCAGCAGAATGGAGAAGGCATAACATGAATTAGCTGGAGTTTTAAACTGTTTTGTCAGTAATAAAGATGTTGTTCTAGGGCTGGGCGATATGGAGCAAAAAAGATATATCGATATTTTTTCTTATTTCGATGTACGATATATATCTGTACAGGAAAAATAATCCTTCAAAAACTATTGTAAAAGCAAATATGTCAAATTCCACAAGGTCTTTTTTTATTGAAGTGCAAGTCATGTAGGAACAAAGTGCTTCTGCAACATAAAAAAAAAAAATCCCTGTATAGAAAAATAATTTAACTGTAAAATAAAGGAAGAAATAATACATGTTGCTTTATTTTTATTCAAAAAGTATGTGTTAATGAGATGATGTGTTTGATTATATGATTATAATGTGTTTCATGCCGCTTTGCTCACATTTGTTTACGTTTTATAGAAACAAAACTAAACGAAACAAAAACCCCCCAAAAGCGCCTTAAACCCAAAGTATGGAGCGAGTTGTCCTTTTTTGTCCTTTTTTTCCTTTTTGTATCCTCTGGGATGTTGTGGCGCCACAAGCAAGGGGGAGGTTGGGGGCGAGCGGGAGCGCGCACAGCACAGAGAAGGCAAACAAGCGAAGAGGCAAAATCATATATATACGATGTGTCAAAATCCATATAGAGTTTAACAAATATCTCGATGTATTTTAAATATCGAGATATCGCCCACCCCTATGTTGTTCACTAGTACTACTTCCGTAAGATTCTAATAATTTTCAGATCTTTTGCTAGCACCACAACATGCTCTTGCCTGGTTTACACCAGACCATTTCACAAGTGATATATGGTCTGGGAGCCACCTACTGAATATCTCGTAGCGGAGGTGTGGTCTACGAATGCCAATGGCCGTTTACTGGGCGTTACAAATGTCTATCATTTGGCGTATACGTAGCCCATAGCCAAACATGTCAGTTAAAACTACAAGCTTCCGTTTGTTGTGTAGTACGCGTCACCGTCTTTCCACCCCTCCCCACTCTCTGATTGGCTCCCCAAATCAGGAGCCCTCGCTTAGCCTAGTTGCCAGATCTTTGTCTTTTAGATCGGAGCGATCGTGCAAAGCAGCCTGGGATTTCCCAGGTTAACCATGCTCCCTTTTAGCCAATTAAAGGCCCTATTTTTTTCCCAATGTATTTGAGCAAAATGTATCTTGCTCCAGTAAAGCTATATAAGCAGCTCTTGAGGTCAAAATTGGAGATCTAGTGGTATTTTTATTTTTTTTCCCCTCCCATGGCTGATGCTGATACCGATGATTTCTAATAAGGCAAGTGAGGAATAACTGAACCGCTGCAAACTATTAAAGTGAGTATGACAGGTTCTGATGATTATCTAATCTTGAGTTAATCTGGTGGGATAAAACCTGCTATAAATATAAATTATAGTTTATATTATTATATAAGCAATTTGTGAAGAAAAGTTTAAAAATATGTTGGCATTTACACAGGAAGATCTGTTCCGTTTTAGAGACTCCCACACTGATGACATCACACTCATTCTATCCCAAAGTTTATCACAGTTTACACAAGAAACACATTTTTCTGACACTTTAAACATGATTTCAACAAAACGTATGCCTTTTCTTATATTTCTATTTATCAAACAATAATCTTGTATAAACTGTATATTAGAAGAGTTTTCGCCCAGTGTACAGCATGGTTGCTTGGTAGCAGTTGTGGAATTCCATAGTGTGATGTCATGATTTCCAACCAGGAAGAATAAGTTGAAACCTAAAAACATTGCCATACTGGGATTTTTTTTTTTTTAAATGTTTACTAAAATCTTAAGTATAATAACTTGAGTGAATTGTGTAGTCCAATCTGTCATAGGCGCTTTAGAATGAACTAGTTCTGTTTTTCACATTTTTAAGACGTTTTTAAGACACAATCTTCAATCAACCGAGAATTTCTATAGCTGACTACACCCCTACACACCAGTCTGCCCTCCGCTTCGCACCACTCTACCATCATCATGGGGCCTAAAGCTATCTTATGTAACTCATTAGAAACAGTGCTAACTTCAGAGCCCCAGTTAACAAGCACAAGGTGAGCGCAGTGTTTTTCCAATGTTCCTCCTTACTGAACTGGCACCACTTTAAGTAGATAATACTCTTGTGAATGGAAGGCTTGAGTAGCTCTGAGTAACGCTGTTAAAAAGACTGCAGAGAGGTTAAGGGAATTAGCGTTGAGAATAAAACATTAAGAATAGAATGGGCGGAGAGGGCGAGGAACGTGTCTGAACCAACAAATGGCCTGCATGGAATCGACATGGCAGTGTGTCTAGTGTAAACAGTGCATTTGTTTTGGCGAACTGTGCACAGGTATGCCACTCCAAATAAGGTGTGGGATTAGAAGGATTTAGACGCTTCTCACATCACTTCAGAGCTCTGCACGGTTTTCTGATTTTCTTCATATGTCTTGATTGCGATTTATCTTTTTTAAAATCCATATTTGCCTCAATGTTCAGGTTTTGCACACATCCAGGAGTATTGACATTTGAGATAAAGCTGAATGTTGAATTGCTAAACTAATCCAAGAACCCCATCCATTTCAGAACATGTTTAAACGACTTGGTTAACTCTTTTCTCATATTAAAAAAGGCTACAGATGACATTCTATTACCTAATTGCAGTTTTCCTTTACCTAAATAATTTGCAGATTTCAAATTCCAATACTATAGAGGGATTATCAGACTACGTCACTTTGTGCTCGTCTTGTCTTATCAGTGTCTTGTAGGATTTCATCAGGATTTCAGGCTCTTCCCGGGGTGGGGCTAGTTGTATTGATCAGGTGTGAGTGGATATCCGGCTACTGAAGTTTGAGCCATTTCTTCTCGTCATTTACACACTCACCTGCATTTAAGGCATATGGGAGAGACTGAAAACGGCATTTATTTCCAAATTCAGTAGCTTGGCACAAATAAATGGATTCAAGCTTCTGAATTTGATTGATATGTCATGGTGGACAATGGTGGGTACTTTAGGTACATTGACTCATAAGGGGTCCCTGGTCTTTGAGAATCCCTTTGTAATGTTATCCAGCATTTAAAAATAGTGAAATAACTTTCCTTTTCCTTCCTCATTTTGACCGTCTGAGTAACGACTTCCTGACTCTTCCTTTCTGTAGTTATCCCAGGTCACACAGATAGGGTTTAGGCTGTCACGCGATTGTCCCTGATAGATAAATGTTCTTCAGAAGCATAAAAATTGCCAAGCTCTCTGATCGTCCACTTATTGGGAAATTTGTGTTGAATACTGCTGGAGTAACCTGTCAGAAGTACAACGCCTCAAGCCAGGCTTAAACTCCATCGTCTAATCAGATTTGTGTGTTTCAGTGACTCATGTGATGTGAAGGAGCTCATTGGTCATCAAAATCACATTTCTCTCACCTCAGTTTAACAGAGCTTAGTGCTTTGCTCATTGATTCTGCAGAAATCCACAGTGATTTTCGTCCCCAGTGATTCACGCCCTTTTTTTCTCATAAGCAGCCATATTTGTTTTGATGCGCGTGATTCATCTCTGACCAGACTTGCATCTTTGGAGAAGTGTGTATCCTAAGGGGTGATGTTTTCTAAGCTCAATACTCTATGCGCACAGCTTTCCCCACCCACTCCTCCTGTTGGCCAGCCTCTGAGTGAGTGACAGGGAGATTTAACCAATCACATGTTAGAGATGTGTAAAACATGCCTGAAGACGTGCAAGATGTCATCCATGCATGCTTGAATAATCTAGCGATCTCTCTTGTGCCCAGGAGGTTCAAATATTTGAACCCTCATTATGGTGAGCTGTAAGATTCTGTACAGGGCTCCACCCACATGTCACCCATGCTCCCTCATGACCATTTTATTAATGTATAAATATACAAAAACATGATACAAATCTGTACACTACGACTTCACAAACCTGATTCGATGTGCTGTAGTTTAATCAGTGGGAGGCACGCTGATTGTGTTGTGATTGTGTTGAGTGCTTAGAAGGGAAATTGACTTAGCGTAAAGGAGTAGGGTCTCTTCTTATAAAACATTAATACATTGTTTTCTGTAAACATAGCATTTTCAAAAAACAGGGTAACGTATTGATCTACATGTGTTATTTGTTAGCAATTAATACCCCATAGAAGTAAAGTAAAGAAGTATACCCTCTTTTCGATGTATACTGACCACAGTAAAACCGAGTTAAGCTTGTCATTAGTGTTGTATATGTCCCTTAAAGCTCATTGATGACAGAAGAATAGAAGTGCTGCTCTGTGTTGGGCTCTGGGACTTTCCCTCGTGCTCTCCTTCCCCGCGGGCCTTTTAAGCTCCGATCCACTCTTCTTCTGCTCTCACACTGTTTACACACACGCATACGCACATGCAGGCTGCTGTTTGTTGCGGTGAAGATGTTTGTTGTGGTTAATCTGTTTGGTTTGTAACATGCAAATCTGCCGTAACCCGTGTGAGGGAGTTCAAATACCTCGGAGTCATGATATTGTTATTATATAGAGACATGACTTGTTTCAGTTACTGCCTGTTTGGAATTGTAATTGGTAGATGGAGATATTGACTTTTTAATTTAATTTTTTTTCTTGATAACCAGACAAGATTTTTAAGTAATGATAATTTAACAAATGTAAGGTAGATCTGTTTAATGTCATACTGTGCAACATTCCAGGCAGAGCAATGACATATCCATAGAAACAAGAAGGTGACGGACCCCCAACCAAAAAGTTGCAAGTGCAAGTGCAAAAGTGAATGGACTGTAAAATTACAAAAGTACAGAAATATCACATTAATTATCACTATAAATATCTGTTCTGTAAATATATTCCAACGTTTGGGAGCTTTATTACGAGTTGCTTATTCGGGATGTAACAATAACTAGGGATGTCCCGATCCGATCATGTGATCGGAAATCGCATGGTTTCGGATCGGCTCGGAATCGGACGTTACCTACCGATCGGTATCAGATATACATGTATATATATTTTCATTATTTTTTAACATACCCTAGATGAGATCTATGGTTATGCGGTGGCACAGAGTGAAACAGAAACATCAATGTGTGCGGCATGACACGCTATTGGTTAAATGCACGGAAGCTAGGGGTGTGCAAAATAATCGTCATGACAATGCATCGCAATACTAACTTTCACAATATACTGCAGCAATTCTTGATGCCAAAAATTGATTATTATTAATTGATAACTTATTAATTAATTATTAATAAATAAATTATTAGTTGTTTTTTCTTTAAATAAATCCTATACACTTTTTTCTTTGGGAAAGGGTATTGTTATGATGGTAGCTACCTCCAAAATGGTAAATGTTTGAACATCCTTTTTTGTTTTAGAAAAAATCCTATGCACATCCTAAGCACTTTTTTTGTTATTGGTTTGATTTATTTGTTTTTATTATTCAATAAATTCAGTTATGAATTGAGTTGCTCAGAGTTATGTATCAATTGAAGACACTACCCAGATACACAGCCACTGAAATTTAAGTTATCCTCTTTTTTTTTGGTACATTTTCACTGAAGTATGTCGAATATATTGCAATGCATCGCAATAATTCAAGTACAGTGGTACCTCACCTTACGAAATTAATTCGTTCCAGAAGTGGTT
Organism: Paratrypauchen microcephalus; assembly: GCA_036785185.1. Taxonomy (NCBI): domain Eukaryota; kingdom Metazoa; phylum Chordata; class Actinopteri; order Gobiiformes; family Gobiidae; genus Paratrypauchen; species Paratrypauchen microcephalus. The sequence continues at coordinate 501,389 of JAVJIX010000075.1, forward strand.
TCGTAACGTGAAAAATTCGTAAGTTGAGTAGCTATTTCAATGGAAAAAGCCTGATTCGTTCCAAGGCCCCGATCCAAGTTTTTTTTTTTTTTTTTATAGTGTAACTTTTTTATAGTGTAACATTGTGTTCTGCGTCCTGCGTCCTTTTCTCACATTTGTCTCTGTTTAAACACTCAAATTTTCATAGATTTTCAACAAAACTATCAATAGTGATGCGTGTGGGGGGGAAGGAGGAGGGGGGAGAAGAGCACGCCCCGACACGTGTCCCGGCGCGGAGCCGACAGCAGGTCCAGACCAAGGTCCAAACCAGGTCTAGACCAAGGTCCAAACCAGGACTAGACCAGGTGGACCAAACTGCCGCGCGTGGCTCCACCTCCTGGCTTCGCCTCGAGCCACAGCTGAGGCGAGCCGCTGCTCTAGACCTGCCCACGTAAGGTGCTCACAGAGCGGCATGGACAGAACCGTGAGGTCGGCCTCTTCAAGACCTCCAGGCCGGTGACCAGGACAATCCCCGGACCCATGCCCGCTTAGGGAGCTCTTAAGGCGGGCTGGCAGTGTCCTCCTGGGTCCCTGGATGTCTGGGGCTCCGCGCCTGGAGTGGCCCTGGAGAGCAGGTCTAGACCGCGGCTCTTGCAGGCGAGCAGCGGCTCGCCTCAGCTGTGACGCGAAACAAAACCAGGAAATAGACCCACGCGCGGCGCTCCAATCCACCTGGGCTAGTCCTGGTCCAGTCCTGGTTTAGTCCTGGTTTAGTCCTGGTTCAGTCCCGGTCTAGACCCTGGTCTAGACCTGGTCTAGACCCTGGTCCAGACCCGCTGCCAGCTCCGCGCCGGAACCAGGAAATAGACCCACGCGCGGCGCTCCAATCCACCTGGGCTAGTCCTGGTCCAGTCCTGGTTTAGTCCTGGTTCAGTCCCGGTCTAGACCCTGGTCCAGACCCGCTGCCAGCTCCGCGCTGGAACCAGGAAATGGACCCACGCGCGGCGCCTCAATCCACCCGGGCCAGTCCTGGTTCAGTCCTGGTCCAGTCCCGGTTCAGTCCCGGTCTAGTCCTGGTTTAGACCTTGGTCCAGACCCGGTCCAGACCCTAGCCCAGACCTGCTGTCAGCTCCGCGCCGGGACACGTGCCAGAGCGCACTCCTCTTCCCCCTCCTCCTTCCCCCCACACGCCTCACCACCAACAATCCTGTTGAAAATCTATGAAAATTTGAGTGTTTAAACGAGAGACAAATGTGAGAAAAGTTTAAATCCAGTCTGAGAAAAGCGTATGTGTGACTGAGCGCGCATTATTTGAATTTTTGAGATTTCGCGTTTCGTAACTTGAAATTTCATTCGTATCTAGAGACAAAAATTGACCGTGAAGGCATTTCGTAACTTGAAATTTTCGTTTGTTGGGTCATTCGTAAGGTGAGGTACCACTGTATCGTGATGCATCGTGGCATATGAATCGTGATTTGAATTGAATCGTGACTTCTTTCCCAATACCCACCCCTAACGGAAGCAGGCAGCTCTAAGCGCAAAGCGTGAGTACAGAGAGGAGATAAGAAAAGCGCTATATTGAGCGCTATAAAAACGCTATAATGTTTGGCGAGTATGTCTGCGGTCTGGAAATACTATAAAGTTGATGACAACAACATTGCTATAGCAAACGGTGGGATATGTAAACTTGGGATTGCAAGGGGAAAGGGCAACATTTAACACAACAAACTGATACGCACCAGCCAAAGACGAGTCAGCTCACGCTGCAAGAGAGTTTGAAAAGGAGAGAAAAAATGCCCCTTGACAGCGCGAAGGCACAGGAGATAGCCAAGATAGCACAAATGAGTGACCTACCATTCGCCTTTGTAGAGAACCCTGGATTTCTTATGCTTATGGAGCACGTCGAATATCGATTTGAAGTGCCATCTCGCCACTATTTCACCAAGAAAGCTCTGCAGCTCGTTATAAGATTTCTGACAAACTACATGTCCTACATCCGTGACATCCAGAAAGATAAATAATAAGTTCTAATAATAATAATAATAATAATAATAATAATAATAATAATAATAATAAGTGTACTTTTTTATGTATTATGTAAGTTTCGGATCGGGACTTGGTATCGGCAGATACTCGAAATCAAATGATCGGAATCGGATCGGAGGGCCAAAAAACCTGATCGGGACATCCCTAACAATAACCGAAATATCTTGATGGCATATCTTCAAAGGTCTTTATATCTTTATATCGTGGACCATCACAATCACAAGTCTCTTTGCCTAAATTAATTGATATGGTGCAGAAATAGTAAAAAAAAAAAAAAAGAGGGAACTACAGAGACCATGATCCTTTGCTCCATTTCACTGCAGACGACATGAAGGAATAACTGTTCTAAACACTCTGAAATCCTAATTTACGTCTTGTCAAGGCAATTTAAGAGATTTTGTGTTAGCTTCCACAAAGTATCGCAATAAATATCGTACTGTGACATGTATATCATGAACATATCCTACCGAGAGATTTGGATATTGTTACATCTCTATTAACTATACAAATTTCTATTATTTAAATTTAATTTAACTTTTGCTTATTTTAGACAGCATTTGTATTTTGCATATTGTCAAAACAAGTCGTAACAATAACCAAAATATTGTGATATCGTATCATCAAAAGTCTCTCAATAATATCGTGGACCATCACAATATATCAAATCACAAGTCTCTTCGCTTAAATTACTCGATATGGTGCAGCAATAGCTAAAAAAACAAACAAAACAGGGAACTACATAGACCATGATCCTTTGCTCCGTTTCAGTGCGGGCTACATGAAGAAATAACTTCTCAACACTTTTTCTTCTGAAAATACCTTGACAAGATTTAATCCTAAGAGCTCAGCTTTAAAATTGACATATTCACAGTTTCGTTAACCTCCACAAAATATTGCAATACATATCGTACTATATATATTGACTTTTGGGAGCTTTTTGAAGATTTGCTTATTTTTATACTTTGATACTTTTTACTCAATTTCAGGAAAAAGGGCTCAAGTCACAGTTGTAATTTTTTATTTTTTTTTGTAGTTTTGTATTTAGCAGCCAGTATTGATACTAAAGAAGTCCCATTCACAGGACAGAAATTAACCTTTCTTGAATGTCTTTAGAATGATCTTGAGCTGTATCAGAACAAGTATAAGAGCACATAGACTAGTATACGCTAGGGATGGGCGATACCAGTTATTTTTGTTTCGATACGATACCAAGTAATACCAGGGCTAGAATCGCGATATCGATACCGATACCGATACTTTCATACATTTTTTAATACTACAGAAAAACACTAACCTGGCTCTAACTAGATACCTTGGCTTCGCAAAGCTCCACCAGGGGGCTTAGCTCCACACATTCTAACACCAGATATCTGAAAAAAAAAAATTGATGAAATGAAAATGGCAATGCAGACATCAAATGTGACCACTAGACTTTTGTTTGTGCTGCATGTATTGCACGTTGTATTTTTATGTATTTGCCTGCCTAGGGACTGCGGATGAAAACTAGCTTTGTAGCTAAAATTCGGCATATTTACATTTGTTTTATACTTATGTTCATTAATGTGCATTGTCCCTATCAAATAAATAAATAAAATAAATGCATCTATTGTAAGTTGGGCACTTGCAGCTTATGAAAAAAGACAACAAATGAAGTATCACTATTCTCACTCTCACATACATACATTCTCCTCTCACATACACTACTCTTAGTCTTCTACATGCTTGATGGTTACCTGGATTCTCCCTCTCTCAAACGCCTCGGCAGCTGACCTCTGTCGTACGGCTGTTGCTGCTTTGCTGGAGGGAGCTGCCTGACTAGCCTCCTGTCGTCGTTTGGTCAGTAGCATTTCGTCATGCTGAGGTTTATGATTTATGATTTATGATCAAGTGTTTATTTAAATTTGTGCTATTGCCACAATATCGGATCATTTTTGGCACACACTGCACTTCGCAACATTGACGTCCACGGTGTGGAAGTAACTCCACACCACACTTCTCTTGCAGTCTCTCATGGCTCCCGCAGACCCGCGCCGCTTTGATTGAAATCTCACAGCAGTGAGTCTATCGCGGGATGACGTACTACCCCACGTTTGGTGAGAACGCGGAAGGAAAAGTAGTGCCTGACAACTGGCAATGGTTGAATAATGAACAAAACACATATGAATTTGAACTAAATAAACTGAAAGTTAAGTCAGTAAGAAAACATGACTTGGTATCGATAATTTAATACCAGGATCGATGCATATTCAATACCCCATCAGGATCGATATATCGATACTTTGGTATCGATCCGCCCATCACTAGTATACGCCTATGGATCACTGAGGGATTACACAGATATAAGGACACATGGGAATAGAAAAGCGAGTACTACTACTTAATGTGGAAAATCACATTCTATTGTCCAAATAAAGACTGTTTGTGGTATTGGAATTGGTATTAGTATCGAAATGGTGTTTTCATAAAACTTACATTTCAAACTCTATCAGCCTGAAACTTCTAAATAAGGCTATAATGTAATATTTCTGCAGTTTTGTGGGCCATTTTACAGGCATTTCTTATTTTTATATAACATGTTTTTAGAGTTTGCTACTTTTTGTCTCACTGTGTGTTTTTCATGTCGCCCTAATTCCTTGAGCACTAACTGTTGATGTGTTGGATAGTTTGTGTGTGTGTGTGTGTGTCATAGGTGTGCTGTGTGTGAAGCTAACCTTTTAAATGTGCTGCAGTGTCCATAGGCACGCAGAGCAAGTTGAAACAGGGCACGTACAGAATAGTGCGAGACGTGCAGTGACTTGGAGTATAGGGCCAGTATTAGAGCTGAAGGAACGGGCTAATGGTTCACTAAACTGAGAAGAGAGAGCTTTAAAGAGCCACAGCACAGCAGGATGGCTCTGTGTTTATATTTCCACTGTTTTTTCTACTTTTCCGCTCTCTGTCACAACCAAGCACAATAAAATAGTCATCTGGAGCACTGGGCTCTAGGTGAAGAAGGGGTGAAAACAGTTTTATGTGGTCAAATCAAAAGTATCAAAAGAATACATTTGAGTTTCTGTAGTACCTTAAACCAACTGATTAACAGTGAATATTTTTCTTGATTAAAAATATAAAAAATGTAATTTTAATCAGTAACTCAGTCAGCAGTAAAGTAAAATGCAAATATTGTGATAAAACGATCCATCCATGCTCTGGGTCCTGTGGAGTGTATCCAAGCAGGTTTGTTTAGAGCTCCCTCACCCCACACACTCAAGCTCCTCCAGATACACTCAAGTGTCTGCACCACTTCGGCTGGCTGTGTGTGGTGGAGCAGCAACTCTACTCCAAGCTCCTCCTGGGTGAGAAGGGCCATTATGCCATTTGTATTGGAGATGAGTGAATAATCTTTTCATTAATTTTATTAATAGGCCTGTTCTTAACAAATGCATGTTCAATATTCATACGATGATTATTTTTTATTGGGAAGTTTATATAATTTATTCCATCACAATGTGATAATCAAACATATTTGGCTCATTATACTATGTGAAAATAGACTAAACCTAATTATCATACTGCTGAGACGATACTTTCCTATTGTCACTGACAAAGTCTCTCTGGCCCCGGTCCCAACTGAGCTGTTTGTTGTTGCCGTCAGTCTGCACATGGCCTCTGCACATGGCCCCTGTGTGCTGGGAGAGGAGCATGTCATCACAGTTAATGAGCTGCTAAAGACTGGCACTGGTTTGGACACAAACACAGTGGAACATCTGGAGTGGTATCTGCAGCCCTCCCCCATGCTCCTCTAATCACTGCCTCACCCACCTCCTCTTTCCCTCACAGGCCAAACCCATTTATGGAGGATGGCTGTGCCTAGCCCCCGAGGGAACAGACTTCGACAACCCTATGCAGAGATCTCGGGTAAGGACATGTACCGTCATCATTCAAACATGTACTGTGTATGGGGTTAAACACTGTTGTGTACAAGCAGTGTCTGAGCCCAAACATACACTGGTGCAGATGTCATCATATCTCTGTTTTAGCTATTGCTGCACAGTAAGAGTGAATTTAAAGGGATATGCCACCCCCAGGTCAAATTTGGGCATCTCCCCACAGTCCAGAGACTAAAATAAGTGGTGGAAAGCGTTTTCCTGGTCACCCAGCCATTGTCCGAGTCTGTCGCCACTGACCGCCACGGTATCTGCAGCTACTCCGCGTTAGACTGGAGTCTAACGTTGCCAGAGAAAGATTTCGGCCAAAAGGAATTAATTTGCTCGATGTGTTTCCCAATTACTTTCTGTGTAGTGCGCATTCATATCGAGTGCAAATAAATGTGCAAATCAACACGGAGAGCTTGCCTTGGTCATTTTGGGTGGGAACTATTTTCCAGTGCGGAAGAATACAGCCGAATCACGCAGCACGCTACCAGGGGAATCCCAGTTACGCACCGGGAAGGGAGTTCCCCTGTTGCACAACGTGGTGCGTGATTCGGCTGTATTCTTCCGCACTGGAAAATAGTTCCCACCCAAAATGACCAAGGCAAGCTCTCCGTGTTGATTTGCACATTTATTTGCACTCGATATGAATGCGCACTACACAGAAAGTAATTGGGAAACGCATCGAGCAAATTAATTCCTTTTGGCCGAAATCTTTCTCTGGCGACGTTAGACTCCAGTCTAAGGCGGAGGAGCTGCAGATACCGCGGCGGTCAGTGGCGACAGACTCGGACAATGGCTGGGTGAGCAGGAAAACGCTTTCCACCACTTATTTTAGTCTCTGGACTGTGGGGAGATGCCCAAATTTGACCTGGGGGTGGCATATCCCTTTAAGCATAGAGACTTGTAATTTGCTATATTGAGATGGCCCATGTTAATACTGTGAAACTTTTAACTATGTGATATTATATGTGATATTATATTATAATATTTCTGTTACTGTTTCTGTTACATACCAATCAAATGAAACAGAAAACGCACACCAAAGTTCTTGCAGAGGTGCATTTTTTTTTTTTTGCTTTGCATAGTGCGCTATGTATTTTTTCACTTTTTTAAATTGTTGCATCCCTACATCCAAAAACAACCATCATGCTTGAGGGGCTTGGTCACTTACTCATCTTACTGAACTTTGCCTACCACATATTGTAATAGATATCATTGACTTTGACAAGTAACGTTTTTACAATCTGGACCTTATTTCGAGGATAAAACGATGTTATTTACTCACCCATTGTACTTTTGTGTCATTTGGAGTATTTACGGAGATTTCGGAGTTTGGCGATATCCGTTTAACATGAGTAGTCGGGGCAAGCTATTGCAGTCACCAAATGACAAACTTTATCATTTTTCAAATGAGAAAAGTTCAGTGTGTTAGTTTACACTTTCGTTTGAGTCAAAAGTGGCCTGTAATCCGAGATCCAGTCATGGTTCCGATTGGATGATGTCATCAACGTGGACCGCAATTACTCATTCCGCTGTTGCGAGCGAGACATGGCTGAAGATTCGGACTTCGAGACTGAAGAGGACTTATTGGAGTATGATGGCCGTCCCTATCGTTTTGAGTCTGAGTATACGGATGAGGAGGTGTTAGAAAGAAGGAAGCGGACACTGTTTGAGGAGCAGCGCACCAGAGAACAGCCATCGGTATAGAATTGTGCGGCTGAATCCGCTGGCCTTCTTTCTTTTCCTTTGCTGGTAAAAAAAATGACTGAAGTGGGTACTGCAAACACGATGGTCCAAATGTCTTAAAGCTTTGCCTTTCATGTTTGGGTCCATTCTCAAGGCAACTAACCACACCTTCAATAACTCCGGATTGTGATGAGGAAGCCTGTGAAAACTCAACTTCGTCCAAGCTGTCATTTTGTTTTCACAACCGGGATAAATGCATGTTCGCACCATTTCGGTTTTCTCAAGCGGAGATGTTTTCTTCTTCTTAGCTTCTTTATGACTGTAACCGAGAGCTGAGAGCGTCGTCTTGTCTGCAAATCAGGTGTGAATGCGCGATGTCCTCATTGATGACGTCATCCACTTAGAACCATGACTGGATCTCTGGTTACAGGCCACTTTTGACTAAAATGAAAGTCTAAACTAACACACTGAAATTGTGTCATTTGAAAAGTGATAAAGTTGTGTTATTTGATGACTGCAATAGCTTGCCCTGACCACTCGCGTTAAACAGATATCACCAAACTCCAAAATCTCCGGAAATACTCCAAATGACACCGAAGTACAATGGGTGAGTAAACCGAAATAAGGTCCGGATTGTAAAACGTTACTTGGCCTTTAAAGATGCACTATGTAACTTTTCTGGTGGCGAGGCCTGCCTCCTGCTTGCTGTCATGCACTTCAGTAGTATTGCATGAGCAGGACTGCACCAAATAGAACAGACACACATCGTAAACTGTGAACGTCCAAAAGGCCAGCGTGTGCCCGTGTTTAATATACTGTTGTGTACAGCTCATCAGTAACAGAACCAGCCTGTAGCAGTGGTCGGGCCAGCTTCCTGCTCCCTCTCACTCTACTGTTACATGTATTCACTGACATCATTTTACTACACAGACACTATAGGTGTATTCCACAGACTGTATGGACATGGCTGACCCGCTAGCCGCCACGTTCCAAATAGGAAATGAGCTTTGTGCAATTGAGGAAAAAAAACAAACAAACAAACATTGCCCCCCTTTCTATAACTGCTGCTGTGATCCTCGTCATTTTGGTCTAAAAATGTCTGTATTAATCCGCTCTGCATGATCCTGGTATTTTTATTTTGCTATTTTGTCTGTAAATCAATTCCTATTCCTAATATGGAACTCGGCTCTAAATTTGCTCCTATAACTGCTACACTCCATGGGTGTATTTTTTAACATGAGCCAGTTGTTTTGAATGAGTCCACTCTGATCATGGTCCTTGTGTGTTTGCAGAAATGGCAGAGGAGGTTCTTCGTACTCTATGAACATGGCTGCTTGCGCTTTGCACTGGACGAATCGGTGAGTTTTTTTTTTAAGGTTTGTCTCAAGGAAAGCAAACGCACACTAAGCCTCCGCCACAATGGCCTAACAACTGTGATAAGTGTACAAATGTTTTGCAACACATCAATCATAACATCTCCATTATGAGTTATTTTCAATCAACCAGCCTTTACTTTTAGAGCCCCTTACAACATTGAGTGCACTGACATTCACTTTCCAATTGTCTTTCCAATGACAATAGAAAAGCATTAAAGTAGTGTCACTACTACTGTCACTACTTTTAAAATCCTCACTGAATAAATGTGTTTTGAGCCTAGATTTAAAAACACCAGATATTTTGTGATGACGTGATGAATGTGATTTTTATGTAATAATAATAATAATAATAATAATAATAAAAATAATAATAATAATAATAATAAAAAATAATAATAATAATAATAATAATAATAATAATAATAATAATAATAATAATAATAATAATAATAATAATAAAAATGTATTATTATTATTTATTAGGCGCCTTTCTGGACACTCAAGGTCGCCTTACAACAAGTATAAGTTAAAATACAAACAGTTAAAAACAAACAGTTAAACATTCAAACAATAAAAAATTTAAAACAGTAAAACATTTAAAAGGACAGTGCAGTTATGGTTGGAGTGAAAAGGCCAGTCTGAACAGATGAGTTTTGAGTTTGGTTTTGAAGTTTGGGAGTGTGTCAGTGTTGCGGAGGTCAGGAGGGAGAGAGTTCCAGAGCTGGGGAGCAGAGCGGCTGAACGCCCTGCTCCCCATAGTGACCAGGCGGGCAGAGGGGACAGAGAGCTCATTTTATATATTTGTTTCCATTAGGGCTGCAACTAACGATTATTTTAGTAGTCTGTTAATCTATAGATTCAGTCACGATTAGTCACGATTAAAAAAATATTACTAGGATAATCGACACGACACTAACGTTGGTATTTAGTGAGCGCAGTTACGCGTGCGTGCTTTAAGCATTCCATTTCAAAGCGGAATATTGTCAGTATCCAGTTTAAAATAAGTTGAAGTATTCTGTGAAACAGCATTCTGTTAAGGGAATACTGCAAAAACACGACTAGACTACATTCGGAATGAAAAAGATTGTCCATGACTCGTGAGCAAATTGAGTATGGCCACCATTCCATTTAGCACTAGTGCTAATATTGAAATATTCCTCACATGCAGATACAGTGACTGGCGCGAGCTAGCTGCCCGTCACAACGCTCCCGCACTTTTCCGTAACTTTATGAACTTTTTACCCTTAAACCGCCCCACTTTTGTAAATATTTTGGTCAACACTGTTCGTTAAGCTTGGGCTGCACTCGACGCTGCATTTTTTCCGCACTTCTGGTGGATCATTTACCTGTCTCAGCTTAAGATGTGTAAGGGACCCCGTCCTCCGCTCGTCTACACAAAGGATCAGCTGATGGCGCTGCGCAGCACTGTTGTGTTCCCCCGAGACAGGCATGTTATCCCTGACGAGATCCGCCGCGCGGGACGTAAACTCCGTGAAAAGAAGAGACGCTGCAGGCCGGTCCTCCCCTCCATCGTAATGGGGAATGTGCGCTTCCTCGCCAACAAGACGGACAAGCTTGCGGCGCTTGTTAGATTTCAGCGGGAGTACAGGGACGCCAGCGTCATTGTTTTTACGGAGACATGGCTAACACCACAAATCCCGGACTCTACCGTCACTGTGGACAACTTTCACCTGCTGCGCAGACAGGACGGAGGAGAGCGGGAAGAAGAAGGGAGGTGAACTAGTGCTGTTTCTGAACGAGAAATGGTGTAAACCTGGACACTGTACAGTGAAGGAGCAGATGTGTAACAAAGACCATGAACTGTTTGCTGTCGGCCCTGCGGATTCTTGACACAGACGAGTATTAAAGGGATATGCCACCCCCAGGTCAAATTTGGGCATCTCCCCACAGTCCAGAGACTAAAATAAGTGGTGGAAAGCGTTTTCCTGCTCACCCAGCCATTGTCCGAGTCTGTCGCCACTGACCGCCGCGGTAACTGGTGCTCCTCCGCCTTAGACTGGAGTCTAACGTAGCCAGAGAAAGATTTCGGCCAAAAGGAATTAATTTGCTCCATGCGTTTCCCAATTACTTTGTGTGTAGTGCGCATTCATATCGAGTGCAAATAAATGTGCAAATCAACACGGAGAGCTTGCCTTGGTCATTTTGGGTGGGAACTATTTTCCAGTGCGTAAGAATACAGTCGTATCACGCACCACGTTGTGCAACAGGGGAACTCCCTTCCCGGTGCGTAACTGGGATTCCCCTGGTAGCGTACTGCGTGATACGGCTGTATTCTTACGCACTGGAAAATAGTTCCCACCCAAAATGACCAAGGCAAGCTCTCCGTGTTGATTTGCACATTTATTTGCACTCGATATGAATGCGCACTACACACAAAGTAATTGGGAAACGCATCGAGCAAATTAATTCCTTTTGGCCGAAATCTTTCTCTGGCGACGTTAGACTCCAGTCTAAGGCGGAGGAGCACCAGATACCGCGGCGGTCAGTGGCGACAGACTCGGACAATGGCTGGGTGAGCAGGAAAACGCTTTCCACCACTTATTTTAGTCTCTGGACTGTGGGGAGATGCCCAAATTTGACCTGGGGGTGGCATATCCCTTTAAGTTCCAAATTAAAATGATACTTAAATGATACGACTAGTCGACAATGAAATTTCATGTTGACAAAATTTTATTGTCGACGTCGTCGACGTTGTCGACTAATCGTTACAGCCCTAGTTTCCATTCTAGTACTGCTGTTTTTGAATAAGCGATGTGACTCACCAACACGTGACCCTTTTTTGTCCAATCCAAATGTAAACACTTGGGGGGGTGATACATAGAAAAACATCACATACAGGCCCTTCAACATAGAAACATATAATAGAAGTGTAAATGTGTGGTGCTCAGAGCCTCGTGGAGAGCTCCAGCCGGTGCCAGTGTGCTTGTGCCAGCTGTTTGAAGTGAATCTCTAGTGTCCCCGAGCACAATAGGAGGAAGCCCAGTGCATGTGAGTGCGTATACGTGTGCATGTATGTGTATGTATGTATGTGTATGTCACATTGTGGGGACTAAACTTTGTATGTACTCGCGTAAAGGGGAGCAACTGCTATTATTAGATCAGCAACATGGTGTAAGGGTTAATATAGGGTAAGGTTAGGGCTAGTTATTAAAGTTTCAATCTTTATTTCGATGGTAAGAAATATACTCAACATTCAAATCAAAAGACTATTTAGGCAATAGAATGTGATTTTCAACATTACATTACTTTACTTTCTTATTACCATGTGGCCTTATATTGGTCCATGGGTGTATACTAGTCCATGTGCTCTTGTTCTGATACAGTTCAAGATCATTCTAAAGCTATTCAGGAAAGGTTTATTTCTGTCCTGTGAATGAGACTGTTTTTAATACTAATATCTGTTCAAATAGTTTTAGTATTTAATTAACTATCTGATTTTCAAAAGTTAGGCTGTGGGGTCAAGGTAGGCAAGTAGTGACTATAGTTAATGTAAATTGTTCTGTCGCAGTAACTATTTTTGACAAAGAGTTTAATGTTTCATAAATTATTAGAACAAACAGTAATGCAGAAGTCCACTTTATATCTCTAACCCTTTAAACGCTATAGATATTTTTTCCCAAAGAATCTATATCCATAAAACATGTCACATGTAAAATCACAATGTGCAAAAGTGTGCTGGTATGTATTATGAGTTATTGATATGGTATAATATATTATTTTACCTATTACAACTCAAAGGTGAGTGCACAATCAAGCCTTAATGTTCAATTTGTAGGGCTGCAATAATTAATTGACTATTCATGACTAGTCGACAACGAAAAGTTATTTTTTTGAAAATTGGAATCATTAACTGGACCATACAGACTGTAAAACACATCAAAAGAGCTTTTATAATGAAGACAGCAGCATTATTAAATCAAAATGAAAAATAAACTCTGATTTACTGACCAATAATTTGATTTAGTAATTATCATTATAGGTCTAACCTCTTGGCATAATTTCCTTAGTAATTTTTTGGCCAAATTGAGTTTTCTGCCTCATTCTACTATCCAAATCCTGCTGCAAGTGTGATTGGCTACATCCTTAGCCAATTAGAAATAATTTTACAGCCGAAAAAGCACAAACTGTCCCAGTCATCTATGCAGTTTGTTTTTGTATTATTCTGAAAACCTTGAAAAATGACTTTATATGATTATACTACGTGGTGAACAAAATGTAAGTCAATGTAATATCCTCACAAAGTCTGTAAACATGACGTGTGTTTGTGTGTGTGTGTGTCTGTGCGCGTGCGCCTCCATCGGGCTGTGTTTCCAGTGAAACCCTCTGCCTCCTTTCCTCTCATTGTGAGGCTGCTTCCAAAATGGGCCGCTCCATTGTGCTGGGGCCTTTTCATGTGCAGCTGAGCCAAGGAGAAGTGGGTCAGGGAAGGAGCCTCAGGAGGCCAACTGCACTCACCAGTTTGATGAAATATCAGTGGTTATTAATATTTATCATTTGACAAATCATTAAAACAGAATAAAATATAAAAGTAAAGAACAAAAACGTGAGGGTACAAAAGAAAATCTCAAAAACAAAGATTTGAAGAGGATTATTTCACTTCTATGGAGTATTAACTGCTAAGACGTAACATTTAGATCACCATGTTCCCTTTTTTGAAAATGCTGCAACATATTAACATGTTAAATTAGTTTCAGTTTCATTTTTGACATTCTGTGGCCCTCCCTCCTTGCTCCCTGCGCCATCCAGACAGATCGGCGAATGAAACTTCTGCACATCGCATACGGATACAGTTTTGTATCCCATGTAGAGTTGTGTGCTGAGTCTCGGACAAAATTGTACTGTTAACCTGGGAGAGATTGTCCAATACTTTTGTTCATATCCAAATCAAAGGGCTGTCCCATGTAGGTTTGCACGATATGGGAAAATGTTGTATGTTGCAAACAATACGAATAATGTATTTGGCTACTTTTGTTGCTTTTAACTTAATTTTTTGAGCTCATCATTGATAAAATATGATGGCAGTTTCACTAAGAAGTGTGCAGTTCAAAGAACACAAGTAAGGGGCTGCGTAAAATAAGCTGTTATTTATCCATGGAGACTGTAAGAGGGAAGCTAAGACGCAGGCACCCATCCACTTGAGATCATTAGTTCCTCTCCTTCTCTTTATTCAGGCTGTAGAATTACTTGCAGTCATGTTTGTTTGGAAAATGCCTGCAGGCCCTCATTGTCCTGAAATGTTTTTAGAGCTGTGGAAAGAATCAGCTGAAGTATGCTTGAATAATACCAAAGAAGGCAAACTTGCTAATGGAGATGGCTCAGCTTTGAAGTGAAGACAAAAATCATGGTTTAAAATCATCTGACCCTCTCCTCTGGTCTGGTCTCCGATTTGGTGTCTGTTGCTACCAAGACCCAGCTTTGTCAGGTCTGATACAGATTTTGATACTTTAACTCAAGGGTATCCAGACATTTTCAGCACGAGTCAGGTGGAGGCTGGTGGTCTGTACAGTAACATTTTCAGGTAGATGCATTTTACACAAGTTTGACAGAGCCACAAAAGCTTTATAAAAAGGCTTGCACTGCAGATTTTAGATGTGTATCACAATGCAATGATATGTTGGAAGAAGAAGTGACTTTATTGACCTCACACAGGAGAAATTCTTCTCTGCATTTAACCCATCCTGTTATTAGGAGCAGTGGGCAGCACATTACTGCGCCCGGGGACCAACTCCATGATCTTCTTGCTTCGGTTTGGTCAAGACCTCAGCTAGGGGATTTTACCTATGGTGCATGTTTTGGGTTGGTGGGGGAAACCGGAGTTCCCAGAGGAAACCCACCCAGACACGGGGAGAACATGCAAACTCCACACAGAAAGGCTCGGGCGACCCTGGGATCGAACCCATGCTTGCCGTGAAGCATGAGCGCTAGCCACTCAGCCACCGTGCTGCCAAGTGATAGAAATATTTGAATGTGCAGTAAAAAGTTCTGCCTATGATCATCAGTTGGGCCAACTGAGTTTAGACTCACCATAGTTTAGACACCCTGCTTTAACTCTATTTGCCCATACCCTATATCAACCGATACCAGTGCAGAGACAGAAAATTACATTTATTTTCTTGAAACAAAAATAAAACAACTTTCTGTAGTAATTCAAACATGAGACTTTCTGAGTTAACTACAGCCAGTAAATAGTCTTATTAAATCACTTTATATACTCAACAAAAATATAAACGCAACACTTTTGTTTTTGCTCCCATTTTTCCTGAGATGGACCCAAAGATCCAAAATTCACTCCAGATACACAACACTACCATTTCTCTCAAACATTGTTCACAAATCTGTCCAAATCTGTGACAGCGAGCACCTCTGCCCCGCCGAGACAATCCACCCCACCTCACAGGTGCGCCACATCAAGATGCCGATCCGACATCATGACCAGTGCACAGGTGCGCCCCAGACTGCCCACAATAAAAGGCCACCCCGAAATGTGCATTTTTTTTTTTTGCTTTATTGGGGGTCTGGGGACTCAGAACCAGTCAGTATCTGGTGTGACCACCATTTGCCTCATGCAGTGCAACACATCTTCTTCGCATAGAGTTTATCAGATTGTCAGTTGTGGCCTGTGGAATGTTGGTCCACTCCTCTTCAATGGCTGTGCGAAGTTTCTGGATATTAGTGGGAGCTGGTACACGCTGTCGTATACGCCGCTCAAGCACATCCCAAACATGCTCAATGGATGACATGTCCGGTGAGTATGCTGGCCATGCAAGAACTGGGACATTTTCAGCTTCCAAGAATTGTGTACAGATCCTTGCAACATGGGGCCGTGCATTCTCTTGCTGAAACATGAGGTGATGTTCATGGATGTATGGCACAACAATGGGCCTCAGGATCTCATCACGGTATCTCTGTGCATTCAAAATGCCATCAATAAAATGCACCTGTGTTCTTCGTCCATAACAGCCTTTGAAGAGGAGTGGACCAACATTCCACAGGCCACAATTGACAATCTGATAAACTCTATGCAAAGAAGATGTGTTGCACTGCATGAGGCAAATGGTGGTCACACCAGATACTGACTGGTTCTGAGTCCCCAGACCTCCAATAAAGCAAAAAAAAAAAAAAAAAATGCACATTTCGGGGTGGCCTTTTATTGTGGGCAGTCTGGGGCGCACCTGTGCACTGGTCATGATGTCGGATCAGCATCTTGATGTGGCGCACCTGTGAGGTGGGGTGGATTGTCTCGGCGGGGCAGAGGTGCTCGCTGTCACACATTTGGACAGATTTGTGAACAATGTTTGAGAGAAATGGTAGTGTTGTGTATCTGGAGTGAATTTTGGATCTTTGGGTCCATCTCAGGAAAAATGGGAGCAAAAACAAAAGTGTTGCGTTTATATTTTTGTTGAGTGTATGTCCAATCAGTAGGGGTGTAAAGATTAACTGATTTGGATCGGTTATCGGTCTGTGACCGCTGCGATCTGAGTGTACCGATCAGCGGAGCCCGGATCGGTCCAAATGCACTACGAAAGGTCCAATGCACCGGATTTACAGCCAACAATCGGTTTGCTAGCTCCTGAGCAGTCTCTCTCATGGCGCAGCAGCCGCGCTGTGTGTGTTTGCGTTCTTTCGCGAACGGTGGATGGTTCACTTACCTGGGGTTGAAGCTTATTGGCTGGTTAACTGCCAATCATGCGAGCGGCACGGGCTATATGCGGAAGCGAGCACAAAATGTTTGCACTGTATAGCCGTGTCCCAATTCGCATTGTGCGGAGGGCGGGTTTCCCGCCGCCTCGTCTCGTCAGGAGATCTACTCTATCGGTAAGCTAAGCTAAGTTTCCTTTTATTGAGCTATGGTTAAATTAATTTGGTGCGCTACCGCTATTTATGGACATGGTTCGTATGCGTGGTTAACTTTTGGCCACTGTTGTGTCGCGTTGATATCAGATGTTTCACTGTCAGCTTGATAGTTTCCATGGCAGCTATAGACCATAACAATTGTATGATACTAGCGTTTTTATTGTCACGGTTAGTGGATTGGGTGATTTATTTAGACAACATTCATGTATTGGCAATGTATATTTGATTTGGGCTAAAATTGACTTGGCTAATTTACTTTTGTGTGGAAAATACAATGTATAATCAGAATTGGTGCAATTCTGTATTTAGATACTTATGATTTGTGTGTATAGAAATGTACTTCACTCACACACACACACACACACACACAGATGATTTTTGTCTCAAAGGAGACTAAGGAAATGTTATAAGATGGAAAGAAAGTATTAGTTATTCAGTGGATTTAACATGCTAGTGTTTTCTATAACTGCCTAGTAATATCTATCTTCTTGTCAGTGATGTTACACTTACAGTTACTGAAACTCATGAGTGACTGAAGCACTAATTACTAACTAATTCTGATTCATTCTGATTTTTGACTTTAATGGGCAACTTGCTTGTTTTATAAGGTCTTTTTAAATTTTTGATATCTAACCTTATTGTTCTGTGTTGCTTGAGGGAAGGAATGTGTTGTATTTTAAGTATGAGCAGAGTTTTGCAAACCGGATTGCCAGTTTTTCAGTAGGCCTGGTGTATTGTCTGTTGGACACAAAATAAACAAAAGGATACTATTTTGAAATTTAATTTCTGTTTCTCTCTTTTTCTTAATAACTTTAAAGCAATTGGGAGTAATGTTGTCAATTTGTATTGAATCGAAATTAACCGAACCGGATCGGATCGGACTGAATCGAATCGTACCGGATCGTTTACTAATTTTATGAATCGTCCCTGAATCGAATCGTAGCCTGTGAATCGAGATTCGAATCGAACCGTTTTGTGAGTGAAAGATTCACACCCCTACCAATCAGGATATCAGCTAAACAAATTTCAGAATCATATCAATATCAGATATCAGTATTGGATTGGTGAATCCTTATCTGAAACTGTTTTTCTTGATAGGAATTATAAATATGCAAAAATGATTGACTTTTGGGGAATTAAGAGAATACATCATTGTTTACCTCACAAAAAGTAAAAAAAAAAAAAAAAGTAGCAAATTAATGATCCAATTAAGAAGTGAGTCATCAAAATATTTTAGCAGCCTAATCCAATCAACCTAATTTATTGTATCACAAATGTTTTAACATTTAACTTTCCCAAATATAGAAAAGAAGTTGACAGATGTGAAAGAATTCGAGTAGCGTTTCATAGTTTGCTCATTTAAGTGCATACTATCAGCTGATGTATCCAGTTTACAAAGCTGACGTCAGGTCCTTTCTTACCCAGGAGGCAGCGGGGTGCTATCTGTCCTCCATAGAACCTCCTCATGCACAACTATGCAGCAGCAGCAGAAAAGAGTGTCCACATGCCCTTATTTGGTGAACTGCAGCACTACAGACCCGGCAGCGCATGGACTCTCAGAACCAGGCTCCGAAAAAACCCATAGAGCCAGACATTCCTGAGACAACCAGTGCTTCCGATGCCGGCCGCTAATGGATCGTACAATTCAACAACGATTCAGCAGCACTACAGCGGCCGCCAAGGTTTAAGACTAGACTAATTAAAAAGACATGGCGAAACAGGAAGTAACACAAGAGTGATGGAGAGGGAGACCACCATGGAAGTAGGCAAAGGGGCTACAGCCTTGAGCACACTGACTCCACTTGGAATTGGGACTAAAAACATTTTCCCTCATGATTAATTATGATTTTCTGTTTTGTTTTGTGTAATTGAAAAATACTTCACCCATCACCTGCGGGGGAATCGATGGGGGCCGGTGCGCTGTGATCTAGGCGGCGAATCTGTCTGGACCATTGCCTCCGTGACCCGAAATACGGAGAAAGCAGAAGAAAATGAATGGATGGACAGATATTATGTACTATTATTATGTACTATAATCACAACTGGACCTGTGGGTTGCCAGAGCCTTAACCTGCATTGTCTCATTCTCTGTATATGGTCAGGTTGTGATTCATGTGAAAGCTCAGAATCTATAGAATTCCCTCTCTGAACTGCAGAGGCTGCACTAGCACTGAGTCATGATTGGCTGCAGGAGCCGGGTGACCGTCCAGAAAGCATTTTAGGTTTAAACCAACTGGATTTCAGTTGGTATGGGCAGAAACTCGCATAAGGCTCATTCTGCTTTCTACATCATGGCCAGTGTTTTTATAAATGGGTCATGTTTATAGAATTTTAAACTCAAATCTTTCATGAAGTTCTTTTAACACAGAACATAGTCACATTTCTTCCTCCAAAATTTGTGTCTGCTCCAAACCACGGTCTTTTACTGACAAAAGATTGGCTGACAAAAGCAAGCATTGGCTGCTTGCTCTCCATTAAGACCCAAACTCATATTTTACAATAAAAAAATGTCTAAATCTTGATTAAACTAAGATTAATTGCAAACCCCTACTCCGCAGCCTCCACTGTCCCACCGCATCTCACACACGTCCTATTTATAGTTGTGGGAATGGTGGAAAATTTGTCATCACTCGTTTATCACATTTTGCATCACTCATTTCAGAGGGGTCAGTCATATTCCATCGGCCCAGGATTCCAATAATCTACGAGATTTAAGTCCACCACTGTTGGGGTTAGCTGCTTCAAGAGATGCACAAGTCATATTTGTAGTTTGACAGTGACAGAAAAACTGGTTTATATTATGTATTAATATTATGTATTAATATAGCGGCAGGGATCCAGGGGTTGGCGGGTCGAATCCTGCGCTTGACAGGTTCACCGCGTGTAACCCCAGCTCCCACAGATGAGTGCTGCCGTTGTGTCCTTGGGCAAGACACTTAACCCCACCTCTGGGCAGCAGATCTGCTTGGACTCCTGCCCCCGCAACCCAGAAATGGAAAAGCGGAAGAAGATGGATGGATGGATTATGTATAATCCATCCATCCATCTTACCCAGTGCAATACCAATACTGATATTACAACTGTTGCTGCTTATGAATGCTCTCGGGTAGTGTCCACCACCTGCTTGTCTCCAGAGATGATATTGCTTTGTTTAGAATGTTTCAATTTTATAGCATTAAATGTATCTATTGCTACAGAGACAAGCAAATGACACCATCAGGCAAACTTGTGGATCAGATCTATATGGAGAGCTGACCCTGCCCACAATATGAATACATGTTTTCAAGTTATTTTGAGCAAAACAAATCAATGCACCCATAGTTGGGGCTTTGCAATTGATCAAATTTTAATTGAGACTCAGATTCAGTTTTTTTCTAATCTATAATTGTCAATCATCAATTTGAGGGTAAAAGAAAGGGATTTTTGTCATAGCTTCCAGCCTTAAGTGTAATTGAATAAATGCATAATGAGTTTAATGCAGCTGTGAAACATCTCAGGCAAAGCTAAAAACTCCAAACTCCATGGAGTCATGCAGGTTAAAAATCAAGTTTTTGTATACAATTTATGCTAAAGATTTGTAAAACAAGACTAAATGTGTGGAATAATGCATAGAATATTGAGACTGTTAAGATATTTTAATTTGAGTGTAGCTGCAGGAAGCCTGCTGTTACCATGGATCTTGTAAAACAGCACTTTGTTAGTGCAGATTGAGTTGGCCTGTGCCGTTAGCTTTACTTCATGCTGCTTTATTTGGTCTCATGCTGAAATGTATCAAACTTTCTACTGTCATAAAAGTAGTGTAAAGTAGGGATGCATGATATATCGGGATTAACATCAGTATCGGCCGATATTGCAAAATTTTTTACGTATCAGCCCAATGTGTAAAAGTGGGCCGATATTAACGACCGATATTTGTCAGTACAGTAATCCCTCGAATTAATGTTTTCTCACATTTCTCTCGTTTAAACACTCAAACTTTCATAGATTTTCAATAAAATGTATTAATAGTGAAGCGTGGGGGGGGTTGCTCCCGCTCATCGTGCTCCCGCTCATCGTGCTCCCGCTCATCGTGCTCCCGCTCATCGTGCTCCCGCTCATCGTGCTCCCGCTCATCGTGCTCCCGCTCATCGCGCTCCCGCTCATCGCGCTCAAATCCGTGATAGAGCAGCATGACCGGCGCGAGACCGCGCGTCCCACCCAGGGCTGCGAGCACGAGACCCGTGCCCAAACCGTGCCTCCTCCTCGGGACAGTGTCCACGGTCCCAAGGGGAGGCAAGCAGTCTGAGCCATGAAGCGAACACGCACATCAAACCTCGACATGAATGAATGCAAGAGCCGCACGAAACCAGGCAAAGAGCCGCACACAGTGGTTTAATCCTGGTTTAGACCTGGTCTAGTCCTGGTTTAGTCCAGGTTTAGTCCTGGTCCAGTCCAGGTTTAGACCTGGTCTAGACCTAGTTTAGTCCGCGTATAGTCCTGGTCTAGTTCCAGTCTGGTCCCGGCCCCCCCACGTCCCCCATCTATAACATCAATCGGCAAAGGTCCCTTAGCCAATCAGGAAGCAGAACACAATGTTACACTTAAAAAAAAAAAAAAAAAAAAAAAGTTACACTATAAAAAAAAGTTAAATAAAAAAAAAAAAAAAGGAGTCAAAACACGTTTTGAAAATAAAAGACATTAAAAAATTCATTTTGCATGATTTTCAGTCTGTATAAAATGTTATCTCAGAATTAAAATAAATAAATAAAATATCATATCGGTTAATATCGGTATCAGCAGATAACAGCATCATTAATATCGGATATCAGTATCGGCTAAAATTTTCACATCGGTGCATCCCTAGTGTAAAGATTCTCACATGCAGACAGTGTACGTCTGGAGTGGTGTCAGGGCCCAGACGGAGCGATGTCTGGAGCTGTGTGAGAAAGTAGTCCCTTTTAATAATATCCCAGAGCTCAACTATAAATAGCTTGACTGTGTAAGCACACAATGGCAGGATATGGAACTGTGTTAGGCTTTCAGGGTTAGTCTTGGTCAGAATCTCGCCATTGTTTTGGTGCTAATCAGTTAATAAGTTACTAGCCAACCAGTCTTTTTTGTAAACGGCACACCCAGAACTGATTTAGATGTTTTATTTATTTATTTATTTATTTTTTACATATTTATGACAACTAGTAGTACTCAATGAATCAAGTCCTTAAGGTGCACCATGTAACTTTTTGGTTGGGGGTCCACCACCTGCTTGTTTCTATGAATATGTCATTGCTCTGCCTGGAATGTTCCACAGCTCTGCTTTATATTTATTCACTTACAGGTTGGTTTATAACTCAAAAATACTTATAATACTTATAATATTAATAGATACTTTTATAACTCAAAAACAGACATTTCAGTTGCCTCTCCAAATTTATAGAGACCAGTTTGGTCTCCATGAAACTAGAAAGATTTAATATCTGTGAAATATTCCAAACAAAGCAATAAGATCTCCCTGACAGACCCTCCACCAGAAACGTTCTTTAAAAGTGCTACACTGTCATTAGTCATTTACTCCATTTTCAGTGGTGGAAGGCGCAGCTACCCTGAGATAGACTGAGTGAGCAAGTAGGGCAAGGTGGGTGCCTTGCCCAAGGACATCGTGACAGAACATGGCCCGGGCAGGAATTAAACCTCCGATCTTAGGGTAAATTATACCTCCCTGTTGGACCAGCTGAAGTACTACACTCAACAAAAATATAAACGCAACACTTTTGTTTTTGCTCCCATTTTTCCTGAGATGGACCCAAAGATCCAAAATTCACTCCAGATACACAATATTACAATTTCTCTCAAACATTGTTCACAAATCTGTCCAAATGTGTGACAGCGAGCACCTCTGCCCCGCCGAGACAATCCATCCCACCTCACAGGTGCGCCACATCAAGATGCCGATCCAACATCATGACCAGTGCACAGGTGCGCCCCAGACTGCCCACAATAAAAGGCCACCCCGAAATGTGCATTTTTTTTTTTTTTTGCTTTATTGGGGGTCTGGGGACTCAGAACCAGTCAGTATCTGGTGTGACCACCATTTGCCTCATGCAGTGCAACACATCTTCTTCGCATAGAGTTTATCAGATTGTCAGTTGTGGCCTGTGGAATGTTGGTCCACTCCTCTTCAAAGGCTGTTATGGACGAAGAACACAGGTGCATTTTATTGATGGCATTTTGAATGCACAGAGATACCGTGATGAGATCCTGAGGCCCGTTGTTGTGCCATACATCCATGAACATCACCTCATGTTTCAGCAAGATAATGCACGGCCCCATGTTGCAAGGATCTGTACACAATTCTTGGAAGCTGAAAATGTCCCAGTTCTTGCGTGGCCAGCATACTCACCGGACATGTCACCCATTGAGCATGTTTGGGATGTGCTTGACCGGCATATACGACAGCGTGTACCAGCTCCCACTAATATCCAGCAACTTCGCACAGCCATTGAAAAGGAGTGGACCAACATTCCACAGGCCACAACTGACAATCTGATAAACTCTATGCGAAGAAGATGTGTTGCACTGCATGAGGCAAATGATGGTCACACCAGATACTGACTGGTTCTGAGTCCCCAGACCCCCAATAAAGCAAAAAAAAATGCACATTTCGGGGTGGCCTTTTATTGTGAGCAGTCTGGGGCGGACCTGTGCACTGGTCATGATGTCGGATCAGCATCTTGATGTGGCGCACCTGTGAGGTGGGGTG